>LPNX011023764.1:224995-235332 GCA_001517045.1 Pseudotsuga menziesii
GGGGCTGATAAATCATTTTTTTAAATATTTTAACAATGTCTAGCACAAAGTTTGAGATTGAAAAATTTAATGGTAAAAACAATTTTGAACTTTGGAAATTAAAGATGCGGGATTTATTAGTTTAGCAAGGGTTACAGAGAGCTTTACACGGGAAAAGAAAAAAACCTCTCACCATGACAAATGATGAATGGGAGAGTCTAGATGCCAAAGCGCTAAGCACAATCCGTTTATGTCTTGCGGATGATGTGTTGTTCAACATTATTGGAGAAACATCAACAACAAGCCCGTGGAACAAATTAGAAAGTCTGTATATGACCAAATCATGGAAAAACAAAATTTACTTGAAGCAAAAATTGTATGGTATGAGAATGAAAGAAGGTATGAAGATTACAGATCATTTAAATGTTTTTCACACTCTTATTTTCCAGTTGAGTAGTATGGATGTTAAAATTGATTATGAAGATAAAGTAGTGAATCTTTTATGTACTTTACTCAAGTCTTGGGGTCAAGTAGTTTCTTCCATTAGCCTTAGTACAAATGATACTTTATAATTTGACAATGTGGTTGGAGCATTTTTGTGTGAGGAATTAAGGAAGAAAAATAGTCTTGAAACCTCTTCACTAGAATATTTGGTTGTTAGAGGTCGATTCAAGGAGAAAGGAGAAAAGTCAAGAGGTACTTCCAGGTCTAGATTGAAGGGTAGAAAGAGAAAATTAGAATGTTGGTACTTTAACAAAACTGGTCATCTCAAGAAGGAATATTGGAAGAGACAAGAATCCAATAATGATGACTCCAAGTCAGAGGCACATTCAGTTAAGTATTCTTATTCATGTATGATTGATGAGGTCTTGTCTATTTGTAATATTTCTGAATATAATGAGAAATGGCTATTAGATTTTGGTGCTTCGCACCATATCCGTCCTCATAAAGATTGGTTTTCTTCCTATCAAACAATTAATGATGGAATAGTTCTTTTAGGAGACAATCATTCATGTAAAACTGTTGGGGTTGGAAGTATTAAAATTAAAATGTTTGAAAGAGTAATAAGAACACTTACAGATGTTAGACATGTACCTGATTTAAATAAAAATTTAATTTCTTTGGGAGTATTGGATTCTTGTGGTCATAAGTTTATAGGTTTTGATAGAACTCTAAAAGTTTCCAAGGGTACTTTAGTGGTCATGAAGGCATAGAGGACAAGAAACCTTTACAAACTGGTTGGAAGGACGCAAGTTAATGGTACTACATTAGTATATGAAGAAGAGTTAGGATCCACTCAACTATGGTATCAGTTTCTTGGTCATATGAGTGAAAACGAACTTCAGGAATTATTGAATCGTAAATTGCTTCCAAACTTGAAAACTTTGAATTTGATGCTTTGTAAACATTATATATATAGAAAGTAGTGTAGACAAAAATTTAAAGCAGGTAGTCATGTTAGTAAAGGTGTTCTTGACTACATTCATTCTGATTTGTGGGGTCCATCTCCTACCATTTCCTATGGGGGATCAAAATATTATGTTTTATTTGTAGACGAATTTTCTAGAAAGGTTTGGGTTTATGTCCTAAAAAGAAAAGATGATGCGTTTAATACGTTTAAACAATTTAGAGTAATGTTGGAAAAAAGAATTGGAAGGACAATCAAGTGTTTAAGAATGCATAATGGAGGTGAATTTACTTCTTTAGAGTTTGAAAAATATTGCAAAGATGAAGGTATAGCAAGACACAAAACTAATGTATACACTCCTCAGGAAAATGGCGTTGCAGAACGTGCATGAACATGACTCTTCTAGAAAGAGAAAGGAGCATGCTCGGTAATGCTAATTTGGGGCAAGAGTTGTGGGCATAAGCAATTTCTACTTCTTGTTATTTAATAAATCAAACACCTTCAAAGGCAATAGATTGTAAAATTCCGTAACATGTATGGACTGGTCACTCCTGTGAATATTCGAATTTGAAAATATTTGGTTGTGAAGCTTATGCACTTACTCCTAAAAATCAAAATTCTAAGTTAGAACCTAGATCAAAGAAGTGCATATTTGTTAGTTATGATGATATAATTAAATGATATAGATTGTGGGATCCTACTGCCCACAAAATTGTCATCAACAGAGATGTAATTTTTGATGAATCTTCTCTGATTAAATTTGAAAGTGTAAGAGTTGATGTGGAACAGGAACAAGTAATATCAAAACAACTAATTCAGTTGGAGAACCAATCTTCTAATGACTCAAAGAAACAAGAATAATTTTCTGGTGAGAGAGAAGTCATAGAAGATGAAGAAATTCAAGAAGTTGTGGAAACCCCACAACCTACACCAAGAATATCATTAAGGGAGAGAAATCCTCCTAAGAGGTATATTCATTTTGTTTCGTTTGTTTTATTTATTGACGATGGAGAAACTTCTTGTTTTCAAGAAGCCATTGATTGTATTGACAATGCTAGGTGGAAGGCAAAAATGAAAGAAGAAATGGATTCTTTAGAGAAAAACAAGACATGGGAATTGGTTAAACTCCCCAAAGATAGGAAAACGGTTGGATGTAAATGGGCTTCAAATTGAAGAAAGGAGTTAATGGTATGGTTGAAAGTTACAAATCCAGATTGGTTGCAAAAGGGTACTCTCAGATGGAAGGTATAGACTATCATGAGATTTTTTCACCAATTGTCAAACTTGTATCTATTCGTATTGTGTTAGCATTAGTTGCATTGCTTGATTTGAATTTAGAACAACTAGACGTTAAAACAACTTTCTTACATGGAGATTTAGATGAGGAGATTTATATGAAACAACCAGAAGGTTTTGTACAACATCAGAAAGGTAGACTAGTTTGCAAGCTCAAGAAATCATTGTATGGCCTGAAACAACAACCCATGCAATGGTACAAGAAGTTTGATTCTTTCATGGTGAGCCAAGGTTATATTAGAAGTGCATATGATCATTGTTTATACTTCAAAAAGTTGAATGATATATTCATTACCTTAGTATTGTGTGTTGATGATATGTTTATTGTGAACAAAAGCATGGATGAGATTAGTAGGTTGAAGGCTTAGATCGCTAGGACTTTTGATATGAAGGATCTTGGAGTTGCAAAACAAATCTTGGGTATTGAGATACACAGAGACAGAAAAAATGGTAAGCTCAATTTTTCACAAGAGAAGTATGTTGAGAAAATGCTTGAAAGATTCGAAATGAATAAGGCAAAGCCTGTGAATGTTTGTTTGGCTTCCCATTTTAAACTTTCTTCAAGTTTATGTCCTAGTATTGTTGAAGAAAATGATTATATGTCTCATGTACCATATGCCAATACAGTAGGATGTTTGATGTATGCAATGGTGTGTACTAGACTTGATATTTCACATGCAGTAGGTGTTGTTAGTTAGTACATGGAAAATCCAGGAAAAGAGCATTGGAATGCAGTGAAATGGGTGCTCCGGTACTTAAGAGGCACAAGTGACTATTGTATCACCTTTAATAGCATTGTAATTTTTAGTGGCGAAATTTCACCAATTGACTATTTTCTGGGGTTTTTTCAAAAAATAAATTCGCTTTTTAGTCTCTAATATCGCCTATATTTACATAAAATATGTTTTTTTATCATAATATTTGCCAAACTTTACACATTTGAGTGTTAAATGTATGTTTCATATTTAATATTTGCCTACCTATCTATAAACATGTTTTTTCAATCCAAAACAATCGCCTATAATACTATACTTAAGTATAATATTACAATCCTTAAAAACATATCCTGTTTAATAGTAACAGTGGTTATGTGTGTGGTTTTGTTGGTTCAAATTTCGTAGGTGATTTGGACAAGAGAAGGTCTACTTCAGGTTTTGTCTTTACTCTTGCAGGTGGAGCTATAAGTTGGATGTCAAATCTTCAAGAAACAATTGCTTTATCCACTATATAGGTTGAATACATTGCTGCCTCATATGCTTGTAAAGAGGCAATTTCGCTGAGAGATCTGCTGAGATAAATTGGAAGGTTGCAGAACAGTGCACACCCTTCTTCTGTGACAATCAAAGTGCTATTCATCTAGCTACAAATCCTTTCTATCATAGTAAGACTAAACATATTGATGTAAAATATCATTTTGTAAGACAAGCCATTAGTGAAGGTGGAGTAGATATGAAAAAGGTCCATACTAAATAAAATTGTGCGGATATGTTCACAAAATCAGTATTGTTAGAGAAGTTACGTTGGTGTGTAGCTTCTCTTGGTTTGAAAAGAAGGTGATAAATAGTCTTGGGCAAAGTATTTGTAAATGTTGTTGTCAAGGTGGAGATTGTTAAATGAAAACTAAACTAATGTTTTTATGGGAGGTTTCCCATTAGGGGTGTTTACGGAAGTTTCTCATAATGGGCATAACTGACAACGATTTATTCATGTAACTAATTTCATGAAGTATATAGTGCATGGATGAGATACGCAACATAGAGAGTTGTCTGTGAGGTTGAGACCATCTTGTAATCTCTCATTCTTCATTAATGAGCTTCAATTCTTTTCCCGCGTGGATGTTTTCCCTTTGGGATTTTACCACATGAAATGCTATTGTTATGAATGTTGTTGTTGATGTGCAATTGGCTAATGTGTCTCTGAATTTTTAACACCTCACCAATTTGGAAAAAAAATGTATGGTGCTAAGTACAAAGACCTACCATGGCACACATGAAACATATTCATTATATTTTAGAAGAAAAGTAACATAGCAATCTCAAAAGAATGCGAATTTATGTCAATTATACCAATTCCACATAAATAAAAGTTATATATTCTTGAAGCTTGTTTGATTTTGTATATTTCATTTTTTTACACCATATTCTTATAAGTTGTGTATATACCTCTAATAATCGCCTACTCAAAAATATTGTTTTCATATTTCCATTGCAATCAATGTCATAATAAAATAATCCCCTACTCAAAATATTGTTTTTCATATTTTCATTAAATCATGTGTCATAATAAAGAAACATTACTTTACACCCACATAAAAGACACAACCAACACAAATCGGTATAATTAAAATTTCATTGAATAATGAGCCACAATCGAGTACAATTTATTTAAACAAGTGCTGCGTGGCAGCAGATACCTGCCGATTGGTAGGTAGGCAGCCACATTTCTAGTTTGCTATAAAGATTGTGATTATGGAAAATAGTAGTTAGAACTGACCTGGCTAACTCGAAGAATAAGACTTTGCATTAAAGTTGACAATAATAAGTACTAGCTTTGTTCAAACTCCGTGTGAGATAAAGCTTTTCTAAAACTCTGCACAAATAAATGATGTTGCATGGATTACAATCGACAATGCTTCGGTGCATGTGCTACAGTTGGCTATTGGAGCTATCTTTGTTATTGACAATCTAATCTTTGGTACATTGTTCTAATGCACTATGAAACAATTATAAACCATTAACCTTGATGTTGCATGGATTACAAGCATCAATGCTTCTGTGCATGTGCTACATTTGGATGTTGGAGCTATCTGCTATCTTTGTTATTAACAGTGTAATATTTAGGCATTGACCAAAAACAGATTGAGAATAATAGTTAACTATATGGGCATAGTTAACTAGTTAAGAATAGTTATTCACAGTGTAATATTTGGGCATTTGACTGAAAACAAAGTGAGTCTTAATGATTTCCTATAACAATATTTATATGGCAATGCACCATACTTAAGATCAACTTATGACAAATTTATTAAAACAATAATATAGTGTATGTTTATTAATAAATTAAATAAATCCTAACCTACATAATGTGCAAAACAAGCTTTTGAAAATTTAAAGCAAATTTGTTAAAATAATAATATGTTGTATGTTGTTAATAAATTTATAATAAATCCTCACCTACATAACTTACAAAACAAGCTTTTGAAAATATAAATATTGATTGCGTACCACTATTATAGATGAACACACTATATGAATGCCCCTCTTCACTTTAATATTGATAATTAATCAATTAACATGAGAAATATTGGTAACTTAAAATCAGGATGACATGTTTTCATGATAATACCTTTGAATGTCCCATCTCCACAATGATAAACATGCCCGGATTGATAAATACATATTCAAAATTGAACATACCATTTCCTCTCTCCTTTCTGGCTCTTCCAATGGCATTTTATCTACGGAGGACATGGCTCTACTTACCCATCTGAGATCTGAAAGGAAATTGATCCTGAATCATTTTCTTCTCACTTGGCAATTGAAAAGTAGAGCAAAATGGGCTCTACAGGGTGATTCGAATACAAAATACTTTCACATGTTGGATTCTGGTCGGAGAAATCAGAATTCGATTTGGTCTCTGTCAAATGAGGCTGGTAATAACTTTGAGGACGAGACTGCTCTTAAAGAACTGGGACAAGCACATTTTGCTAATATTTTCAAATATGATGGAGGAACCTGTATATCCCATCAACTCAAGGTTGTCCTTCTTTATCCTAGGATGATTCCTGATGAAAATGCCACTGATCTTACCTGTCCGGTTACACTTGGGGAATTTGAACTAGCTCTGAAATCTTTTAAAAAAGATAGAAGTACAGGCCCGGATGGCTGGCCCGTCGAGTTCTATCTGCACTTTTTGGATCTATTGGGGAGGGAACTTCTGTCTGCTGTTGACTCCACTAGAGTCTCTGGAATCATTCCCACTTCTCTGAACACTACCTTTCTAGCTCTGATACCTAAAAGAGACAAGCCGCAGACCTTTGCTAACTTTAGACCCATCTCTTTGTCCAATCTCCTATATAAATTAATCTCTAAAGTTATTGCTGTTAGAATCAAACCCTTCCTGGACTTCGATATCTTACAGGAACAATATGGTTTCCTCAAAAATCGCCAGATTGTTGAACCTATTGGAATTGTACAGGAATCACTCCACTCTATCAATCAAAAAACCTCTGTGCTTTCATCCTCAAGCTTGATTTGATTAAAGCCTTTGATTGTGTAAACTGGACTTTTATCCGCCTCATTCTAATTCAGATTGGAGCTCCCCTTAAGACTGTTAACTGGATTCTCGGTTGTCTCTCCTCTGCTACCTTTTCAGTTTTGATCAATGGTACCCCCTCAAATTTTTTCCCTGCTTCTCGGGGCATTCGTCAAGGATGTCCCCTATCACCTTTGCTTTTCATCCTGGTCATTGAAGGTCTCAGTCTTTTAATTTCTGATGCTCATAATCATGGACTCATCCGAGGGATCTAGATTTCCCCCACACTTGCCCTGACTCATCTTCTTTTCATGGATGATGTTATTCTTATGGGCATGGGTTCTCTTCAGGAATGGGTAGCATTCGATGACATACTTGAAACTTTTTGCAAAGCTTCAGGAATGTCTATCAGTCTGGAAAAATATGCATTCCTCCATAACAATATACTTGCTTTGGAACTCATGAACCTTTCCAGAGTCATCCCTTATCAGAAGCACCCTATCATGACTGGATTCAATTATCTTGGTTTTTACATCAAACCCATTGGATACAAATCTAGGGATTGGAACTGGCTGGTACAAATATTTGAAAATAAAATCAGTCTTTGGACCCACAAGATTCTCTCACTGGGAGGTAGGTTGATTCTGGTACAATCTGTACTCTCCAGTATCCTGGTTTACTGGATGGGTCTCACCCCTATCCCATATTCTATTCTGCACAAGCTCAAGAGCATTACCTTCACCTTCTTATGGGGATCCTCAGGAAATAATCGCAGACTTCACCTGACTAGCTGGTTGGATCTTTCTTGGCCAAAGAAATATGAAGGGTGGGGGATTAAGAATCTCCATTGGTTCAGCATTGCCCTTCGTCTCAAAAATTTCTGGAGGGTTCTCTTCAGTGACAGTCTTTGGCACCGAGTCCTCACTACTAAATATTTAAAGAAGGCCTTTGTGGTTTCTTAGCTCCGAGGGAAAAATTTCAGTACTCGTGGTGTTTCTGCTATATGGAGGGGGTTCATTCAGACTATCCCCTGGATGGGGTGCCATCTCGCATGGTAGGTTGGGAATGGCAATGGTATCTGGATAGGCATAGATCCAATGACAGGTATCCCTACCTCTCACCTCTTTCCTGATGGACTGAGATCTTATCTAGAAGATCTGGATATTAAAACACTTGCCCAAGCTCACAATACCTTATCGGATTCCCATCACTATTGGTATTCGACTGAAGAATTATATCTGGACGGTGAATGGAAAGAAGTATGGAACACGTTCACTAGGAATCTGGATCTAAATGGTATTCTTCTATCATCTGACTCCGATTCTCTGATATGGGAATATAACAAAAAAGGTGGAACGATATCTACTGATAAAGTTTATGATTGCATTGTGAATTCTTTCAATCCAACATTGGGCAATCGACTGTATATTTTGTTATGGTTTGAACTCCTACCACGCAAAATCGGTTGCTTCTCCTGGCTGGTATTGAGAAACAAGGTACTCACCTGGGACAATTTACAGAAAAGGGGCAAGTCTGTACCTGGTATTTGTTCTTTGTGTTTTGCAAATGAAGAGACTGTCATTCATCTATTCTCTCGTTGTTCGGTATGGAAAAGCATTATGGGGCTTTTATGTGACCAAATCCAGCTGACTATTCCCAATGCTGATTCTATAACTGAGTTTATGGAATTTTGGGCTTCCTCTTACCCACGCAGCTCTGCTCTCTTCTATATCCCACACCATACAATATGGGCTATTTGGAAAGCTCAAAACCAGGTTATCTTTGATGGGAAAAAGATGACTGTCCTTGGCATCTTTCAACAGATTTTATATGCTGCTCAGATGACTCCCTCTTGGCCTGTCATAAAGGACAGAAAAAAAAAATGTCAGACAGATAGAGCCAAGACCCTGCATGACTTTCCCATGTGGTTTCTTTGATGGTGCCTCCAATTCTTCAGCAGCGGGTATTGGATATAGCTTGTTCATCAATGAGACTCACCATCTGGATTTTGCGTTGGGGGTTGGATATGGCTCCAATACTAAGGCAGAATTACTGGGCCTGTGGGCCCTTCTGATTTCTTCCCAAATGATGGGAATCCCTCTAGCTCACATATACAGTGATTCACAGGTCATCATCAATTGGGCTAAGGGATACACTGCTCTCTCCCCACCAGAACTTCTTCACTGGTGTAGGGAATCTCAAAAGCTTATTTCAAGCTTCCAGGATCTCTCTTTCAGCCACATTTATCATGAACACAATCAGATTGCAGACCATCTTTCTAAAACAGCTCTCACTCTTTCTCCTAGATTTGGTTGTTTTTCTGAATTTATAGATGACCATTTGGTCACATGTGACACTTTTAAGCTCATTTGAGCCATGTTTTGGGGATTTTCCTCCTCTACTAGATTCTTGCTCATTATTCTCTTAGTGGCGGGTGTGTGCAAGAAGTTGATGGACCCTTTAGATGTAATGGTGGAGTGAAGTCATTCACTCTTCATCCAAAAAAAAGAAATCAACCCAAGCAACACCAAACCTGCCAAGCCTAGTCCCAAGGCTGGCAATGGTCATGCCAACTAGGCTAGTAAACATAATCGTGCCTCTGTTTTAGCAAAGGAAATCGCGTGCGCGATTTCCTTTGCTAAAACGGAGGCGCGATTCTTAAAACCTGTTTTTTATTTTAAACCGGCCGAGGCCGTCTTTTTCTCATTTTCGGTGCGGCTATTGGAGGAACGAAGACGAAACCTCGACTGTCAATACGCGATTTTGGGTGTGCTTGAGCCCTCCATCACCACCTTTGGATTAACCTTCCCTTTGTGAGGTATTTTCTTCAATTTTTTTCATGTTTTTTTCATTTTCTACATCAATTTATTTGCCTTGTTACAATAATTTTGTAGTATGATTAGGAGGTAAAACAATTGCACTAAAATAATGCTACATCAGTCCTCTCTATGTTGAATCATTTGTAGCTACTTCATTTCTAAAAGAATCTTTAAAAAACTTAAAATAGCTATCATATTTTGTTATTCAAAGTAATTTAAAATGCTAGATTAAAGTCACTGACCCACATCCAATTAAAACAAAGTGGATTGAAAAAAAATTGATTGCATTCATGGTGAGGGGATTCTGATAGAGTTCAAAGGACATTTAGGCCTATATCCTTCATCAAATTTATTATGTCCAAGTGAGAAAGTCTTGAAGAAACAGTTATGAACTTTGCAGAGTACATGTTGTAAACTTTCTAGTTCTAAAAGACTTTCTAATGTATTACCAGACAAGTTGTCAAGACTAACGCTTAGAATAAAGATAAGTCTTTTCATTTAACTTGACCTTGTAAGTGAACCTATATCTACGGATCCTTACAAAAATAATCTCCCTCAAACTCTTGGAATTGAAGATGCAA
>LPNX011023781.1:4942-20410 GCA_001517045.1 Pseudotsuga menziesii
TGTTTTCACTACTCCACCAGAATTAGTATTATATTGAATGTGCTTATACCTCTCACATGTTTAATTTTTGCAATATAAAATGATTTGGTTGGTTTCAAGATAGTTTNTCCACCGTCGATTTGGATCCAAGGGATGAGAGCGCTTGGTGGGTAGAGCGCTATAGTTACCACTCCCATAGCACAAAATATAATTGCAATTGTTATGTATTGGGGGGANGATTTCCCATGTGCCTTATTTCACTCGAATGAATTTACTTTCATCTTGCAATCTATTTTCTTTTGACCTTTCATTTATATATCGTAGTACCCTCTCTTTTCTATTTTAGGTTGGTCATTATCATATTTTTTTTATTCATGGAAAAAAAATTTGTAGATTTATTTTTGTTATGTATAAAAACTATATAATATTTATGTCAATCTTATACCATGCATAATATATATTTATGTAAAATTTGTCCTCATAATAATTTAATGATTTGGGGATTTCTTTATTAGTGATAATTTTCCATCACCAAAATATCCTAGGGATACTCTTCAACACAACAATTGATGGGACAAAGACATATGGACATCAACAAGCATATACACACATGTGCGACTATGTTTGTGCTTGTTTAAGCATCATTAAATTTGTAATATTTTGGAACATATTTATTTATTACAAATAATAAATGTTTGAACACATTTTCACTTTATATTGATAGGTTACAACTATCCCTATTGCAGTATCATAACATTCTTCATTGCAACACCCATGCCAACATGCTCCTTTGACACAAGGTGGCCAACAAGCAGATCTTGGTGCATACATGATTGCTTCTACAAGGGATTCAGTGTGAGTTTTAGTGACCAGATCTATTGATACATTTTTCTTTGACATAGAAATCAAAATGCCAATGGTATACAACATCCCCAAATATATATCATCGTATCGTCTAGAGTGCAATATCACACACCCATGGTCTCCTAGAAACACTAATGGCATTGTTGTCTTGGGTAACAAGCCTAAAAACTTAAATTATGCCTTCTAATGTGCCGTCGCTTAAGCGACGCTTATGGGGATATGCATGGATACAACGACGGCTAGGAGTCCAGGCGTGGATACAGCGATGGCTAGGAGTCCAGGCGTGGATACAGCGACAGATAGGCGTGGATACAGCGACACCTCGTTCCTGTTACATCATATTTTACACCAAAAGGTAAGAAACGTGGAAAACCTCCGTGGAAAAATCCGCGCTTTTGTACTAGTGCTAACAACAAAGATGCTCATCTAAACCTTTTGGACTGATCTCTCACCATTGGGAGTTTGTTTAATACATGAATTTATGTTTTCTTTAATCAATTTAACATTATAATCCTTAATAGAAAAACCCCCAATTTAACAGGCCACGACCAAGGTCACGCGGAATACCTCACTCCCATCTTGCTGCAGGTGTTAAATGTTGATTCTAGGAGTATCTGAATGTCGAATTTAACCGTCCAGGTGTCTTCAAGTCTTCAGCTTACTTCCAACTGTCGCGCTAGGAAAACCCTAAATTCCTTCTTCAACTGCCAATTCCAATTCTTTAGCAATGTATCTTCATTCCAGCGTCTCCACTAGATTCGTAATGCTTAATCGAGAACTTCTTTCCTGTCAATCTCGCCTCAATCCATTGTCTGTCATGATTTGCCATGCCTTTACTTCTGATTGCCATGATCTCCCTCACGTCATAGCCAACACCTATTCACATGATTATTTTGATGAAACACATATCAAACCTGCCTACACATGTGATTAGTCATCCCAGGAGCGAAATCATTGGAGAATTCGGCGTAAAAACTGACAAATTTTGCACCAGTGATTTTATTGTAGCGCGCCAGTGTAAATTTTTAACCGTTGCACTACAAGAAAGTTTAAAAATCAAATTTTGTGCTTTTTGACCACTAATTCAACTTTAACATAGGTTTACATGACTAAAACTTGGTCTGAGTGCTTATTTATGAAACTATCAATCAACATATATCCTATAGAACCCTTCAGAACATAAGAAAAACAAAAAAGATGGAAACCTAATGGCAAAAAATCAAAATTTCACTCTAAACCAAAATTTCCTAGAAGTAAGCAAATGAGCAAGCTTAAAACAAAAATCACAAGCAAAATATAAGACTGAAGAAAACAAATTCATGACTTAATAGGATACATTGGAGACTTCCTATCAAGGTTTGGATAAGGTAAGGACATCCAAGTTGTAGATTCTAAGAAGATATTTTGAATCTCTGTCCATGAAAGATTCATAGAATGTAGACACATTCTACACCAGAGTTGTTGGTTTGATAAACCAACTAAAATCTCATGGTGAAGTTATAAAATACCAAAGGGTTGTTGAAAAAATTCTCAGAAGTCGTCCCCCAAGATTTGAAAACTTGGTTGTGACCTTGGAAGAACACATAGACATGTCGACATTTACCATTGATGAGCTAGAAGCTTCACTCATCAATCATGAACATAGACTTAACAGAACACATACATCATTGGAAGGATCATTCACAGCACAGTCATCCATAAGGCATGGTAGAGGCAGGGGGAGAAACAAATTCAGAGGCAGAGGAAGAAGTTCTTCAAGAGGAGGATGAGGCAGAAGTCCTGTAAATGTCGGTGGTAGAGGAGATAATTAGAACCCAAGTCATCCAAGTGACCATAGGTTTGATAAATAAAAAATTCAATGTCATTACTGTAAGAAGTTTGGTCATTATGCATATGAATGGAGAAAAAAACAATATGACCAAGGAAAGCAAAGCCCAAATCAGTCGACACTACAAGAAATCCTGAAATTAGCATCCCTTTTTAGTGTAATTTTTTTTTACATTGAGTGGTCAAACTAGACGCTAAATGGGACGCATCATGGACAAAACTTAAAGCATCTCAAAAGACGTCTTTTTTTGCTTCCTAAATAGCATCATTTATGACGTCCAAGATATCGTCTCTTTTTTTTCTTCCAAAATAGCGTCCAACTTTGCTTCCTAAACAACATCAAGGTTTTCTTCTAGAATAGCGTCCAACTTTGCTTCCTAAACAATGCTGAGGTTTGCTTCTTAAATAATGTCCTACTTTGCTTCCTAGTGAGTGTCCATTTTTGCTTCTTAAATGACACCCCCGTTAGCACCATGTTAACATCCAAATTAGCATCCAATATTGAATCCATTTTTGCTACCACTTTAGCATCCCATTTTGCACCAAGTTTTACTTCCAAATATGTGTCAATTTTTGGTTCCAAATTTACACCAATTTTTGCTTCCTTTTTTGCATCGTGTTTTGCTACCAAAATGATGCCAAATATTTCTTCTATTTTTGCACCATATTTTGCTTCCTATGTAGCACCATGTTTTGCATCCAAAGTAACGTCTTATTTTGCTACCATATCAACTCCATGTTTGGCTTTATCATTAGCGCCAAGTGTTGCATCCTTTTTAATGCCTAGTTTCACGGCTCTCATGTTTTGGTCACTAATTTAGTCATTTTTAGTATATAACCAATATTATAATATCATTAGGGCATGGAGGAATCGAACCACCAACCTCCTACTTGTAAGGCAAGTGCTCTTCCATTGAGCTAGAACCCTTTAAGAATTTGGGAACCTAACTTACAAAGTCCTCTATAATGGTAAAAATGATCAATACACAACTTTGAGTATCTAATGGTCGACCAAGGCAATAGAGAAAGAGGATTTTGTAATACCAGAAATGACACTCGTCAACATCAACAGTGTTGCATGTATTAGAAAATGACAATGTAATAGTACCAATTTGGTTACCTAAAATCATGTAACTTGGGAGTTCTAGTTATATCAAGACCTGATAAGCGATGTGATCAGCAATACACATTAGTGCATGCACATGACCAAAGAAAAAAGAAATGTTCCACCAGTCTAGCTAGCAGCCAAATTATGACAGCCTTGTTACAAACATGTAATATATTGCACCTTATTATAGTAGACAGACAATTCTACTGTTGGTCCTAGCTCCATTTGATTACACATGAGATAAGTTATAACTTATGTACCAACATAGTTACCTGCATAAGATCAGTTCTAACAGAGTGGGGAAACAAGAGTGAAAACAAAGAGAGTGTGCCTTGAAACATATTCTATATCATTGTAATGAATTGTGAATTGTTGATTCAAGCATTTAAAAGCATGAGAATTGAGAAATAACTGCAGAAATGCATCTGGGAGATAGTATGAGTGCTATACTGAAACTTAATTCCAATGTCTTTAAATATCTATAAGGCACAACAAGAATAGACCACTCACTAAATATGTTTGGGGGTGAAGAATGAAGGTATTATGGAAGGAATTTTTAGTGGAAACAACATACACTGAGAATCTACAATATCTTCCTGAACATAAAAAATGGTGAGTACAAAAGAGTAATGTGGCTCAACTACATCGAGTGGATAATGGTACTCATTATGATGAAGGGATCAAAGGGATCAAAAAGAAAGTTTAGAGAAAAGACTAGTACCATTTCTAAAATACTGACCATTCCAAGAACTCCCTAGGAACGGTTTGTTGGTGTCCATTTCTTGTCATTTTCTGGGAACTTTTCCAGGTTGTATCCTTCAAGAGATGGGTCATTCCCATAAAACAAATGTAGTAAAAATCATTTCAGCCTATAGAGCATATTTTATGCCCTTGTTTGGATATAAAGGAAACGAGCGTAAAGTTTAAGAAAAACCAACAAGAAGCTTAGGTTAGTCTGACCTAATATATTGCTAGTAAGCAAATACTTAACAGAAGTCAGCTATGATAGTTCATCTAGTTATCAGTGAGAAGCTAAAGTTACCAGGATATAGATAGATATATGTATAGATATGAGAACAAATTGGATACAATATGATTGGATATGCATATATAAAAATACATGTAAAATATGTGTGAGAATCTATAATTGTTGAAAAATAATTGAATGCCTATATTAATATTAAACCATCGTATGTAAAAAATACATAAAAATAAGTCTTGTCACTTTACATATTATATATCATAGAATATCATCACTCATTCAAAATATCATGTAATAAATTCGTTATCTTCGTGTGAGTATTCAAGTTCCACATTGTTAATATCTTCTAGTGAGAAGAGATGTAGAATGAGGTAGATCTATATGCATATACTCCACTAGTAGAAGCTTATGTTACCATTTATTGTTTTACCAAATTAAGCTGAGTGCAATCAAAGACATGCAACTCGGGTATTTTTGGTTCGACACCCCCATCCTAGTAGACCCCTTTCTATAATTTACTCTCTTATGTAATAAAAGGTGGAGGTTGGAATCAAGTTATGAACAAATACAAAATCCTTGGCCTACTTTGATTCCAATCCAGTGCATTGCATGAATGAACCAATAAATATTCCACTTCCTCTCAATTGATAATGAAACGATGACCTTTGAAAAGAAGCCTAGTAGATAAAGTCTCAATATCACCCCATTCAATCAGCTTCATGATTTTTCCATCTGTAGTATCAACATCCAAATACATGCCCTAAGTTTTAAAGATAAAGAGTGCAGAAATTTCTAGCAAACCTCCATGGTAACTCTGGGATTTTAAAGCATGCTCATCAAGGCTTTCTTGTCTCCAACTACAATTTACTTCTTGTCTTTGTTTGATACTTTTATTCCTAGAAATAAAATCATATCAGCATGATTGAACCTAGAATTCAATGTAGATGTCAAAATATGTAGATGCAACAAATTTATGATCTCCTTCTATCTTTCAGTAACTATTTCCCACTTATCATGATAGAATCTTTCTACTAGGTCTTGCTCTTTTGCATTAATAGTATCCATCATATTCTCCAACAGGCTATCTATATGTTGTGATCCCTCACACACATTTCCAACTAAGGTGCATCTATGTTAGTGTAGCAAATGATGGAGTCCAAACTCCAGACAACACAAGCATCAAAGATCACCAAGTTGACCAAGAGAAATTTCACCTCCACAGGGCGTTTTAAGACAATGGGAGGGAAGGTTTCCCAATTCTCAACAACTTCATTAAAATTAGAGAGGTCGGGGGGGAGAAAGAGATATTGTTGAGCTACCATAGGCAAATGATGGATAACAATGGTTCAAAGAAAACTCATGAAGTTTGTAGTAGCCCACCAGTTATCATGAAGAATTAATCTATTCATAGTTTAAGTTCTATCAATCTAAGACGACCTCTACACAACACAAACATCACTGATTACCATGCTAGATAAAGGTCAAGTTCACCTCTACCAGCCAATTCAAGACAATGTAGAAAGAAAACTGAGTTCTGAGAAACCTTGAAAAATTTCAACCAATCAGAAACTAAAAAGTAAAATAACAGATTTATACAAAATCAAAATATGTACATACCTTTATGAGCTGCAATTTCACAAATTGCCAATAAATGGCCTAGAAAATCTATTGGATTTTGAAAAATACCGTGATCTAATTTGTGATGATCTATTCTAATCCAGTCAATCTTCCCCATATTACTCAACAAAGGTTGAGAGCAAGTACCACACAGAACCAGGAAATATATTTGTTATGTGTAGCTTCCACAATGGTACAATCAAGGAAATATATTTGTTATATTCAGCCATCGAACCTGCTAGGCACTTATAGCAGTCAACAATAGTAACAGGTTTCCCATTTCTTTGGTCAACAGTAAATCGCACTGTAAACGTGGGCATGGCTAGGGCTTGATGACAGTGGTCATCTTGCAAAGTCTTCATCTATTGGATTCTTTTGGTATTCCCTAATGGAAAATTCAAATTGATGTAATAATCCATTCCTTATATGTTCATGTACAAACTCAGTCATCTCATACTAAGAAAGATTTCCATTGCTGGGGTTTTTATTCCTTAAGAAGGTTTTCCCTAGGGTAAAACTTTGTGTACTTGTGAGTGATTGTTTCTTCTTGTTTACAGTTCATCTACTACTGCTATAATCTTAGCTTTATACTCTTGAAGTCTGCAATTTTTGAAAATTTTGTTACTACTAACAAATTCAAATCCATGTTAAAAATTTAACATTTAGTACTTTATGGAACATATTAGGTGATCATATATGGTAGTACTGAGGCCTATAGAATCTTATCAAGATGTTGATCCATGTTGAAATATTTGGCAATGAAAGCATCAAGAGGATATGAGATAGTTAGTTCTAGAAAGATATTTCAGTTCCTTGGAGATGACCCTGTGGTTGTTGTTACAATTTAGAATGCTACGAAATGTTGGGTTTTTTCCTTAACTTTATCTTAAAGGGAGTGAATTTGGGTGATAACATGTTGCCATCGTTTCTAAGGATAAATTCCACTTCCCAAAATATTTTTAAGACTATGCTTCATGACATGTTGTGAGAGTGTTATATTTGAACATCTAGTTCTCACATGGTGATTCCATGAAAGGATGAATCCTTTGTTCCTTGCAGATTTCATTGAAGACATTTGGTGGGTGTAGAAGTGAGCACATCCATCTTATTTGAAGGCATTTGAAGATCATCTTAAAGCTCATCTTAGCAACTTCACATGAGGTATTTTTCAGATTTAATTGCATCCCTATATTTTGCAACGAGTTGTATGAAGCCATGGGATTTTAGTATAGCATATGCTCCTTTGGATTTTTCAAACATTCATGGATATCCCAATCAAATTCCTTCCATTTTTGGGAAGAATCCTCTTAAAGAATTTATGGTGATCCTTCTAACACTCACAATCCATCCAAGCATGTTTCATTAGTGGGGGATTATTTTCAGTTTTAGGTATTTATCATAAGAATGTTGCTATGAAGGTATATGTTAGATATTTAGAAGTGGTAAGTAATGGTTTCATTATTTGGGAAAGGGTTGAATGTCATCTTATGCAAGTTTTACTAAACCATTTATTAAGTATTTGAATCATTCCTATGAAGAGGAGCAAGAAGATGAAAGCATTAAGACCTTGGCAGAAGAAGAAATAGATAAGGCATCTTCAGAATTTCCTTGTGGTCATCTTTAGCGATTGATATGTGCTAATGAGGAAGATTTGGAGTAGCATTGTTCTTCCTCTTCTTGGATGAATTTGGAGCAGCAATTGCAGGGTCATTTCTAGACATGCTCTTCACTCTCTAATGTTGGTTTTTCTTATGATTCGGGACTTTTTTTATGATGTTATTAAAGAAGAAATTTTAATGTAAGCAACGGAGGTATATGTGATGCATGTTCCATTGGAAAGCATCATAGGGATTCTTTCTTTTCAAATGATGAAAAACTTGTTAGGACTCTTCTGACCTTGTTCACACTTATGTGTAGGAATGATGCATACTCCTTACATAACTAGCTTCTCTTACTCTGTTACGTTCATAGATAAAGCTACTAAAAAATGTTGGATATATTTCATGAAGCACAAGAGTGAAGTCTTTGAAAAGTATTGTGAATTCAAATCCGCCTAAAAGAAAACAGGACATGGCACACAATCAAAATCATGAGAAGTGATAATGGTAGAAGTCAAAAGCTGATATTGACTATTGACTATGATGATACCTTTGCTCATGTTTCTCTATATACTACCATTATATGTGTACTTTCCTTTGTTGCTTATTTTAATTGAAGTCTTCATCAAATGGACGTGAAGGAAGCCTTCTTGAATGGACGTGAAGGCAGCCTTCTTGAATGGTGTTCTATAGGAAGAAGTATATATATGAAAACCACATGGGTTTGGAGTCATTTCTTAAGAGGATATTGTGTGCAAGTTGTTGAAAGCCCTTTATGGTCTTAAGGAGGCTCCTCATGTAAGGTATACTTCGATTGACCAGTGACTCCATAAAAAAGGTGTGCAGATGTCATCCACAGATGCTAATTTATATTTTCTATGTGATGGTGGTAGCATTGTGATAGTTGGTTTGCATGTATATGATCTCATTGTGACAAGAAATGATGATGAATTAATTCACTGGTGGAAGAATGAATCATGTCAAGAATTTGAAATGAAAAATTTGGGTCATCTTCACTATTGTCTCATTTTGGACATGTGGCAATATAAAGATCAACTTATTTTGACTCAAGCCAAGTATGTTGTGAAGATTTTGAAAAGTTCAAAATGGAGGGTTGAAAACCTATTTCTACGCTCATGGATCCTTGTGTTAAGTTGAGATTTGATGACCCAAACAAAGATGTGGATCCTACATTGTATCACAAATTGATTGGTAGACTTATTTACGTGTGTAATACTTATCCTAACTTGTGTGCTATGAAGTAAATGTGCTAAGTCAATTTATGGTAAAGCCAAAGGAGGTCCATTGGTAGGCTAGTAAGCGAATTCTTCGGTATTTGAGTG
Source organism: Pseudotsuga menziesii (assembly GCA_001517045.1). Taxonomy (NCBI): domain Eukaryota; kingdom Viridiplantae; phylum Streptophyta; class Pinopsida; order Pinales; family Pinaceae; genus Pseudotsuga; species Pseudotsuga menziesii. The sequence continues at coordinate 14,261 of LPNX011023781.1, forward strand.
GCACTGTTTCTTATGGTCTCATTTATAAAAGATGAAGAGATGTATATTTGCATGGCTATGTGGATGCTGATTGGGTAGGTGATGTGAACTACAAAAATTCTACCACATGTTATTGCTTCTAATTAGGTTCTGGCATGGTTTTTTGGTGCAGTAAGAAACAAGCTTGTGTTGCTTTGTCATCCATAGAGGATGAACATATTGTTGCTGCTGCTGGGAGTTGTGAAGTAGTATGGTTTAAGAAATTGCTTCTTAGGAATGATGAAAAAGAGTTAATTGATTATCTACTGTGATAATTAGTTATGTGTAAAGATGGAAAAAAAACTGGAGAAGCTGTAAGTACTGGAAGGAGCTAGTGTTTCCTTCCTGGATAAGGTTTATAAGAGAAGACTCCCTTAGGTATTAAAATAAAGTGGAATGAGAAATAATCTAGAGTGATATATCAAGGAATGTATGGATTTACTTTAGGGAAAAGTATCAGAGCTCAGTGGTATGCAATAAGACGAGAAAAGATTATCACTATTAAGAGCTACTCTGCTAAAGAGTCTCATTGCACAATATATGGACTAGGAGAGAAAGCAAGCGGAGCTAGTGATAAATGTGACAGAACAAGTGGAAGCTCTAGAGGTTTACAGTGAAGCAGCTGAGTGGGAAATGAAATCCTTCACTGATGGATCGAGATAAGGCCAAAATAAAATGGGTTTGGAGTAGGCAATAAATAGCGATGGATGGACACAACCTCTAGCTTCTTCGCTATAGCTCAGGGAGGGGAAAGGGACTAAGCTTCTTCTCTTTATAGTTATTCGCTGAGCAAATTTGTGAATTTGTTACGGCAACGTAGATCAATCCAAAGTGCCTTCCCTTCTACCTACCAGGATACTATTATATAAATAGCTAGCTATTTTTGACCTGGTAAGACCAGTATTTTATTCCCTGTTTATTAATTAGGATCATGCAAGAGACAAGTGAGTGATTGTTCAGGTAGTGCTAGTATGGGAAGCGAGGTCAATCGATGCTTGATTGTGATTCATTGATGATATCCCACACCATAGAAGAAATATCGATGTTCCCACTACCAATAAGCAACATCTGACGAATCCACATACACAACACACAGTGCTCAGGCCTAGAATTTGATGTTCCACAGAACGTTTTTTTCATTTTTACACATATTTGACATGTAAGTTTTTGATAAAAACGTCAACATTGACAAGTAAAAATATATTTGAAATGTCAATTTGACATTTATGAATTTAGATAACACGTCAAAATTTTTAATACCTATGATAACTACTAAAACTTAGCTAACAATCGTTGGCCATTGTGCTGGGTCAGCTCGGGCTGCTCTTAATTTCCAGTTATTCGAGGAACATTTCTCTGAGCCTTCAAATTTTTTCAAAGAAAATCTCTAAAAAAATTTCCTCTAAAATTTTATAATTTGCTTAATTAGTAAATTTCCATATAAATATTTTACTCATATTTATATATAATATAAAAGAAATATTTTATTCACATTTATATATATTATTAAAAATAAATTGACACTCAACAAAATTGGTTAAACTGTCAAATAATAGACACCAAATGAAACCGTCATTAAATTTTTATTGACAGGCACAAGAAAAATGAATTTCCAGGCCTGACAATGCTCTCTCCTTTGGCTAGTAAGCCAGAAGACACGTCTACCTTTAGATCTACAATGATGGGTGGGTGTGAGTAGATCATTGGGTGGTGGTAGCCCTAAAAGCGGAGACTAGGATTAGCCTGCACGAAGCTATTAACATCAATACATTCGCCACTAAATGTGGAAATCCATTAAAATAAAATCCCAAATCATCCATTCAAACAAATAATCCATCCACTCGCTAATGAAAAGAGCGAATGTATCCCATCTGAGTAGCCAAGGAAAGTATCCTAAAATTTCGTTCTTACTATCGATATTCCGTGCCACCCTTCATTTTCCTTGAGAAGGTATGAGAGACTCAATCAACAAGAAGAAGATTTACATATTGTTGGCTCCATCCATATAAAAAGGCACCCAAAGAAGATCCCCATATAAAACTAAAGCTTCAGGTATAAAGCGGCCATGAAGAATAATGATTTTTCATAAGGCGGGATATTCATGAGTCAAATTCAAGTTGGTTAGCATCAAATCACTTCGTTCCTCATCTGACTTACTCCCGGGACAAATAAAACTGCTAACGCGCCTTGTCCAGTGATGTCTGCTATGAGTTCCAACAAAATGGGTAAGGGTAAGTATTAATTAAACCTTGCTAACTTTCCAGGTATGTATGTCTATGCTCTCAACCTGGTTCGAATTGCCATTCAATAGCTTGGTTCTAAATAGATGGGTACGGGTCTATATGGCCTCGACCTTCTTTATGGATTGGATGTATTAAACCTTATTCCAAACACGTTCTGCAAACTGTAATTGTTCTAAATAAGAGCCAGCCATAAAAAGGAATGGTGAGAAAAAACATAAAAAGTTAAAGTGAGGGATGAAGTGAAAGGCCAATAGAGTTAATTTCTATACTGGCACCAATAAAAGCAATATCAACAGCCAGCACAATATCCTTATGGGTTCCCAATGGGTAATTTCTATATGGTTTTGTTTTCGGGTCGTCATGCTTCTAATCGGTAAGTTGATTGGAGGACGGGTATAAATTATCTCCTCTCAGGATGCTTTGCTTCATAACAAAACCTTGCAACCAAATGCTATGCAATTTATTGTAAAAGGTTAAAAGCACATTATAGATATTAGAATGTGAGTGTAATCCTATGGTCTTTTCATATTCTGTTGTGCTCAGTCAATCCAAGAAAATCAATTCCAGGGAGGATAGGTAAATCCCATGGCCACCAAGAGACCATTGGGTAGTAGAGAATGGAAGGGGATACTATGCATCTTGCTGAAGACACCAATTTGGTCTTTTGATACAGTATCCACATCCATATGTAAGAGGTTTCAAGTTCTAACTAAAAATATATTGACAAATAAGTTAATGCAGGGAAAATACCCAATGTATAGGATTCTCATAAGTCACTATGAATGTAGAAACGATCCACATGCAATATATTCTTTCCTCACTCTAATCCTTGACCGTTTTCATCATTAATTTTTCAAAAGTAAAAAAACCACAGTAAGAAAAAGTAAAATGAGGTGCTTGTTTACCATACTAGAAAATAATGGATATCAAGCTTACCTTAGTACCGTTTATCTTCACCTTAAATTTTGATGAACCTGTATGCAATATTGATCTTCACTAATGTATGCAATCTCTTATAGTATTAGAGGTACTATCTTTCCCACAGTGCTACTTCAACCAATTAGTTTGTAACCTAGTGTGAGACTTAGCTTGATTTCTGTTGTAAAGACTAGTTGGAAATTGTGTGGTTGTTGTGATCCCGTATTGAACTAGAACACTCATATTGAGGATGTTGTGTGTACTGCATATTCATTTGTTGTCTCATCCCCATAAGAATACAAGAGCCACCTACAGTTAAATAAAAGGAGCTGCCTCTTTTGAATAGGTCGTTGTGAGAGGAAGAGCCACGTGAAAGAGCAGAGGAAGTAAAACCTAACTGTTGTTGTCCATCATTCACATGCCCTAAAGCTATCAACTGAGTATGATGATTTAGGAATGGAGGTGCCTAAGTGTAGTAGACATGTTGGGAGCCCGTTTCAGCCAGTATCAGATACTATATAGAGTTAAACATGAATTCGAGCATAGGTAAATGATTAGGAAGATCTGCAATTTGTGCCAGATGAAACTGGAGACTCAAACAGCTTTGAGACAAATTAAAACACTGAATATTAACCTATAAAATTGGTATTGTAAAGTACTATTTTAGATAGTTTTGGAAGTTCTTTTATTCCAAAATGTTTCCCTCTGCAACAGTACACTTGTAACAGAGGTAACTATCTATAATGAAACAATGGGGAAGTTTTCTTTTGTAGTTTGTTTCATGTCTGTTGATTCTTGAAACATATGCTTTTATTTCTGTGAAATGAACTTAGGCATATTGATACTAATGATTCCAGTAAAAGACATATTCACTTGGGAACGAAAATACATGTAAAATTAAAATATTTTCGACTCACCTGAATGTGAACTTCAAGTGGTATTGGCCTTACACTTGGTTTGAAGTTGAAAATACCAGCATCATCAATATCCAACCATTCAACTAAATCACTGTATAAAAGTTACACTATAAATAAGATGACTGTATTCAAAAAGAGGACAGAACTTAGAATATCACCTAGAATTGTCACATAGATACTAAAAGCAAGTCATAATCAAAAATGGTTCCCACTCTGCTACAATTTTTATGTATGCATGCACTTTTATAGAAGATAAGTGTCGATTCAAAAAATATGCCAAGTTTACATATCTGGAGCATCCATCTCTCACTTATCCAAAAGAGAAAATCAACTATCAATGTTAAGGTTTTCATTGTGTTTCCCAAACACATGCAGAACAGAGCATCCAACCCTCACTTCTCCAAAAGAGAAAACCAACTATCAATGTTAAGGTTTTCATTGTGTTTCCCAAATACATGCAGAACATAAAAGTAGAAATTTCCACTACCAGCTAATAATAAACCATTATGGTATCTAATCTCCTAATGACAAGTTTTGGTCATGTTTCAATCACAAGGGTTTCAAATGTCATGGTTTAGAGCAACAAAAATTTAACCAGTGGTCTGTAGATTTATGCTTAATATCTATGCTTGTTGGAATAACTATATTGGAATCAAACCAAAACTATCAAATACCAAGTCATGTATTGTACTATCCTGTGATACTATACTATACTGATGCAAAAGACAAAGTAGGAATAGTTCCAGAACTCTATTACATAAATTCTCATTTATTAAAGACTCAAATTATTGAAAAAAATAGGTATTATAAATAAAGCTTACCGAGCATTAGCTAAAGCAGTTGACAAACCAACAAAGCGGATGAGGAGTGCTATTTGTGAAGAATAAATCTCATTCGAGAAACAATAACCTACAATGAGATTGTCCCGAAGTGTTGATCTCCCAATAAAATTGGCATACATGTTTGCAAGGGCACTCCCTACAAATACATCTATTTATTGTAGAATCAACACTCCCCACAAAAACATCGATTTGTAGTAGATCCTAAAATGAGTGAAATCCCTCATATTCTTAGTAGTAGATCCTAAAATGAGTGAAATAAGGCATACCCATTCCTTTGCCTGCGTTCGTTGTTCATATTTTTAGCAGTAGATCCTAAAATGAGTGAAATAAGGCATACCCATTCCTCTGCCTGCGTTCGTTGTTCAGCATTCCCATTTCCTTGTGTTCGATGAGCTCTCCAGTATATAGGTCGATAGGAAGTCAGTCTATAAAATAAGAAGGGATCTGAACTAACACGCTTAGGTAAATCTGTTCCAAGCAAGCAAGGGAAGTGTGAATCATAGTAGGGTTCAAATTTTAGTGGTTGTGGAGGGAATGCTTTTTTAATTTTTTGAAATTATTTAGCTTTAATATATATATATATTATGGTATAGATTAAGTTAATTAGTTAATAGGGTGGCAGTGAGCATATAGATTAAGTTAATTAGTTCATAATAGGTAGCATTTATGGTGAGAGCACTTTTAACCAATTAAGAAAAAAAAATCACTTAGAGTTTGGGAGAAATTATTAACAATCAAGTAGAGGTATTAACTTAAAAATACTCAAATCAAGATAATCAAAAATATTATTGTAAAAATGATAAAAAATATTATTGTAATGGAGAACTATGGAAAACTGTACAATGATAATTCAATAATCTTATTGTAATGGATGACTCTACAATGATAATTCAACATTTGCAAAAATCAATTGTATCTTCAAGATACGTGTCTAGAGAGATTCATTCATAGAGATTAGATGTTGGAAAAAAAATATAGAATTATATCTTGAGTCCTCATAAACCTTAATAGTTTTGTACATTTTAAAGAAAATAAGGTTGATTCGTTAGATGTTGGAATGATGGGTATAAATAAGATATAGTACCTCTTCTATCTCATCTCCCATGAAGATTATAAGTATAGAATACTAAAACATAATGGAAGTGAATTTAGGAGACAAGATTCAACGTAACATTAAGGTGAAAGGATGGGCATTAAAGATATTGGCATTAA
>LPNX011023781.1:31625-68239 GCA_001517045.1 Pseudotsuga menziesii
CGGGAGAGCTCATTGGATGCGGAATTAAACTCTGCATCCAACGAGTACCCACTCAGTATACTTTTGATGGACCCCGCTACCCCAAAAATAAGAAATACCTGAAAATCGTGATGATGACATCATCATCACATTTTTTCAGGTATTTCTTATTTTTGGGGTAGCGGGGTCCATCAAAAGTATGCCAAGTGGGTACTCATTGGATGCAGAATTTAAGTCCACATCCAAGGAGCTCTCTCGATCGAAATTTGAGTAAAAACACGGGGAGATATGTCGAAAATATAAACAAAAAAAGTAGTTTTTTTTATGATACCTATCCCCAAATTTATATTTAAAAAGTGTTTAAGACCTATACAGTATTTCAAATTTAAAGAAATTTCATTGGCTAACACATGCTGACATGGAATTTGAGTTAAAGTTAAAAGGCTCATTTTGAGTTGAAATTTCCTCTAATGAGTGCAACCAACCTTTAACCACTACTACAAGGTGGGGATGTTTAAGACGTTTTTTTAACACTAAATTAGCATTTCGTCTTAATTTATATTTTAAATTGCTTTTATATATTTTAGGAATTTTTAAGACACTATTAAAAACAACTTTTAAAGATAAACTAGAAATTGTGTGACATATTTTAAAAATGTTCAAGACAATTTTTTTTAGATGATTTTTAAGACGAAATTAGAAATTGTCTCAAACATACCTTTAGGAAGGTTTCTTAAGAATATAAATTTCTACTTTATGTTTTTTTTTCTAAACTTTCATATTGAAAATTGATTTTTTAAATTTTATAGAAAGAAAAAAAAATTGGTTATGATTTATTGTATTCATTATAACTCTATAACATTCCACTATACAAAGTTTCATGCTCAAAGCATAGTTTGAGCAAGCATTAAGGGAAATCGTAAAGAGCATTATTTCTATTGGAAGAAAGTCTAAATATTTGACATGGGAAGGTGACCGAATTGTGCAAGGATTTTATGATTTTCTATTTCTGCTTTTATAAATAGCATTACCTTCAAACAATTTTTTCAAGATTATAATATCGATTTTAATTTTGTGAGCAGCACTTAGAGGAATTTGTACATGGGGTTGGAGGCGTTAAGAGAATATGAGAACGATGCATATGAAGAGAGGTTAGTGGTGGATGGCCGATTTGTATTCTATTATGCCCTGTGTAAATCTTCTTGTAACAACATTTAAAAGCATTTAAACCCATTTCAAACCCCTTTTAATCTTGAAATGAATTAGGACTACTCTGAACTTGAACAGGAAGCACGATCAATCAGGTATGGTTGTCCTTTTTATTCTCTGATTTGTTTCCTTAGGGAAAAGATTATATGTTTTCTTGGTTTTCTTAAAGTATCAAAACTACTAAATTTTGGTATAAAGACTTTTTACCTTATGGCCCTGTTGATTTTAATGCTTCAAACAGGTAAAATGATCTCAATGTAAAGAAAATGAGTCTTTTTATCTTGTTTACATATCTTTACATTAAGATCTTTTATCTTGTTTATATATATTGAGGTTTTCTATCTTTTAACTTTTCAATCTTCCTTCCTGCATTTGTTGAAGATATGACAGTGAATTTGCCCTAGACGATTCATTAATTATTTCCCATCGCTCATAATAATGGTTGTATATTTCCAGTGAATTTCTAGCCATCTTCCTTTCCCGTTCTGTTTCATCGGTTCCTTTTTGTTGTGCAGGTTCATATCGGACGTCATATGCATACACCCTTGAGTTTTCTCAATTGGTCATTTACAGTTGGGCAAGACCTTGAATTTGCCAATATTCAGTTCTTTCTTTCTGATTCTCTTCAAAATCCTCTTTTCCATGGTCACAAACCCAAACCCATGCGTACCCAATTGAGGTTGGTCCCATATCTTTAGCAAGAGGAAGACTAGGAAAGGGATAAGCTTCCCATTGAGTGCAATCAACTAGATCGCTGAAAAAGCATTTTCTTGATGTAAACCATCATAGCATGAGACCCTTATAAGAGTTCCTAGGCTAGTAAGCCAGTAAGCCCCCCTTAACTAAATAAGTAACTGATGTCTTTTATTCAATAAAGATAACTAAGGCCCTTTGGGTACATTGATTGGTATGTAAACGTTACACTATTAAGGGGGTATTCTATTGAGATAATGAGCAAATGAATCATAAATAATGAATCGAGGAATGCCAACTATCCACCTTGGCACCTAGGAAAAAAAGACCAGAGATTATGGAATTTAACCGATTCCCACTTTCACACCAGCTTATGGATGGAGCCTTCCTCTCTTTGTTAGGTTGTATCGTGTTCCCATCCATTCATTGTTCACATGCATGGTAGAAAGCAGTTCAATTTTGATTGTGATTAGTGATGGCTTTTTCCAACAGGAGGCCCCAGAGGTAGGCTACTTCCCACCTTTTAGAGACTATCTTCCATGAATTAATTTCATTTTATTAAAGAAAGAAGTCCCATGTATACATTATTAGACTCTCCTTTCTTTGCTTTAACATTAGCCACCAGATAGCACTTGAGATAGATAGTTGTTGGTTGTTGGGGGGTTACACCAGTGTACTTAACTATAACTTAATATGATGGCTATTGATTCCTACCTAACTTCCTCGTTCCTACAATTAGCCATTATAGGTATCATCTTGTACATCCATAACTTTTTCCACTAGCTGGCTTTCTTCTATGCTAGGGTCATGCTCAAAGTATTAGTAAAATTCCGCCAAAGGAGGTAGAAACCAACTGTGGGGAAGGTAGGGGAGTGCTTCTCTCTTCAATAGTAGCACTAAAAACTTAACTAACAGTTCAAAATACAACTTATAGGAAAGTTGTACTTTGATGGCTACGACTCACTAACAAGGCTCACAAACTCAATTTAATTTCTCCAGGACTATTGCAGCTTGGGTGCAACTGCTAACAGTGCTCCCTAGATGGTGTTGCTGCTAGCTGCTACTGCTAACAACACTTAACACGCTTAATTCAGGTAGCTACGACTGCTGACGTCACTCACAGCTCATTCACAGCTCATGCACAACTCTGTTGCAACTCACTATTTTTCACTGACTCATGACCCCTATGTATAGAAACTTATCACAAACATTCTACTGAATAAATAAACAACATCCACACTAATAAAAATCCAATTGCTACAACAAACTGACATAAAAAAAATAAAACTGAGTTTTCCAGAAACAGAGTAAAACACAGGAAATTACAGAATAAAATTGAAGTGTGTATTAATCTATATCTCCGTCTCTAAAAAACATGTTTACAAGATGGATATATATAGTATCTCAACTAAGTCAGCCATTAATTGCTAATTGGCCCTTCGCTATACAAAAAGGGCTTCTCTGTTCAAATGATTTACAATCTGTTAATGCTCTGTTACAATCTAACAGATTTGAGAAGTGCATCGCCTCTTCATATTTTGGATGTGCATTGCTGGCACAGTAAAACTGACTTTTTATATTTTAATAATCTTATGTCTGTCAAGTGGTGAGGCGAGATGGCAGTGCTGTGACTCTTCAGTGTTGCGACAGCCACAATCTGAGCGGTGATGGATTTTCAGAATTCCAGTAGTTGATGTTGCCGCTTCAAAATTGCCAAAGCCAGTGTTGGAGTAATTAACCAATTCCAACATTCTCCCCCTTAATTACTACACTCATAAAAACAAAATTGTGTAACACTAAATTTTTGTTACAACTTACAAACCCCAATGTTTTTCCTATGAAGGTCAAATAAATATTTTCCCAATGGTTTTGTAAATAGATCTGCAAACTGATTTCCTGATGTGAAAAATTCCACATTGATTTCATTGTTGTTTATCAGTTCATGAATAAAATGATACCGTGTATCAATATGCTTACTTCTTTTGTGAAAGACATGATTTCTTGATAGTGCAATAGCTGAGTTATTATCACAGAAAATTGGAGTTGGTTCATTTTGTTCATGCTGTAACTCAGAAAGAGTTATTCTCATCCATATTTTTTGACAAGCAACTGCTGTTGCAACAACATACTCTGCCTCAGCAGAGGATAGTGCCACTATGGGTTGCTTCTTCGATGCCCATGCTATTGATCCCGATCCAAAACTAAACACATATCCAGATGTGCTCTTTCTATCATCAATAGAGCCTGCAAAATCACTGTCAGTGTATTCAATCAACTTAAAATTTGAACTAGATGTATACGGGATACCAAAATTTGTTGTTCTGACAATATATCTTAGGATTCTCTTTCTAGATTGCTAGTGGGTACTCTTTGGTGTTTCCATAAACTTTGAAATCAAACTTACTGCAAACATTGTATCAGGTCTTGTTGCAGTTAAGTACATGAGACTTCCAACCAGTCTCTTATACATCGTTGAATCAATTTTTGACCCATCATCTTCCTTACTGAGTTTTGTGCCAATTGTTATTAGAGTTACAACTGACTTACAATTCAACATTCTGAATATTTTCAATACATCATTTGCATACTTATACTCACATATAAAAATACCATCTTTAGATTGAATTACTTCAATACCAAGGAAATATTTCATCATTCGTAAATCAGTCATCTGAAATTTTGTTTTCATGGCTTTCTTGAACTCATCTACAAAAATATATCCAATGAATATCAAATCATCCACATATAAACAAATAATCAGAATTTTACCTTCTTGATTTACCTTTGTATACAACGTTGGTTCAGTTGGACTTCTGCTGAATCCTTCACCATTCAAATATTCATCAATTCTGTTGTACCATACTCTGGGTGCCTGCTTCAATCCATACAATGCTTTCTTCAATCTGTAGACTTTGTCTTCTTGTCCATCCACCTCATATTCTGGATGTTGTCTCACATAAACCTCTTTTCTAAAGATCCATTCAAAAATGCAGACATGACATCCATTTGATGTACATACCATTTATTATGAGCAACAATAGCTAATACCATCCTTACCGTATCAAGTCTCTCTACAGGTACAAATGTCTCATTATAATCAATTCTAGGTTGTTGAATAAACCCCTGAGCTACAAGTCTTGCTTTATATTTTTCAACATCACCATCAACATTTAACTTAGTTTTATAAATCCATTTGACACCAATACAATTTGTATCATCAGGTAAATCTACAAGATTCTAAGTATTATTTCTTTCTATGGCATCAATTTCTTCATCCATTGCTTTTATCCAAACATCCTTTTTAACAGCTTCATCAAAATCTACAGGATCACATGCTATAAATGCAAAATTTGAAATTTGATATACCTCTTCATTTTGATCATACAGTTCTTTTAAACTTTTATTCTTCTGACCTCTGACTCTGTTTCTTAATGATGCCAATGTAGGATTTGATTCATTTCTTACCTTAGATCCTGATCCTTACCGTCCACCAACACTTGATGGTTCACCATGTTCATGAGTTCTGGGCGTTATGGCACGTGTCCTTGCTGCTGGTGTATGTGGAGTCAACTGTCCTCCATGTGTGCCCTGTTCATCTTCTTCATCTTCTGCGTGAGGTGTTACAACTTCCTCACCAACTAATTTATCAATCCTCCCATCCCATGCTTCTTCTTCATTAAACACCACATCTCTGATAATTACATACTTCTTGGTGATGGGATTATAAAGTCTATATGCTTTAGATTATTCACTATATCCAACAAAAATACATTTCTGACTTCTATCATCTAACTTTATCCTAAACTCTTTAGGTACATGTGCATAAGCTACACAACCAAAAATTCTTAAATGAGATATGTTGCTACACTTACCGCTCCAAGCCTGCTGAGGAACTCGATCCTTCATGCTTTTTGTTGGGCTTATGTTCAGAATGTATATTGAACAAGTAACAGCGTCTCCCCAATATTCATTTGAAATATGATTCTCCTTCATCATACTTCGATCCATGTTCATAATGGTTCGATTCTTCCTTTCTGCTACACCATTTTGTTGTGGAGTGTTGCATGCAGTAAGCTGCCTTTTAATTCCATGATACTTACAAAAATCCATAAATTCATTTGACATATACTCACCTCCTCCATTTGATCTCAAGACTTTAATAAATATGTTACTCTCTTTTTCAGCCATAGCTTTAAAACTTTTAAACACATCAAATGCTTGAGATTTTTGTTTCAGCAAATACACCCGAGTTTTTCAACTGTAATCATCAATGAGAGACATAAAATAAACATTACCAATCAAACAAGGTGTTTGCATCAGTCCACACAAATCTATGTGTACCAGCTCTAACCTTTGCTCTGTTTGAGACTCCAGAAATTAATTTCTCTCTATGATGCTTTCCCAATATGCAACTTTCACATGAGCATGTTCGCTACTCAATACTCGGCAATCCTTTTACCATCTGCTTCTTCTGTAGCAATTCTAAACCACCAAAATGTAAATGTCCATATCTCAAATTCCATAACCATGATTGATCTAAAATCTTGGTTTTATAAGCATTCAAAGAGTTAGTCAAATCATTTCTCATAGTCAACAGAAACATTCTATTCTTTGTCATCTCTACTCTGGTAATCAACCGTTTACTTGGATATTTATCATAAATAGTGCATACCTTTTTCTTAAAGAATACTCTGTACTCTTTCTCCAACAATTGTCCAACACTCAATAAATTACACATTAAACCTGGAACATAATAAACATCATGTATTGTTCTTCTTTTACCATCTTTTGCATACACAACAATCACACCTTTACCATTAACTTTTACCTTACAATCATTACCCAACTTTACTTCAGATTGAATGCTGGTGTCTAGAGTTGAAAATAATTCCTTATTTCTAGTCATGTGGTTGCTGCATGCACTGTCCAAAAACCATATATCTTTTGAACTTTCCTGGGTGACATTACAACTCAAAAACATAGGTTGCTCTTCATTTTCAGTCTCCTCTATCATGTGTGTAGACAACTTACTAGCATCTGCTTGTTTCTTCCAACACTTGTTAGCAAAATACCCAAATTTCTTACAATAAAAACATTGAACTTTAGATTTATCATACGTCTGATTTCTTGACTATCTTGATCTGCTGCTACTCCCCCTTACGCTAGGATTACTTTGCTGTAACTTCTCTTCATTTTCAACATCATTTCTACTGTCACTATGACCAACACTTCGTCCTCCTCATCCTCTATTACTAGCTCTTCCTCTTCCTTTACATCTAGTAACATTTAACTGAGATTTAAAAGAATTTTTTAAAGGAATATCATCATACCTATTCATTCTTGATTCATGAGCAAGCAATGAACCAATCAGCTCATCAAGGTGCATTTGACTGAAATTTTTAAATTCTTCAATTGAAAAAACCACTGCTTCAAACTTCTTTGGCAAACATCTCAGCAATTTTTCAATCACATGCTGATCTGGAAGGTTTTCACTGTACTGTTGTAGATGGTTTACAACACTCATGACTTGTGTCATGAAATTATCAACAGTCTCAATGTCTTTCATCTTCATATTCTCAAAGTCTCTTCTTAAATTCTGCAACTTAACATTCTTCACCTTGGTCACACCTTGATAACACGTTTCAAGAGTGTCCCAAGCTTTCTTCGAAGACACAGCACTTGATATCTTCGAAAAAATAGATTCACTCAGGCCTTGCTGAATAAGACCAAGAGATTTCTTATCTTTCTTCTGATTCTCCTTCAACAGAACACGTTCAACATTTGTCAGAGCCAACTTAGCCACTTGATCAGCTGGTTCAGGATAGCCAATAGTAACAAACTCCCAAAGATCATGAGCATGTAGGATAGTTATCATTTTAATAAACCAGATGTCATAATTTATTTCAGACAACACTGGAATTTATGGTTGTACTACACTATTGTCAGTAGCCATCTCAATCAATTTAAAAAACAAATGAGCAATAAAACTCAACCAGGCTCTTAAACACAAAAGAGAACTTAAGCATGCTCTGATACCATTGTGGGGAAGGCATGGGAGTGCCGCTTTCTTCAACAGTAGCACTAAAAACTTAACTAACAGTTCAAAATACAACCTACAGGAAAGCTGTACTTTGATGGCTGCGACTCACTAACAGAGATGACAAACTCAATTTAATTTCTCTAGTACTATTGCAGCTTGGCTGCAACTGCTAATAGTGCTCCCTAGATGGTGTTGTAGCTATCTGTTACTGCTATCAACTCTTAACATGATTAATTCAGGTAGTTGCGGCTGCTGACGTCACTCACAGCTCATTCACAGGTCACGCACAGCTCTATTGCAGCTCACTACTTTTCACTGATTCATGACCCCTATGTCCAGAAACTTATTACAAACATTCTACTGAATAAATAAACAACATCCACACTAATAAAACTCCAGCTGCTACAACAAACTGATAGAAAAAAAATAAAACTGAGTTTTTTCAGGAACAGAGTAAAACATAGGATTTTATAGAATAAAATTCAACAATGTATTAATCTATATCTTCTACTCTACAAAACATGTTTACAAGCCAGGTATATATAGTATCTCAACTAAGTCATCCATTAATTGCTAATTTCCCCTTCGCTATACAAAACGGGCTTCTCTGTTCAAATGATTTGCAATGTGTTAATGCTATGTTACAGTCTGACAGATTTGACAAGTGCGCTACCTCTTCATATTTTGGATGTGCATTGCTGGCATAGTAAAACTGACTTTTTATATTTTAATAATCTTCTGTTTGTCAGGTGGTGAGGCAATGTGGCAATGCTGTGACTCTTCAGTGTTGCGGCGGCCACAATCTGAGCGGTGATGGCTTTTCAGAATTTCGGCAGTTGATGTTGCCGTTTCAAAATGGCCAAAGCCAGTGGTGGAGTAATTAATCAATTCCAACACCAACCACTAACGAAGGTAAACTCAAAAGCACGAAACCACCTAGGCAACAGAGTTTCATTCAATCTTCTGACACTGGGGTGTCTATCTTCTCGTGAGATGTATCGCTCCATCCTCATCATGCACCCCGAAAACTCTTATTTTTATCAATTTTGATAAATTGAGAAAGTATTGTTTTCTTTATTTGAGAATGACATTTCACAATGTTTCTCTATAATAGACAGGATGGAATCAATTGCTTTTAAGTTGATTGGCTTGGATCCTGGCTCAATATAGTAGTAGTGTATCATCCTCAATCAGTCACGTGAGATGGTCTTTCCATTCCCATATAGTCGATACTTGCATCTCGTTTAACTTGATTCACATATATACGTTTTTATTTTTTTCTTTATTTTTCTTATTATTGTTTGTTATTCCTCAACCTGTGAGAAAAGCATTGATAACAAGAGATAAGGGAATGAGGTTTCCTCTGGAAAAAGGATATGATTAGGCAGTTTCAGTCCCATTCTTTTTATCAGTTCTAATAGTCCCTATTTGGGGTCCTTTATGAGATAGGATATGGGAATAATTCAATGGGGACTCAACCATCGATAACAATATCTCATGTCTACTGGATGGTAAGCGTCATCACAACAATTCCAACAGAAGTTATATGCACATTTGCACTTAACATAATAATTAGGGCAACTTCCCATAACAAATTCAACCCCATACTTGTAGCCCGGAGTCGCACACCACTTGGTATTTCTATTGTCTTCAACATATGGTCTGAAAATCTAGTGTGTATACTTTTCTCTATCAGCTTCATGAGAGACAAAAGAAACAACCATACTTTCATCCACGGCTGCACTACATGATAGGTCTGGGCACTACAAGTAAGGCATCGAGGACCATCATTGATAGAAGTATGAATGTAGAGTGTCCACCACTCATCACAAAAGTGATGGCCACAAGCTACTGCCTTCATTTTTCTAGGTAGATATAATCGAAGAAAATCTCACATTTCAACTCATTTTCATACGGTATAACCTCCACATGAACATGATTTTCCAACAACCCCAGATCCATTATGGAGTTCTCCTCATTTGCAAACCATTCATCATGGACCTTAGTAACACTCACTCAAAGTGACACAAGAGAATCCCAGCCTCAATTTTGGATCAATTTTGGACAAGTAAAGCACTTCATAAACAACTGTTATAGCCTCGTTTTAACGTTGAAGAATGATCTCAATGAGTCAGTGTAAAGAAAATGAGACTTTACATTGTTTATATATCTTTCCTTATCGTACATGAATCAATAAATATTCAGAGCTTTAATATTCAATGCTTTGAAATCTTCACTTGGGCATATGTTTCACGAATTAAAGACAATATATCATCACCCTCTAGATGTAGGAAAGACTAAAAAATTATGCTTATTGTGCTCATTTATCATTCATTTGTAGTTCTCATTCATCACAACGATCTTGATGCAAGAAAGAATAAAAAGAGAAAAATAGTGAAACTTACAATTCTTTCAAATTTGTTAGTCCAAGCCACTAAAGTAAATTTTGGGTTTGTGAAAATGCAAAGTAACAAGATTAAATTTTTGTTTAAACAAAAATTACAAGCTTAAATTGACTAATTTTGGCATTGGTCCAATGAAATGATTATCGGCAAGTGACCTACTCATTTCAACACAAATAAATGGTGCAAAAGATCAGCATTTCGTGTTAAATTTAAACGAATGGTTAAATGTTGCACAAATCATTATTGTCTCGTATAATATTCAAACTCAAATTATGTTCCCTCTAAAATCCGAACCAAAGTTCTATATTCCCATGTGGGAAACTTATAAATCCTTGGCAACAAGACTAGTATCCTGACATGCTACAAATTCACCTATATATGTCTCATGGTTTCAACTGTAAATAAATAGAAATTTAATCTTAAATTTCATAAATTATTCGAAAAATAGTTTACACAGATAAAAAGGGTCGAAATTTGGTTACATATTAAATAAATTACAAGTCAACTCTACAATATTGTTACCGACAAATAGCTAGAAAAGGAGTAAATTATTAGGGTGACCTCTTACAATCACTTATGTCTTATAATTTCAAACCACGATATCAAATAGCAAGGATCAAGATAAATCCAATATTTAATGTCAAATCTCTTTTTCATAGTGTCAAGAGCGTCCCCTGAAGTTAAAGAACTTTATTAGGCATCCGTTTATAATTTCGGTAATTTAATTATGAGAAATTTAGCGAGGGAAAGTTTCACTATCTTGGGAATCTATTTTTAAGTCCGACTAATCTATCTCAATGAGAACTACAAATGAATGAGTGAAATATGCTTCTTGTGTTTATTGCTTTAAGTAAAAACTAAAAAATACAAATATTTTTCTTGTATATGAAATTGTAGGGTACTAGCTCAATGGTAGAGCATATGCATTATAAAATGCAGAAGATTAGTGGTTCGATTCCACCATTCTCTATCATAAATATTTACATTCTATCATTATTACATAGAGGGTGTATTAAGACAATATTTGTGTAAATTGTCTCAACTGAAGACAAAAGAAAAATTGTGTATTGTCTTAAATATTATCTTTAAGCGAATGTCTTAAACTATTGTCTTAAATTTTAAGACAATAGTTTAAGACATAATTTAAGACAATAGTTTAAGATACTCGCTTAAAGACAATACACAATTTTTTTTTGTCTTAAGTTGAGACAATTTATACAAATATTGTCTCAAATTTATTGTCTTAATACCCCCGTCTATATAGTAGTGAAGGGCACTTGTTTAATTAGGTCATCATAGTAACCCTCTGACTCTATGTTGTGTTCGCAAGGAACAAAATAATGCGAAAGTACATTGGAGCAACCCAATCCGGTTGTCCATTACTCGAATCCGACTATCATTTTAATAATGAATATGAGTAATAATATTATATTGGATCATGGGTAAAATGTACAATAAGCTCGCCTTTTATAGGCTTGAGCGTGAAGGGTTACTCCCTTTCATATAATTAACTAATCTATTTTAATAATTTATTATGTATTCATTACATTGCCACTCCCTTTAAGGAAGATTTGTCCTTAAAGCTTAAGTATTTTCCTAGTGTCGTTCTTCATTCTGACTCAGTGTCGGTATTAGAATCAAATGAGGTCTCTTGTGCAGAGACTTGCACTTCCTTTCCATTGATGATTTTGCATTGTATTGTCTCATTATGACCAGGGGTCCAATCATCACCGCATCAACGACATATGTTTTTCTTCTTTTTCTTTTTATTATCAGAGTAACTGTTAGATGACTTTGATCTATTTTCCATTTTGTAGGTGTATGATTGAGGTTTGTGGCATTGATGGCAGGGGTACCAAGTATTTACACAATACCTACATTGTGTCTCTTTTTCTTGTCGATAATGGCTGTCGCCTTTTGTTTTTTTTCCTTCCAATTTGTGTTCTGCGGCTTTTGCTTTACGTCTTTCTACTTCTACATTAGGTATGTCATGTAACTTTAACTCTTTTTGGAGGTGTCGTTTAAGACCTCCTAAATAGGTTTCGAGTCTTTGCTTGTCAGACAACCCAAATACTCGTGTCGATAAGGATTCCCATTGATGTGTGAATTCCTCAACGTTTCTGACTTGTTGTAGTCTGGTAAGTTTACTGAAAAATTCATCTTCTTTGATTCCTTGAAACCTATTAAAAAAATCATTTTTGAACAAGTTCCAAGTGTAGGCAAAATTATCTCTCTTCCACCATAAGTAACAATTATAGGCATACCCTTCCATATGCATTGACGCATATTTCACCTTCTCCTCGTCAGATTGAATGTTGTAAATGTCGAAGTATTCTTCTACTTTGTTTAGTCAAGCAACGCATTGGTTTTCAATCCCATTGTATTTCGACAACTCTATTTTTGCCTTAGGTGGGTACACTTTGTAAGGACGATGTTGATTTCCTTTTGCCTTATGGTTTGATGGTGGCTCAGAACTACTGGACGATGAAAGTGACATATCTGAATTGCTTCGTTGTGGGCAATGATTTTTAGTTTTCTTTTCTCTCCTATTTTAATTATAGCGTCTATTTTGTTGTTTAATCGTGCCTCCATATCTGGCAGTACTTGTGTTTCTATCTCTTGCTTCAGCATCGCATTGTTAATCTTTATTTCTTTTTGCAATTCTGTTTGATTCTTTGCGAGTGTTTCCTGGGTGGCAACATGAAATGAGGCATCTAGCATGTGTGGACAGCTGACTTGGCCCGGACTGGGTATGAGCCTTTGTAACATCGTGATTAATGTATTATGGTTCTGTGTAATGGTGCTCATGTTCTGTGTTTATGTTTTGCGTTATGGTACTCATTTTGTCATCCACGTCTTTTTATTTTTCGTGTAGGATTTCAAGTTTGTCGTCGAGCCTTCTTTCTAGTACCAAAACAAGATCTTTTTTTAGTAATGTATTGTTATTTTGCATCTTTTCCTTCAAGCCTTCTTGGTTAGTGACAAGAGACTTGATGTCCTTCTCCATTTTTTCGATCTTCTCTTTCAGGTCCTCCATGGTCTTAGACCTTGTCTGCGGAGGTGTGTATTTCTACTATTTTGGATAATAATATATTAATTAATTAATTATTATTATTATTATTATTATAAATTTTTTATAAACTATATTATATTTTGTATATAGTTTTTATTTCTTTAAACAGGTTTAAAAGAATAATAATGAAATATATATTAATTATTATATAATGAGCCCTTTATATTATTTTTTTTTTAAATATAATAAAACAAAATTAAATATTATTAATTATTATATAATGAGCCCTTTATATTATTTTTTTTTTAAATATAATAAAACAAAATTAAATATTATAATAATTTTATATTATAATATTTTGAAATATTATATTATAATTTTTAAATTTTTTTTTTTATTGTTTTTTGGTTTGTGCAGGGATGTATGAGAGATGTGAGCGGAAGGGTGATGTGAGATGAGCTGAAACTGAGCTCAAGTGGGAGAAGCCAAATCCGAGCTTGGTGCTGAGGAGCCGAATCCGAGCTTAGGTCAAAGGAGCCAAATCCTAGCTTTGATATCAAATGGAGCAACCGAATCTGGTTGTCCGTTAGTCGAACCGACTATCATTTTAAGAATGAATATGAGTAATAATATTATATTGGATGATGGGTAAAATATACAATAAGCTCTCCTTTTATAGGCTTCAGCCTGAAGGGTTACACGCTTTCATATAATTAACTAATCTATTTTAATAATTTATTATATATTCGTTACATAAGAAAGGTTTTGGCAAAAGACTTGAAATATTTCAATTATAAAACCGGGTTTATTTTTAGCGACTCTTAGCCCACCGAATTTATCAGCTTGTGTCCGAAGGAACTCGTTGAATCCGCATTTAACAGAAAATGTGGTTTTCATCATCTTGCGCTTCGTAGGCAACACCCAGCTCCTGGGTGTGTCTGGATATCCTCCCGCCCAAACTGCTTAAAGCAAGCCATTCTGGGATGAATTAGTAGAAACTAATTGTTTTGAAAGCCAATTGTTTCTTCAATCTCGAGTTCAGTACCCAACTTGACGGTAGCCTTTGGGGATGACATTGAGTATTTAATATGTTGCACCTAAAATCTCCCCTTCATTCACTTGCCAATGCCAGCTTAAACATGTGAAATTGTTGTTCCGAAGAAACTGTAGCAATTTTTCACCTTGTTGGAAGACTGTAAGATTCGACAATTGTGAATTGTTTCACACACTTCGGTATGAATATGGATAAGCAGCTCAACTCACAACAAATTTGAATCCCTTTTGGAAGATACTTTTAGCACACGCTTTTAGCACCAAGCTGCGTTGGAAAATTAACTTATGCAACTACAATGACGTGCATCTACCCAACTTCCTTGCTGATCTAGCTTCGCAACTACAATGGCCAGGAGAAAGATGAGTTAAAAACAATATATGTAGGATGTCTCTAAGATGGTTGGAGTAGTTAATGATCAACTTCCTAGCACATTGCCATGCACAGCGTCCACAACAACTACACTCCATCGACTGCACTGATTGATATTGATGTGTTGTCAGGTGT
The DNA here is from genome assembly GCA_001517045.1 of Pseudotsuga menziesii. Lineage (NCBI taxonomy): Eukaryota > Viridiplantae > Streptophyta > Pinopsida > Pinales > Pinaceae > Pseudotsuga > Pseudotsuga menziesii. Next base: position 46,523 of record LPNX011023781.1, read on the forward strand.
GCAGGTATGGTTTGTCAGAGTTGTTACGTCACGGAAAAATAAAAGCGAAATCCACAAGAAAACAATGCAACATTAAAACTTAGGACAGCCCCTTGAAAACCATAACATTAAAAATCTTGTTTTACTCTACATACAGTTCAAAACCAAAACCTAGTCCATTCCAATATCCCCTACTTGTACGGAATAATAAGACAAGATATCAATGGATGTGAGATTAAATTATAATGATAACCAATATAAGAGATTGATGAATGTGAGATTAAATAGCAATAATAACTAGATTGAGAAGAGAGGATAAGGACATTAACTTACAATAAGTTGGGTGATTAACTTGTATCCATCATCTCAATTAAAGTTGTTTTATATGCTTTTCTGCTTTATAACTTCTTTGATGAAACTATATGAGCAAGGAGATGTTGATGCTAAGAATTTGGCTTGCTACAAGAGTATATGGAGTGTTTTAGAGCTCTAATTTGGATTAATCTACTATTTAGTATATTAAACCTAGTTTTTTATCTTAATATAAATTTTTAACATATAAGTTATGATGCAAGTATTTATTTAAAATATTAAAACACAACTTAATAATAAAAAAAATACAATAAAACAAAATGTTTAAAATGTCAAAATATACTCTCTAAAATAAAAGATAATTGATACTTAATTGTTAACAACCACATTAAGGTAATAAATTATCAACATTAACAAGCATAAAATATAGTTCATTCAATAATAACATAAAACTCATAACAATATAATAAGAAATAATACTTGTAATAATATAAAAAACTCATAAATAGTAAAAAATCTATCCTTACGTACTAAACTCATAACAATACAGTAGAAAATCGGTCCTTACCTAATACATGTAATAATATACAAAACTCATAAATAGTAAGAAATCTGTCCTTAGATACCAATTTCCCTAGGCTGCAGGCAATTTGGCAGAACTAAACAAATTACGGCCATAAACACTTAAACAAACTTTCTAATTTTCATTCAAGAAACTAGAAAATTATTTGTCAGGAGGCACTTGGTTGACCAGAATCTTGGTTATCTGGTCCTTTACTTCCTTGTCAGAAATGGAGAAACCGTCTCCGTAACTGAATTCCTCGCGCTATATTGAAAGTGAACTTCTTCCAACACAAGGGTACACTGTCCTGCTTCATAAACTCCCTGTTCAATTCCTCAAGGGATTGATGAAGGATTCCTTTCATGTGATTTAAGGCATTTTCCATTGTAGATTCTGGATTCTCTTTCATTTTCCATTGTAGATTCTGGATTGTAGATTTGTTTATGCCTTCAAACTGCTAAACACATAATATTGAGTGTGCCCATCCAAATTTTGGATGTGAGAACATTTACCTAGATCACTGTCACTTATGTTTCACAACTTATTTAACATATAGCCATACACTTATTTTTCACAACTATTTTAACAAAGAGCCATACACATGAGTTGAATGTCACTTTTTTTTCACAACTTATTTAATATATAGCCATACACAGCTACTTATAACCGGTTCATCAGGGTCATTAGTATTCCTCGATAGGCACTTGATCGACCAGAATTTTGATTATCTGGTCCTTTACTTCCTTGTCAGAAATGGAGAAGCCGTCTCCGTATTTGTAGACGAATTGAATTCCTCGTGCTACATTGAAAGTGAACTTCTTGCAACAAAACGGTACACTGTCCTGCTTCATAAACTCCCTATTCATTTCCTCAAGGGAAAGATGAAGGATGCCTTTTATGTGATTTAAAGCATTTTCCATTGTAGATTCTGGATTCTCTTTCATATAACACTCTATACTTGAAGCTAGCTCTCCGCGTTCCTTCTCGTCCTTTCATTGCGATAATTGAAGACAAACGAGGATTCAGAACTTTGTGAATTATGAGTATTTCGTTACGCATTCGATCTTGTGTAAACGCTCTTAAAAATAATCAAAATTTAGATGGTAAATACCTCGAAATCTCTTAAGTCGTCGGTGAGTCTGATAGTCAATTCTGAGAGTTCCTGGATCTTGGATGGAGAATGTATCTGCTCCAGAATATTGTTTGGGAGAAGCTCACCCATCAAAAGAAGCGGAATCAAATTTATAATACACATCGCTGAGCTAGCGCAGGCATTCTTGATGTACTCATTGAACGTGGGCACATGTCCAGTTGCTATCCATTCCGCTTCTTGCAGATACGACTCCACATATCGCTTCCACTAACCAACCATGTAAGCGTTCAAAGTAAATTATACCCTGCTTTCTTTCTACGACCTCTTATTTAAAAAATTGAAACAAATGTTCTTTACAAGTCTATTTCAAAACATAAAAAATAAAACAAATAATATATATATATCTATAAATAAAAGCCTACACAATAAATTGATTTCATAAATCTGTAAATCTCATTCACACGGGCTATAAGCCCTTTTACACAATAAATTGATTTCATAAATATGTGTCCATCGAGGGAATCAGCAATTAAGATAAGCTCAAGCGATTTCTTTTAAAACACATACGGTATCTTTTAATATGGGTGTCATATCCCGCCCTTGCTTTTTTTCGACTTCAACAGCCAATTCATTTGCTATATTGAAGAAGAACTGGATTGCAACCTTTATGCTCTCTGGAAGGTCATCTATGAACGAAATATCCCATCTGAAAGATAGACACCAACAATAATAAAAATGAAAATCTTCTAGCTATATATAACAGGCGCATAACATATATTATTGGAATATGCTGATAAATCAAATGTCAATTTGCACAATATCTATATTGTTTGAATTCACCGTTTCACTCCCTCAGTGACGGCTTTGAGTTCGTCCATGTTTCCGTGAGTATCATAGAGGTCATCTAGAACAGTTGCCAGGATAGATAATTTTGTGAAGGCAATTCTGCTTTGAGAAAATTGGGGCTCGTAAATTGCTGTAACAGCCCAAAGATAAAATTCCACGTGACGCTCCCGATAGAAATTCAGATGGGCTATTTCTGATTCTCTCCACCACCTACGCAGGACATTATCATCTCTAATCACTATATCTTTCTGTCTGCAAAGCTAAATTTATTTTAATATCACCCGATGTAAGTATGGATATATTTGTTTGTCCACTAAAATGCTTTGTCAAGATCTTCCCTCACGAGATTAGGAGAGCCCAGAATTATTGAACTATATATATAAACTAAACTATGAAAATGGAAAGTATCAATCACTACCTTGTAATAAAGTTTAGTTCTTTCTGATAAATGCACTGCAGAATATTGAACTCCAATTTGGCTAATTCCAAAAGCTTTTGATTGATTTCCGACCTAAAATTTTTGGCAAAACGGTTTAGGGAATGTAATAACAATTCTTGATTCTTGAAGCTGGGATAGAAAATAATATATGGTAATAAAGTATAAAGTATTTACTTGAGCCACGAATGATTTTGTCCATAAATTTCAATAAAGCTGGTTGCCTCCCATCTGGGCACACTGCAATGCCATGGAAACTCCAATGCGTACTTCACCTATAGAGTAGCAATCAAATCAAATCAAATCCTCTGATCTTTATACCATATACACCATCCCTTTCCAAGATCTTGAAAAAGTGTCGAGTGTGTTTACCTCTCTCAAAAGGCATTGATCAACGTCCGTCACATCTCCGAGTCCACCTAAAACTTGATTTAAATATTGTTTCGTGAATTCCTTCGCCTCTTCCATCACCTTTTCTCCCGGAAATGAAATCTCTGAAGCTCGAAGTAACGACAACATGCTTCTCACTCGTTTATCTCCACTCAAATTGTTGAAGAATTTTCCCTCTTCATCTTTAAAATTCTCCAACACTCCTGTTTCGAAAATTTAGGAAAAATTCAAGAATGTTTTTTATATTTTTGGTACCCATAAATATTTTCTCTAAGTAGCATAAGAACTGAATAAAATAAAGTAAAACCCTGGAAACTTTTAAGGATTCGAAACCCAACCCAGCATCGGCCATAAGGGAAACTTTGGAAAAAATTAAAGGTGTAGTACTGCACTTGATTTAGTAGTCAAAATCCAGCATCTGCCATTATATAACTAACTAAACATCAATTACAATCATTTAATGTTTTGAAGGTATATGTTAACTTAACCTCAAATAAAAAACAACTGTAGTCACTATCTTCAAATTTCGAGACACATAAAATATAAAATTTAAATTAAAAGAAAAAGAACATTGGAAAATCCCTGGATAACATCTTTACTACGCTCATTTAATGTTCTCATTCAGGGGATTCGAATCTAACACGGACTGAACAAAAACCCAACAATATTAACTCAATCTCAAGTTTATATCATCACTCGAGGATAAGTAACAGGAAAGTCAACGGTTGATTTTGTTGTTAGTCTTTTGAATAGCTTTAACTTACATGTTTTTTAAAGCTCAAGATTAACTCAATCTCAAGTAATATACATGTAAGCTCAAGCCGTTATGTCAAGATTAACTCAATCTCAAGTTTATATCACTGATTCGAATGTAGCTAAATAAAAAATTAATTGAAGTTTATATCACCTGAGGATACTTTATATCGATGCAGTCGGAGAGCGCGAAATCCTAAAGCTGTAGCGTTCAGATCTTTGGAGAGGGAATCTTTTGATCCCACGCCGATACCTCTTTCATTCCAACATCTGCTCAGATCATGAGTCAGTTTAACTAACGAATTAAAAACAGCCCCTCCGCTCCCCAAAAAAACAATGTACAAATATATTTGTAAGCGCTAAATTAAAATTCATGTGTCTAGAAATGAGTAACCTGTAAACGTAATCGAGAGCAGCTGTTTTAATTTGGTGTTGAAAATGTCGATCAATTCCAAGGCATTCCAATGTGTCAACGATCTGAACGCGTTTGATTAGATCATCCTGACTGCTATCTTCCATTTCAGTCAAAAGTATATAATGCTTGATCTCGTGGATAAGCTTTTCATGGCGTTCATAATATACAGGTGCCTGATCACACAGAGTAATGTAATGCAATTCAATATAGATACGTTAATGCTAAAAGAAAACTAAAATGAAACGATAATAAATCGCAAAGATATATTTAGCTGCCATTATTTTGGGTTACTGAAATGATAATAAATCGTAATAAAAGACGCGGTAGTACCCCATATGGTGAGTTGAGAGATTGAATGAGATCGTCCCCCCACACATTTCCGTGATGGTTGCCGGTGCGTCGAGGTGGGACGGAAGATTCATTGCTCATCAAATTGGCCGAAACATATTGAGAAATCTCAGCCATACCAACAGCTATCTGTGTCTTCTAAAACTATAAAACTACACTGATCTACACTCTCATATTATGTCATGAAAGCTTGCTTATTTATAGGTTTGCGCTTAGGACTGACACTCACATTTTCTTGTTAGAAGTTTCGGAAAGATCAAGTCTTAGTGCCCCCATAGTGTCAGGCGAGAAACTCGTGATATATTCCGTGCGATGCTATTATCCCACCGTCCCACGATATATTTACGTATATAAATAGGCGAAAAAGTCGTGACTCGTGATATATTCCATGCCATACATACGATAGATTTCACGTGGATATGATCTCGCGATATATTAACGTGTGTATATATATTTGTCTGGTGAAAAACTCGTGATATATTCAGTACTGGAATAGATAGGATAGATTTCACCGTATATATATAGTTTGCCATACAAATTACAATAATGATTGTTGTCTTAGTGCCCCCATAGTGTCAGCCTGTTAGGCAAAAAACTCGTGATATATTCCGTGCGAAAAATTCCTACCCGGGTGCGATGCTATTATCCCACGACATATTTACGTATATATAAATAGGCGAAAAATCTCGTGATATATTCACTACAATAGATAGGATAGATTGCACGTGGATATTAGCACGCGATATATATATACATGATTTGATAATATCTAGGTGTAAAGCATTCAATACTCATAATTTAATGTTGATCCTCATGGAATTAGTACATGATTTGCTCTTTGAAAAAGACTCATGGAATTAGTGCATAGTTTACTGTTTGAAAAAGACTAATTGAGTCTTGATCCTCATGGAGTTAGTTGAAAGAAAAATTTGAAAAAAATAGAGGAGGTAGCCAATAGGGTCTCACCATTATAAGAAATAAATAAAATATATTTTCACAACTTGAGTATTTACTAAATGTGATGTTATAAATTTATATAGATTAAATATGAATAAGTGGAGAAAAAAGTTGAAGAAAAAAAGGAGCCATGAGATCACATAAAAAAAAGCCTCACCTCATGTCATGAATTTGGTTATGAATACATATAAATCATTTATAATATTATTATGTTAGGTATGAATATGGTATGTGTCATAATTTTGGTTATGAATACATTAATCATTTATAATATTATTATGTTACATACACAAATCATTTATATTATTCTTATATTATTGTATGAATATGATATTTATTATTTATTTATTGTAATTTAATAAATTTAGATAATTTTATAGATTTAGATTCATAAATTATAGATCAGATGGGAGGAAAATGTTTAAGTATTTATTTATACCGTGAATTTAGTATTTAAGGATGTAATATCTTGAATTTTGGACCTAGCGTTTATATGCATGTGTCTATTGATTATGATGATTATCTTGATGTTTTATTTTTATATTGGGTCGAAGATCGCACTCCATATGAACATGATGATTTGTTTTATATATTGGGCATAAGTCAATTATTGATGATATATGTATATGCTTGTTTGTGTTGGGCGTGCACAAGATTCATGAGACGTTTTGTGTTGAGTGGGAAGCTTTGGAGCACTTGAGTTATTGATGATATATTTATATGCTTGTTTGTGTTGGGTGTAGACCTTGAAGCACATTATTGACGAGATGTTGTGTGTTGAGCGAGGAGCTCTGGAGCACTTGAGTGATTGATGATTTGTGTTGAGCGAGAAGCTTTGGAGTACATGAGTACTTACCTTTGTGTTGAGCGAGAAGATCTGGAACACATGAAAAGATAATTGGATGTGTTGGGCATAAGCCCTGGAGCCTTCCATGTTGATCTTGAGAATAAGCTCTGGAGCATCGGATCCTTGGCCATTGTATCCCTAGGTGTATTGTACAAGTACATCCTAGCACTAGTGTTGAGGGAGAAGCTCTGGAATTACACTGAATTGTAACTCCCTATTAAAGCGTTGAGTATGGGCTCTGATAAGCGCTAGGGGTTACTGAAAATAATTTAATAACTTCCAAGTGAAAACGACTCGAGAAAAATATTGATCTCATCATACTTATTTATAAGTGATTAAATGAAATTTCAAATTTCTTTATTATAATCAAAGTACTGAAGAGCTACCACGTTATACGAGGGAAATCCAACATGAAAGGATGTTTAGAGTTACCTAGCCTAGTAAACCTAAACCATCTATCTACTTGACCTTAATGAAGAAGTGTCATTAAGTCTAGGGATCATGGTATATGATGCCCAGACACAAATGTTAACAAAGTGTTATATTATTATGTACTTTATACATGGTATCTATAAAGAATTAAATATATTAATAATATAAATAAATGAAAGAAAGAAGAGAATCTCCATCAATTATTATTTATTATTAAAGATTAATAAATAGTATAATGTTTATGAAAGTCCAACTAGGAACTAGTAGAAAGTTCCTAAGTTAAAATATTAATAATTACCCAAAGTAATTGAAAATGGTTAAATCAAGAAACCTTGGTTTCTTGATTTAATTATCCCTTTGACTGAAAAGTCTCTCTATAAAGACTCAAGCCAAGGAAAGGATTGGGGTTTTGATCTATCATTAGAGGAGTCATTTTCTTCTTGTTTTCTCTCAAGTAATTTTTGGAGAACATTTTTTGGAAGGAAAAAGGAGAATTGATCCACATCTGATACACCAGATAGGAAACCATACCTTAGGAGCTCTAAGCTACTTGCATGTTGGAGTCCAGCTCAGTGGGATCCGGATTAAAACCAGGAACGGTTCTGAGTCATGGTTGGGTGGAACGTGGTAGTTCCCAAGTGATTTGGTCATAAAAAACAGAGGTCAGATATGCCTTGAATTTTTAATGTTGGTTATTTGAGTGTGCAGGTTTAGCCATTAAAATAGCTTCATTTTACAGGTATGAAGCCCTAGACTGTCTATTCTGCTTTCCTAGATTAAATGATAGCTATGTTAGGTAAATGATTAATATGCATTTCTTAACCTAAAGTATATGTTTCTCTATTTATAATTGCTAGGATTTGAATTTTAAATATATTAACCCTAGGTTGTAAGGGATTTCTTATATCAAATTATCGACAACTTAATTATTGGTTTATTTCTGTAAGTTCAATTCATTTGTTAATGTTCATTAAGGGTTCTACACCCTAGTTTAAATTCTGTAGTAGTGTTACTGATAAAAATGGGTTATGTATAAACTATGTCAAAACCCCAAATTTTCACAAAAATTTAAAATTTTGAGATTACAATAAATGCTAAACCCTATGGTCTACTAACAGCTAACGGTTTGCAAATAAAAGGAACAGTCAAGTAATTAGTTTCACTAAATATTAATTATAATAACTTAACAGTTCATTTTTGTAACAAGAATAAAGTCTTCTTGCGTGCTGTTTTACTTCAATTTACTGATGAGTCTTTTCATGTCAAGTAGGTGGAATTTAACTTTTGAATCTGGGGCTTACTTAGCAATCATGCTAACGTAGATGAATACCGGTTCTTACAGGTTTGTAGGTATGATCGAATGAGTACGTATTAAAAGTCCTTTTAAAGTATTAGTAGTATTTTAATTGCAATTAAAAAGCTAGTAATTAAGCTACTAAACTCTAAACAGCTTATATAAGGTAAAACCATTTGGATTCCTTTAATTTTTCTTGTAATAAAGTTCAGAAGTAAGTAGTGATAAAAGAATATGTTTGCGACTCTAAGGATTTAGAAGCTCAGATACCAGTACTTTTACTTTGGCCTAAGTAATTTGCAATGATATAATGATTGCTTTGTCAGTAATTATATAACAATACCTTTTCTTATCTGTGTAACGACTATCCCACATTTCGCTTTTGCGAGGTAACTTACATCCTGTTAACCTTTGGTCAGTATAAATTCGATTGAGAAAACTGAAAAACCATAATGCCTTCCTACATGAGATCACGGTTGCCAATATTTTATTTTCATGTCGAACCCTATGGTTCTAGTAATTTCTGGATTTAATAGGATCATTCCTATTCTAGTTATCATGTTTAGTTCTATAACTACTTTACTACCCAAATGACCTGGTGAATTTTTAGTAACTTCTAGCTTGAGTCGTAACCACAATTCATCGAAGTATTGTCGCTATGAACTGTGTAACAGAATTTCATAATAGTGTTCTTACATTAAATTTTGTACCACTTCAAAGTTTTATTACTATTTGAGTTATTAGTTCATGTAAGTCTTATAGACATGCATAATCTGTTTGTTTGATAGACATTCAGTCTATAATTAGTTCATGATCATGAACGTATTTAAATTAGAGTTTATAATCCTCTCAACTATTACATTATGCCATTTATAAAAATTATAACTTGTGAAGTCTTTGTATAAGAGATTTCCCATGTATAAACTAAAATCTTGTACAAAGAAAAACTATGGTTGATGGGTGATTAGCATGAGCTTTCCCATAAAACATTTGATCTCTTATCTATAGTAAAGACCTAAAACATTGATTTCTATCTATAAATAAGACATGAATTACTTGATTTCTATCTTATAATAAAACAATGTTTAGAGAAAAGATATGCAAAATTGTGATGTTATGATATAATAACATAATTTTAATGGTGAAAAGAGTTTAATGCATAAACAAATTGGGATTTTACCAAGGTTTTAAAGTGCCACTATAAGCTAGGTCAACGCAACCATCATGTTGATAATCTTGTCACTATACTAACATAAGATAAGGCGCATATGATTAATGATTGCATGGAGAAATTATTGGGTTGATATTATAGTTTAACCTCGTTGCCAATGATTTAATAATTGGTTTTTGATTTTATACAGGCACTATAGTCTACGACCTACTGCATGTTTGATTTTATGTGACCATGTGGTCGTCTCCTGACCAATCGTGGGAGATATAAAACATTGTTATAAACCTAACCCTTATCATTCTTTCCCACAGTTTTCGCTGGCCCTTGAGGCTGCTCTACTTGGCTTCTATGGCGGTCGTCGGTCCTCTTTGCGTTGGTTGTCTTATGCCTTGCTTCAGTGCTTCATTTGTCACTGGTGTGTGGTTTTGAATGCCATTTTCAGTGGCTGGGCTCTCACTCTACAACTAGTGGAGTTTTCCGTTACCCTTGGCTCGTTGCCTGTGTAATCTCCCATTCGTTGTCTTCGTGGCTTAGTGTCTGCTTCAGTTTCCTTCTTCTGTTCTCATGGCTCACCGTTGCGTGAGGGTTACTCTTACAGGCTGTTGAGTTTTTAAAATGCAAAACTTGTAGGTGATATTGTTCGATGAGGATGTTCGTCGTTCTCCATTGACAGGTGAATAATAATCTTGAGTTATTTTACTTGCTGCAAGTGTATTTATTGTTATTATGGTTAAATAGGTATTTAATTTGCTGACCGTGGTATTTCACACTCACTGCAGGTGCTCACTACAGTAAATTTTCATGGCAGAGACAATAGACAGTCGAATAACTATTGTCGTGGCTCGTGGTTTGTTTCGGGTAATCCCCGTGGTCCATGTATTGGGTTTTCACCCTACTTGCATCAGGGTTGTCAATGGAATCACCCAGGGTTGGGGAAACCCTCCTTCGACTCGCCATGAGTTATGTTGTTATTTTCTTTTTTACAGGTTAATGTTGTAATACCTAGAATCAAACCCTCGCTAGTCGATGGGTAGACTTGGTATAACTGAGCACTGTATTTAGTTGAAGTTTGGCTTTACGGCTGGGTTAAATTAATGGTTTTTGTAATGACAGTGTTTTCTTAAACTCGTTTGGTTTAACAAATGTTTTATATTAAGCTCTGTGTAAAAATTTAGGCTTTTTACCCTTCTTGACAGTGAGTCGAGATTTTGTATTTTGTTTAAATACTCTGTAAGGGTTTATAATTAAATTTCTTAAGATTGATACTTACGGTCGTAACTTAAGTTCTGCTTGTTTTTACTTAGAGTTATGATTTAGGGTTTATCTTGTGGAAACCCTTGTTTTGAAATGAATTATTCCAGTTTATAATAATTACAGTCATTTTAATTGTCCTTAAAGGACTGTGAATAAATTATATTAACCTAGTTATTAATGGTTACATAATTAAACGAATTTCATTTATTAGTTCAATGTTTTGCTATTTGTACTTGTAATAAATATGAGGGTTTTAACCATGTTTTTTATTTCACAGGTACACCCTGTTAGTATAATAATAAAACATAGTTTCTTTTTAGAAGTATACATTTGTTTATATTATTCAGTATTGTATTTATTTCCTGTGAAATGAATTTAGTTGGTTCTTTAATAGTTTTTCTAAAAGAACTAACTTATGGTTAACTTAGGTTACTAATGTATATAAGTATATAGATAAATTATGCTCAGAAGTATGAGCTAGGGGTTTTACCCATTGCACTTTTAAAGTAATAATTTCTGTATTGTTATTTTGTTAACTTGATTAGTGTCACAAAACTTCTTTAGTTTGTTTTTAAAAGAATTTCTAATTTATAAACCATACAGTTTATTGTTAATAATAATATTATTTATATTAATAATATTATTATCTATGAATATTGTATTCTCTTAAGTTTGTGTTTGCATTTATATATATTATTAAATAAGACTGAGAACAGTCTATAATAGTTGGGTTTATTTAATAAGATTATTTTGTAAGCTTGGTGAAAGAAATAAGAGCTTTCATCCTGTCAATACTCCTTACATCTAATTTGTCTGTAAGTGTAAGGACAGTTCCTTATCAATAATACTTCATGCATAGGTTACTACTGCCTGTTCATTATTTTAATTCTAAGAGAAATAATACTATAAGGGTTATTAAGTTCTCAATTATGATATTCTTTATTTCAAATTAGTTTATCTTCAGAATTTAATTAGGTTACCTATCCTTACTTAGAGTTTTAGATAGTTGCAGGCAAAATAGCTATTATTAGTAGGAAAAGAAATGAACTAACAGAACTAAATTTACATCTTTACTTAACATAAATAATAAGCATTCAACTGATATTTCTATTCCTTCTATTTCAGTATAAATGTATAGTTTATAGAAGTAGGTACTGTGTAGAAGAATGAATTACATACTTGAACATACTACTGATAGTAAAATAATATGATTTTGTTTCTTTTCTGATATTCTAAATACACAGTCTAGTTCTAACAACAACTCTACAAAACAAATAATATTCTTTCTGGAAAAACAACTATCTACTTAAACAAAACATTTCAATACTATGAAAAACATAAGTAATCTATTCATTTCATATTCCTATCATACTTCATTCATTTAAACACACTGCATGTGCTAGAGTACGATCTGGATTACTCCAGATGGGGAAAAACACAGGTAGGATTTATTTTTCATCAAAGAACAGTTTCAGTATTAAAACAACTAAGAGATTTCAAACTTAACAGTTTACAACATAACATAAAATCATTCATTATTTTTTCACACACAAATAAAAACTTTAACACATAAATTAAAAGATAATGGAACCTGTTTTTAAAGCTGGATGACAACAGTGTTGGGAGGCTGTTCCTCCCTACCAACTCCTAGAGAGTGCTCAAACATTGACTTCTCAGGACCCCCGAGCCTGTTGTAGTTTCCTTGGCTGGAACTAGGTGGAGCAAAGAACAAAGTACTAGTCCAAAGACTCAATACTAACTCTGCACACTGCAGCAAGATCTTTCAGCTGGAAGGCTATACTAGATCACTTTCCTACAGTTTACCCCTCAAACACCTTCCTCAAAAATTCCCTTTCCAATGAATTCCTTGAAGTGCATTCACCTGAATTATTCTTCTCCTGGAATGAGTAGCCTAAGCTCTCTTCAATGGGTATTTTTATTAAGATTGCCTAGGTATTTTTGGGTTAGTTGTCATTAATTGAGACACCTGCTCCGATCCCGTTTTCTTAGGGGATCATGACCCCAAATGTAGGGAGGTTGCCACCTGCAACATAGGAAGTGTTTGAGGATGCTGCCACTTGTCTATTTGCTCTCCACCTAGTCTCCTCCACCAACTTGACCAGTACCACTCTTTTTATCATCTCTCCCAAGTTGTTGTCTCCAATTTTATTTATTTAAAATTTAAATATTCAGAATTACATTCCACATCCTTGACTCTCCTGAGTCATCAATTGCAACTTAGCATTAAATTTAACATAATGTCTTGGAATAAAATCAAATTAAGATAATATTATTTTGCAAAATTGGGGCATGTGACAAACTAGGTCATTTCAGACCTGTTAATTGAATGTTCACTTAGTTTTATAAACTCTACTGACATATTCCATTTGTCAGTAGAGACATGTTATAGCTTAAATCAAATTAATCTAGAAACAAGTTTTAAATAAATAATTATACAAACTAGATAACCTAAGGTACTACTTATAAACTGAACTATTATATATATATATAAAGACAGATGACGTCATAATACATAAATAAATCTAAAAGCTATCTATACATATAAATCCAAGATAAATAAACCATCAAGACCTTTCAAGGTCTGTATCATTAACTATAAACGAAATAACAAAATCATTCCTTTAATTAACAACATCATAAATAAATGAACCAGAAGTATCGTGACCTTTCTTTTGGTCCAATTAATACATCTCTGTTCACCTCTAAAATTACACAGTCTTAGTATTAAAAGAAATAACATTATAATTACATGCATAATTATTCCAAGGTCCCATCTAATAAAGCTCATAATCATCATTGATAAATTAACCAAAACATTTATACGCTTAAAAAAATTGAACAAATACACAACTTATCAAATAGTCCATATAACGAATTAAACAAATATATCATTACACAGGAATCATTTCTTGTATGAAATGATATCTAAATCATATCACAGTTCCACATAATTACAAATAGGGATAGGAATCGAATCCTGTGGGCATGCAAGCCTAACCCTCGTCCAAATTAAAATACAACTCATTACATTAAAACCCGAACAGAGTCGAACCCTGAGGGTTTTTGTTTACATCCAATCTACGGCCATGCTATACATTAAAATTATGCGGGCTTCATTACTAAAATCCATAATAAAACAATAACAAACCCTTACGCTACAATGAGGTTGTAAGACCCTGGGTTCTGCCCAATGCTGTAAGCTCGGCCTTGGCCAAGTCAAATATTACATAGAGTCCTTTTAAAAAAGTTTATACCACAACGATGAAGGCCAGCATGGGATTGCACCCCTGGTAGTTATATATATATATATAATCCACATTATAAATGAAACCCACGAAATCATAATAGTAAACAACCATTTAAAACCATGCACAACATTCACCCAAGCCCACGGGGTCTTCACTTAGTGAACCTCTCACATAGCACGTGCAATCATGGGATATTAAAGAATACCCTTAATTTCGATAGATATTGACCAAAACTCTTTTTGTTGAAACCCCCTCCCAATACTTAAAACCTCCCCCCACGCCCCTTTTTATACCCAAATCCTTATAAACCACCCTATCCCCCCACCTTAAAACCCTTATCCCCCCCAATACCTGAAATATATTGATTCAATTTTTGACAATTTTAAAACCCACAATATGAACTAACGTGCTAGGATATTGGTCAACAAGTGAAGCCCCTGTGCCCAAGCCACGGCATGGCGATTAAAATGACATAGTATGGTTTAATTATCAAACTAACTCTGTTAACGATTTCACCCCAACTCTAATCAACAAATTACAAACAATAAGAAAACATAGTGAAGCTATCATAGCCACGATAGGAAAAGATCAAGCCATTTACGACCTGGCCTTACCTCATGCTGTCAACCTTTTTAACTGAATAAAAATACTCAATACACAGACCAACGAAGGCGTATGCCATTTATAACCCATCATAATAAATGTTTAGCACGGCAATTAAATTTCATACACACACAGTAAACAAAATAACCATGGCCATCTCATAAAATGTAGGGTATTTACATTATAAATAGTAATTCCATCATCGTAGTCTTTCCACACAGTCACCATTAAAATCCAAAACAAAGTCCACACAAGCATGCTAATGGGCTATGGAACCATTGCAAGCAATGGTGCAGCCCATGGCTCAAAGCCCAAATCCATTTTTACGATTTACATAACCCAACAGTTAAATACACAGAGCACATGTGAGAAATGCAAGTTTTCTCCACGGCCAAACCCACACCATTAATTTAAGACCCAAGTTTGTGCAATACAAATCCCAAAGGCAAATTTCAAACCCCACAGAGAACCCCAACATCCCATAACGAAACACAACGCAAATAGGCTGAGAGACAACAAGCACAAGCCAGTTGGCAAGGCCTACCTTGCATTCTACTCACATTCGAAACCACGACAGAGCTGGAGTCAAGCTGCTCTCCACCATTCCCCAGCACCTGCAACCAAACAATGAAACCTTGCATTAGAAGTATGGCAACGAACAAACTTCAAAGCAACATGATTTCACAGGCACAAGAACTCCAAAGAAAAGCTCACCTTCCAGGTTTGAAGGTCGCCTCCATAAC
This sequence comes from Pseudotsuga menziesii, assembly GCA_001517045.1. Lineage (NCBI taxonomy): Eukaryota > Viridiplantae > Streptophyta > Pinopsida > Pinales > Pinaceae > Pseudotsuga > Pseudotsuga menziesii. Next base: position 62,227 of record LPNX011023781.1, read on the forward strand.
CTCTGCGCTGAGAAGAACAAACCCCAAATGACAATGAATTGACCAAACCATAGTGAGCCAAGCCTAATGGAGGGCTACCACGAAAACCAAGGTGCATTAATGGCACCAGCTGGTTTCCACCACCAAAACCAAAACCCACTATGCTATAGTTTGGTAACGTCGAATTAGTATTGGTCTCCATTTCCATGCAATTCATTAAACCCTTTAACATATGCCCAAACCATATGATATGTCGACCACCCCAATTCATATCACAAGGCTAACATTACAAAGTTTATATTATAGCAGGGCATGATTGGTACATGGTTCATGTACAACATGCGCTAGTTCCATTTTTAAGCCACGAGGCATATATATTAAACATAACATGTAAACCCTAGAATTAAATCCATAACCTAAATACAATGTGAAGTGCCTAGGATTAATGCTTAGTGAACATGGCATATAAAATATGCCATGTTAATATTTTCACTTTATAAAATCAAGGTTTGGTTTTCTTTAGGCCAAGATCATAACCTACAATAAGAAAACATAAGGTGTATTAATAGTTTTCAATAAAATCAACATAAAACATAATTATTACTAAGATGTAAAATGAAGAATTATAAACCAAAACGAAGTATGAGTAGTGTACAAGAAATTTAGCAGTGATAGTTAAATTGACGGGAATTGTATTTTACCCAGTTAAAATTCTGAGACGGCAAGAAACCAAAGTCAACCACCAGTAGGATTCTTTAGGATCAAGACTTCCAGTATTCTTTAACCAAGACCCCGTCGCAAAGTATGAACTGCATATGAAGTAAAGTAAGTGCCTTAGTTCAGAGAACCAAATAAGCCTGCGAACAAGTAAACACCTGTACCTCTCAAACCGTCATGGGAGAATGAGTCCCGCCACTCCGCCCAATTCGTTTCCACAAACAAAGTTAAGTTAGGAAAATTGAAAATAATGAGGAGCCCCCATTACTCTCATGAGTACATAAATCATGTGTAATATCATGTCATGAATTTAGTATTTATTTATTGTAATTTTATGAATATAAATTTATAAAATATGGATAAGGTGGGCCAAAGTAGTTGAAAATAATAGTGGAGGGAGCTATCACTCTAAAGAGTAGTAGATAAAGATGTTTGTAATATCATGACATACATATTGTATTTACTTAGTGTAATTTTATAAATAAATATGGATGTAGAAGGCCTAAAAAAATAAAAAGAATAGGGGAGAGATCCATTAGGGTACACTAGTGTAAGGAGTAATGAGTAGTATAATAAATATGTAATGCCTTACTATGCCATGAATCTATTAAGTATTTAATGGAATTTTATTAATTTAGATTGATAAAAATATGTGTCAAGTGGAGGTAAGAATAAAAATGAATAGGAGAGGGAACCATTATGGCCCTGCCACCCTAACCAGTAGACAAAACTATGTGTAAGGTGAGTGCAATGTAAGGATGATCACTTTTGGCTCAAATATTCCTCATCTTTCAAGGTTATTTTGACACACCTAAACAATGATATTTCAAGGCTATTTTGAGACACCTACACAATGAATCTTTATTTTAGTAATAATATGGAATGTAGGAAATCAAATCATTTTTTGTGAATATATAGCTTTTACTTAATGAAAATTCTCATAACTAGGTCATATAATATTTTTTCTAATATTCACATCTTTTTTTTTTGGCAAATTATAAGGTATATGTCCTTGTTAGTGTAGCCTTTGAGTGCAGAAATTATGGAATCAATATACTAAAACTTGCAAACATGTAGATAAGAAGTAGTACTAGTGCAATGTTATTTTTCCAAAATAAAATGAGCATGTTTTAAATTTTTTCACAATTATCTATATGAGGAAACCTCAAAATAAGTTCATGAAGTGTTAGTGCAACTTTTGAAGGTATTAATGTAATGGAAAAGTATTACATTTTTTTAGCATGTAAATGTAAGTGTCTAATAGTGGATCAAATATTTTTTTTATAAAATGTTTGAAAAATGAAAAAGTTATGGACAAAATACCAAAATGGTTTTTTCTATAGAAAGTAACATCGCAAGAAATATTTTAAGAATATATATATATATAATTTGCATGTAACATACTGTAGTAGGCCTTGAAACTTAGACATATTGAGAAACGAGAAAAAAAGGCACATTAACCATGTTTGTGCCCGTTCCTAAAAAAAAATACTTATTTACTCCAACGCTAAATCCATACCAAAAATAAAAAATGACATGTGATTATATGAGCAGTGGTCACACTGTGTGTTGTGTTGTATATCATGTACACGATATGTTCAAAGTGTGTGAACTATGTGTTCATATAGCTTGCACAATATGTTTTCATCATATACATGTATACATGTATTTGGTTTTTTATATAATGGATAGTAAATATAAAATCAATTTGTTCGTAAATTAAAATAAGAAAAAAAAAGATAATGTATGCCTCATAAGTTATCTAATGCTGTATATTAAGAATATAATAATAAAAGGTATTGTATTTTGAAATTTTATAACATTTAAAATTAAAAAATAATAACATTTAATAAATTAAAACTTATTTAAAAAATAATAATTTTTGACAAATTGAAAATAAAGAATTTTTTTTTGAAAAAGTCGGCAAATTATAAACATAAAACTTGTAAATAAAAATGGAGTAAGCTAGCTATGGAGCAATCCTCCCTCATCGGACGGAGGAGGAGCAAAGTTAATGTTGACTTTGCTCCTCCTCCGTCCGATGGAGGGAGGATTGCTCCATAGCTAGCTCACTCCAATAAAAATTAACACATTGAAAATATGTTATTATGGCGCACTGAAAATATGATATTAGGCAAAGACATATTGAAAACATTTTAACAAATAGAAATCATTGAAAATTTAATAAAATTAATATATTAAAAAAATATTAAAAATATGAATAAAAGTTGATATGTTGAAAAATAAGATGAAAAATATATATAAAAGTTTTAGCACTTTGAAAAGGCTGACAAATGGAAGATATTGGAAAAAATTCAAAAGTTAATTAAAAACATTAAATATATGAATAATAATTTGACACATTGAAAATAATTTAATATTAAGTAATTTAAATTATGTTAAATTGAAAATATTGAAATTATTTTTAATATGATTAAAGCATATTAAAAATATGCTCAACAGTCCCTGCATATAGATATATCAACTTTTAACTTTTTTATATTTTTTTACCAGCCTTGACTTATCAAGGGATCATGTGTTGGCCCAAGAATGGAAACTATATATATATATAAACATTAATACGGTTTCATGTGGTACTTCCAACATTTTAACCACAATACAGTATAATACAAATGTTACCCATGTATCTTATCACATAGAGTTATCAGCAATGTCAATCTTAGGTATATAAATAGGAAAACCGCTTATGTCCATTTATCACAATAATCACATCACAGAGCATAGATTTATCATAAACAAATAGAGAGTCGACGTTATGGCTGAGAATTTCGAATATGTTTCCACCAATTTGAACAATGAATCTTCCATCCCTCAAGGCACTGCCATTCATCACAGAAATGTATGGGACGACGATCTTTGTCACATGTTCTTTGTTTTTTTAGTTTTTTGTTTGATTTCAACTTTAACATATTTGTTGAATTGAATTGAACTGTAATATGGAACCTGCATATTATGAAGGCATAGAAAAGGAGATCAAGCATTTACTTCTCACTGAAATGGAAGATAGCAATCAGGATTTAATCAAACTTCTTCAAATCGTTGACACATTGTAATGCTTTAGAATTGATTGACATTTTCAACACCAAATAAAAGCAGTTGCTCTCGATTATGTTTACAGGTTACGCATTTGTATAGACAAATGAATGAATTTTATTTAGTGTTTTTCGGGCTGGTATATTTTTATTCATTCGTTGGAACAAAAGAGGTATCCGCGTGGGATTAAGGGATTCCCTCACCAAAGATCTGAATGCTACAAATTTAGGATTTCGCACTTTTCGACTGCAATAAACTGCAATATATTCTTTGATATTGTTGAGCAGAATCAAGCGAAATAGTTCCAGATTAGATTAGTTGAGATGCAATTAATCTTGTTATAGAGTTTTGTTCATTGTGTGTTAGATTTGAATCCCTTGGATGAGATGCATTCAGTAATGTGAAAGCAATCAATGGATTTTCAACAGATGTTTCTTAGATTCATTTTTTATATAATTAAGCTTTGAACATATGTGTATGGTGTAATGTCCCGAATTTTGGACCTATCAATCATAGGCATAAGCCTATTGATCATGATGATCATATTGATGTTTTATTTTTGGGTCAAACACCCCACTGCATATGAACCTGATGATTTGGTTTGTATATTGGACGAAAGCCAATTGTTGATGATATATAGGTATATATATGTTTTGTGTAGGGAATGGACCCTGAAGCACATGATTGATGAAATGTTTGTGTTGGGCGTGGACCCTGAAGAACATGATCGATGAGATGTTTTGTGTTGAGCGAGAGGCTCTGGAACACATGAATACCTACATTTGGGTTGAGCATAAATCTCTAGAACACATAAAAATATAATTGGAAATGTTGGGCATAAGCTCTGGAGCATTCCATGTTGGTGTTGAGCATAAGCTCTGGAGCATCAGATCTTTGGCCATTGTATCCCTAGGTGTATCATACAAGTACATCCTAGCATTTAGTGTTGAGTGTGAGCTCTGGAATTGCACTATGTTTGCAAATCCCTGGTATAAGCATTGAGTATGGGCTCTAGTAAGCGCTAAGGGTTACTGAAAAGATTAAAATCACCTCCGAGTGAAAACGACTCGAGGAATAATATTGATCTCATTATACTTATTTTTAAGTGATTAAATGAAATTTCGATTTTTTGTATTCTTATCAAGTATTGAAAAACTACCACGTTATACGAGGGAAATCCAACATGCAAGGATGTTTAGAGTTGCGTAGCCTAGTAGAATTGAGCCATCTATCTATTTGACCTTCATAAAAGAAGTGTCGTTAAGTCTAAGGGATCATGACACATGATGCCCGAAGACATATGTTAACAAGTATTTTAATACTATGCATTTTATACATAGTATGTATAAACAATTAATTATGATTAATTATATAATTGAATAAAGAAAGAAGAGAAGCTCCACCAATTATTATTTATTATTAAAGGATTAATAAATAGTGAAATACCTATAAAAGACTAACTAGGAACTACTTAAAAGTTCCTAGGTTAAGAATTGAAAATTACCCCAGTAAATTAAAAAGGGTTAAATCAAAAAATCAAGGATTTCTTGATTTAAGTGCCCCTTTGACTAAAAAGTATGCCTATAAAGAATCAAGCCAAGAAAAGGCTTGGGAGTTCTGATTTTTCATTTGGGAGAATTATTATTCTGCCTGTTTTGCTCTCAAGTATTTTCTTGGAGAACTTTTTCTACAAGGAAAAGAGGACTGATTCAGAACTAATTACCAGTTAGGAAACCCTACCTTAGGAGCTCTAAGCTACTTGCATGTTGGAGTCCAGATCGGGGGGATCTAGATAAGAACCAGGACTGGTTCCGGGTCATGGTTGGGAGAAACGTGGTAATTCCCAAGTAATTTGGCCATCACACAGAGGTCGGATCTGCATTGAATTGTTAACACTGATTATTTAAGTGTGCAGGTGCAGCCATTGACAAAGCTTCAATTTTCAGGTATGAAACGCTTGAAGGCCTATTCTAATTCTTTCCAAAGTTTCAGTATTGTTTATGTTAAGTAATGGCTGCAATGAAATTTCTAACCCTAATGGTTCTGTCTTATGGTTAACAATCATGCTAGGGTTTGTATCTGTAAATTACTAATCATAGGCTGTTTACGTTTAGGGTTGCATCTCTCATAAATGTTCCTGTATTAAGTAGGTTTGATCTTAGTATTATGTTTTTATCTGGTTATCTGTAGTTAATACTCCGCTGACATATTCCATTTGTTAGCAGAGGGTTGTTTTTAATTCAAGTTTAGTTCAGGAGTATAT
>LPNX011023781.1:68312-96814 GCA_001517045.1 Pseudotsuga menziesii
TTTAGTAAACATAATCCAAAGTAACCAAACAGAGAAGGCATCGTGACCATCCAGGTGGTCCATTATCAAACTCTGTACTATTATATAAAATCCACAATCCAAATCATATCCATTAACATAACTCGAATATTCAATTTCACAGTCCTATTATTACAATCATCCATCATAAATGCATAAAAGGTTTTAAAAGTCCCATTTAAAATCTATACATAACCAACATATCTTTTAAACAATTAAAACCCATATTTTCCCCCAAGAGGCTATGACATCAAATCCTGTAGATGTCCAAACCCTTTACTTTAGCATTAATATATTCATAAACTTTTCAAATACAAACAGTAAGCAAATCATATAATCTTTCCATACAGTCCATGTTACACCGCTAGTATGTGCAGGCTTACACCGCTAGTATGTGCAAGCTATGATTTCAAGCTATGCCACAAAATCCAAATGACGCACACACTAACAATGAGGTCGTAAGGGCCCTAGTTACGACCTCAGCCAAGTTTAAAAACTAATCACACAGTTATGCTTTCAAACCGTTTATAGATTGAATTATAACAATTATTTCCGATTCCCCGATTTACGATTTCCGAAATTTTGGATTGCCGAAATTGTATGTTCACCTTTTCAATTAACCTTACACGTGTCGAAATGTCTCAGTTTCCGATATCGAAAATATCGCGAATTCGAATCAGGAAGCCAGCAAATTATTTCAACAAAAACCTGAGTATCCGATTTTCGATATTCGAATTATCAGGAATTGGATATCGCGGATATCGTAAATAACCCTAACAAAAACTGGAATTTACGGTTCTCGAGACCTGATTTTGGAAATCGGGTATCTTGTTTCGAAAATAGGAAATAAATATTATAAAATAAATATATTCATAATATGTATAATTTGTTTTTAATTTGTTTATATATATTGAAAATTATATGTTTTATTTTATTTAGAGAAATGAGTAAAAAAGTCATTTAAAATTTAATCATTTTAAAGAATAATAATTTTTAATTTATATAGTAAATTTCTAAGAAACAATTTTTTGTAATTGTATTGGATTTATATTTTTCTTGAGCATGGTATATGAAGTTTATAGATTGAATAATAACAATTATTTCTATTAACAAATATGAAGTTTAACCCCAGATACGGATGATGAGAGTCAAATTGGCAAGGATGGAATGGACAGGGATGTTGTGGCATAACAACGTTGTACTTGTCATCCCATCACATTGCCACCTATCCCACACTCATTACACATTAATGAAGTGGGTCTTGATGTCCAAGATGGCCACGTTGGTCATCAGTTGAGTTTTAATGCTTGGTTTATAGTTGATTCGGTAGTCACGTCCATCATGAAGAGTGGCGTCTCCACTGCTACAGCAGATTCCATTGGTGAGTTTAGGTACAGCATGGTCATGATTAAATTTTTTGGTTATTATATTTCGTGATCCGACAGGGACCTAAGAAGGCATCATGGAGTTGATCAATTAAAAAGACGTTCTGAAATAGGAGTTTATTCTGTTTGTTCGTATTATTTATGCGTAACTTCTTTCTCCGCCAAGTTTATAACAATTTTTGTATGCACGCGATCGCTAGTACGACTAATCCTCTTTGTCCCTTTCCACTTATTTCAAGACGACATTAATTAGTCCATGTCGATGAAGTTTTGTCAGCACATATCAGCTTCAATGGAGGACACTGTCGGTACTCAGCTAAGGAACGATTTGACCCGGTGGTCATTTCGTTATCTGGTTACAATGCAATTTCTCTTGGTCAGGGACTGGAAGTGGTATAGCAATATTTTCTCCCCATTAATGGTTGTCTTGCCTCGTGTTGGTTTTAGTGTGGTTATGAACCTTTCTCCCTCATTTCGTTGAGCTATTTATTGGCTAACTACTCGGGTCTTGGGGCACTATTGTTTTTCCCATATTTTGTTGCAAAAACCGTTCTGTCTGCCTTTGCTGGGTTCTGTTCTACATCTGAACCATCATACTATGTCCAAGAAGTGTGGCACGTCTCGTCGTGATGTGAGTGGTCATGGTCATGCACAACGAGGGGCGCGTGTGACAAAGGTAGATGGTTATAACAATGAATTTTCTGCACAAGTTCAATCCATAATAGATGACTAGGAATCCAGGCTTGTAAACGAGAACCTTGCTCGTGGTATTGATGGTGGAATCCCCAACCACTATTGGATCATCAAAATCATGATGGGAACCCTCATGGAGGAAATTCTAGCTAGATGGAACCATACTAAGTTGAAAATTTCACAGACTACGGCCAAAATGGTGGAATTAGATATGGCCATAATGCACATAAATGTCATGGCCATCTAGAAAAAATTATCCCTAGGATTTGACTCCTTGGGTGATGGAGGTAGCAGCAGTGTCTCTATGGCTCCATCTAGTTCAATGAATGTCGACCCTACCATGTCTGTTTCATCTACAGTGCCTATTTCGATTCTAACTACGATTAGCCAGCTTTCCAAACGAGCTCGTGAATCTGATGCTTCTATGGGGAAAGCAGATGCTTCTGTGGAGAAAGCAGATGATTCTGTGGGAAAAGGGGTTGTCCTGGAACTGAAGCCCATTATACCATATTCATATGAGGAATTATTCAGGCCTTGTCCTATCATTGAGAAAACACAGGACACACAGGACCAGGCTGTCACTATCAGCGGTGCTAACCCACGAGCTTGTTCCTGTTTCATTTTTGTCTATTTCCCTTCCTTTTGTTTACCTCTAAGTTTATGCTAGTTTTTATTTTTCAAGGTCTCTTCATAAACATCCCTTCATAGTAATTTTGTACGTAGCACCCCATATGTCACATGGGTTATTGTGGCTCTTTTGAATATCTCTATATTTTTTTAAAAACTTTACTTAGGTAGTAGGCTCTATTTTCTGTATAGTTTTTATGCTTTTTACACTACAACTGTATAGTTTTCTGCTTTTGACAGATTGGGGTGCTTGTTAGACCACTGTTTTCACTTGACCTCGATATTTTGTAATTTTTTGTATAGTTGATTAATAGCAATGTAGAATTACAAAAATAAAATAAAAATATGAAGTTTAAAGATCTAATATATCTAAATATATTATTTCTCTTAATAAACCTAAAGGTTAAATATGTAATATACGTGAATAGCTTGATTTGGGTATATGAAATTTATTTAAAGATCCAATAACAATTATTTATGTTAAGAAATATGAAGTTTAAAGATGATCCGACATCAAGATGACTGGATGGATTTATTGTTCATTTATTTTAAAACATTATTTAATAAGAATTTTCTGAAAGCCAAAATTGGGAAATAAGATATAGGCTCCAATTGGAGAGCTAGATTTACCATAAACATTTGTGGAAAATAGAAAAGAATATGAATAGACAAAATAAAACTTGAAACACCAAATGATTTTATCAAAACCGAAGTTTTTCGATTTCCAGTATCTTGAGGTCAAAAATCACAAATAGGAACTTTGACATTTCTTTATTTGAAAAGACAAAACTTCCAAGATTGGAAATGTTGCAACCCAAAAATTGGAAAATATTAATTATGTCACAACAATCTTGGACAAAGTATAAACTCACAAGTGATTCAATTGACAAATTACTCATGAAAATGATGCAACGGTACTGCAATAGGAGGTTTAGTTCTGTATAATCAATAATGGAGTGAATAATACAATACAGTCTCATGCAAAATGCATGAATGCAAAGCTAATTCGAATACTCAATGAGGTCATTCAAATTGCATGGATGAGTGTAGCTTAACTAAATGTCAGACACACTCGACACACTTACTTAACCACTAAATTGATCAATAACTGACTATCACACCAAGTCATAACTGAATCAGAGTGCAATAGATGACTGACTCTAACTGAATGTGACTCAACACATGTCGCTGCATTTCCAACTCAAGGTGGTAGTGCATCCCTAACTCTAAGTAGCTTCGATGGATTTAACTAAAGTGCCACTTGTCATCAGAAGTGGTTGGAGGCACTCTAGTTGTCTCCAGTTTATAAATATTGGCCAAAAATAAACAAATAATGAATGGATGTGCCTCTACAAATCAGCTTAACTGATTGTTAGGTGAAACAACAATCAGTCACCAATTAGGTTCATTTATGACACTCAAATCACCCCAGAGTTGCTCCCTGTTTGAAGGAGGAAGCCCAATTATCCTCCCAAAATGAAGGAGAAGGATTAGTTTGCCTCCTTGACTGAAGGAGGGCGTGGGTGTGCTCATGATGATGTCATAATGTGCTCATCTGATGCCAAGTAAGTCAATTAAACTTAGTATAGTGGGTAAATAGGCCAAAATTGACCAAATAAGTGTGCATGTTGGGTAAATGACTCCAACAGAAGATAGGGTGTTTCTTTTTGGAAAACATAGGACATAGGATTTTCGAAATCTGAAATGTCGGAAATCGAAAATCGGGAAATCACAAATTGGAAAATCGGGTGTTCCTTAATGCAAAACATAGGATTTGCAAAATACAAAATGTTAGAAATGGGAAATCGGGGAATCAGAAATCAGAATAGAGGATGTGCGCAATTTGGATACATTTGTAGTTTTGGAAAGATTGTAATGTTTTGTAATTGAATAAAATAACACTATTACTCATGTTATGTTCTATGGTTACTTATTAAATTTGTTTCATCAATTTTCAGTTATTTCTCTATATTTGTGGTATACTAATCATACTTTGGTCATGCATTAAATGTGTTGATTTATATAGTGATTTTCCATTACAAGCTTGAGATTGAAATGTACATTGAAAAATGTATTTATTTAATTTGCATACTATTTTACTACAACTCATGAAAGGTTATTGATTCTTAATACTAATTTGTCAATTAGTATCACTTCATAAGATAGTTTTGTAAGTTTATTTAATTGGAAAATGAGTTTTTTTAGTTTGATCGAGTTTTGTTTGTATTTTTACTATTATTTTTGTTAGACATTTAGAAATACTAATGTCGCCACTCATTAGATTTCGAGTTTTCATAATGATGTCTATTTTTTATTTTTATTAATATGTGTTTGATATGCTTTAAAGGAGATTATATCTTACTGATTCTAAGCATCTTTATTTTATCCAAAACTATATAACGGTATAAAGAGTTGTGTCCCACACTGAATTAAATAAATTTAAACACGGTTCTTTTAAAAAGTCTTAAACTTATAATTTATGGAAATTGTGAAAGTACTTAAATTGTTTAGGCTAAACATTTTTAAATGAAAAATTACAACTGCACTTAAAAAAGTATGCCAATTCACGTCAATTGGCATATTGGTATATTTCCTAATTAAGAAGTATGTAATGTATTAGAGAAAGATGTTAAGAGACTAGCGAAAAGTTGAAATTAAAGCGCGCAATTGAAACTTTGGAAATAGAAAGTCTATGAAAGTTTAGATTTGGTATTTCAGGATTTTCCATTCCACACAGCGAAAAGTGGAAATGGGAATAAAAATTATTTGAACTAAAAACGTATCAAAATTGTGCATTTTGCATGTCGTTCTTCGAAAAGTGGACAAAAATAAATTTGCAAAGAAGAATATTAAAGCTCGGATTTTCGTGAGAGTAAACTGGAAGTTGAAAAGCACGAAATGTTAAACCCGAACATGTAAATTCAAATTTCCAATTTACACTTCACGATTTATTCAAAGCGAAAAGCGAAAGTTGGCAAGAAAGAAATTAAGAATCCTTAATCCAACAGTTCGAAATCCGGACATACCTTTTTGAAGCACAATTACAAGAATAAATCTTTTTTCCTATGTTTTCCAATAAGGAACACTGTATGTTCTGATTTCCGTTTCCATGAATTCCTATTTCCGAATAACATTTCCATTATATTATAATATCACATTGGATTATTTCATTTAAAAACCTCACTACTAAACTGTCATTATATATAAATCTATGAAGAACAACATTTATATATCTAACGACGCTGCTGAAAATAAAGGTTTAAGATAAATGAAAATGGAATTTTGCTCACTGATGTTAGACAAAAGTGCTTTATACACAATGACAATGTTGGACAAGCTAAAAAGGAACAAAATGCCTCAATAATCAATATTTGCATAATACAAGCAAGGTAGTAAACAAGAGATGAAATGAAAAAATGTGAAATCGCTCATTGCTTCATATTCCAAATCGTAATGCTCCAAAGTGATGTGTTGGACATTCTTCTGCGCTACAATCCTCACCCATTTCCATACGATTTGGTAGCTAAATTTTCAATCGTTGTAAAGGTGGAACCATTTCCATATGTTTTCGTAGCTAAAATTGCAATTGTCGTAAAGGTGAAAAGCTTCCAGGTCTGAAGAATGCTTTAGCAAAATGTTGGAGATTATATTCTCCAATATTGCATTTATGAGTGAATTCAAATTGAAACACTTGAACCTAATCTCCTCCTCCTCATCATCATCCGAAAGGAGGCATGGGGGGAAGATGGTGAGTTGGGGAAATTGAAAGTAGAGAAATATCCATCTGTGAGAAAGAATAGAGCATTTCATAGCATGTTTAATACGGAACTTAGAAAGGATATAGCATACTACCATATCTCTAATCCTCGAGAATAAACTTGCTGCACTTTCATTACTCATGATGATGGAAAACAATTGAGAAGAAGGGTAAACAAATAATGATACCTTATGTAAGTCACAACGAGTAGAGAAATGGAAGGCAATGGTAACGACAATAGAGGCGCTCAAAGTGTTGGATAAGATGCAACAGTGTAGCAACATTAAATTATTTTTTTAGGCGCAAATAGATTTTGCATCTTACTTGGCTGTAGTCCACTTACTTGTTTTTTCTGGATGGGAATTGGCAACATTCTCATTCACCAATCCCATGTCACTCCAGAAACTATAGCCCCTATGTCGGCAGTAGGACTCCCAACTTATCTTCCCATCTCCTCCCATTCCGCCTTTGATATCACCATGTTGGGAATTTTTTCTTCGACAGCCATGAGAGGGGAAATAATGACGCTCACGAGTCCAGTTTTTGTGCATATAAAAAACCATAAATGAGGTACAAATGATATTTACCTCAGTAGGAGGCTCTATTTATTGAGTAAATCTTACGAAATGTTATTAAGAGTTCGGGATTTTCATGATGTAGTATATATCTATAACTTGGGGTTAATGTGATCTGTATATAATTCCCTCATCTCTTGGATTACGCAAAAGGTCACTTAAACGTACTGAAATATCTTGGATTTGAAATATTTGTTGTTTGGAGCGCGTGATAATGAAGATCACTTAATGATTAAGCAATAGAATATTAGTATAGGGTTTATCCGTAGTATGGTATGGTAGCAGGGGTACTCAAAACAAGGAAATATCAATACCATCATAAGAAGGGATTGATGAGGTGACAAATTTCAAGTTCACACACTATGAGATAACTTGAAGCTGATAACAAGTGAGTGTGACAATCACTTCTGTGATTAATATGATGACGTTATAGCAAAAAGGGGTGGTGTTATGATGACGTTATGATAACAAGTGAGGGTGACAGTCACTTTTGCGATTAATATGATGGCGTTATAGCAGAAAGGGGCGGCGTTATGATGACGTTATAGCAGAAAGGGGCGGCGTTATGATGACGTTAAAATAATTCAGTATGTTTAAGTGACATTTCACGTCATCCAAGAGATGAGGGAATTATATACATATCACATTAATCCCAAGATATAGATATATACTACATCATGAAAATCTTGAACTCATAATAACTTATCTTCCCATCTCCTCCCATTCTAGCCTTTGATATCACCATTTTGGGAATTTTTTCTTTGCCAGCCATGAGAGGGTAATAATGACGCTCACGATTCCAGTTTTTGTACACATAAAAAACCATAAATGATCTCCAAATGATATTTTCCTCAGTAGGAGGCTCTATTTATTGACTAAATCTTACGAAATTTTACTACGAGTTTGGGATTTCCATGATGTAGTATATATCTATAAGTTGTGATTAATGTGATCTATATATAATTCCCTCATCTCTTGGATTACGGGAAAGGTCACTTAAACGTACTGAAATATCTTGGATTTGAAAGATTTGATTTTTGGAGCACGTGATAATGACTATCACTTAATGATTAAGCAACAGAAGGTTAGTATACACAGTATGGTACGGAAGCAGGGGTACTCAAAACAAGGAAAATCCATACCATCATAAGAAGGGATCGATGAGGTGACAAATGTCAAGTTCACACACTATGAGATAACTTAATGCTGATAACAAGTGAGCATGACAGTCGCTTCTGCGATTAATATGATGACGTTATAGAATAAAGGGGTAGTGATTATGATGACGTTAAAATATTTCAGTACGTTTAAGTGATCTTTCGCATCGTCCAAGAGATGAGGGAATTATATGCAGATCACATTAATCCCAAGATATAGATATATACTACATCATGAAAATCCTGAACTCATAATAACATTTCGTAAGATTTAATAAAAAAATAGAGCCTCCTACTAAGGAAAATATCATTTCGACCTCATTTATGGTTTTTTATGTGCACAAAAACTGGACTCGTGAGCGTCATTATTTCCCCTCTCATGGCTGTCGAAGAAAAAATTGCCAACATGGTGATATCAAAGGCCAGAATGGGAGGAGTTGGGAAGATAAGTTGAGAGTCCTACTGCTGATGCAAGGGCTATAGTTTCTGGAGTGACATGGGATGGGTGAATGAGAATGTTGCCAATTCTGATCCAGAGTAACAAGTAAGTGGACTCCAACCAATTGCAAATATGAGAAAAGATGCAAAAGCTATTTGCGCCTAAACAAATAATTTAATGTTGCTACATTGTTGGAGCTTATCCAAAATTTTGACTTGTAATTGGTGCTTTAGAGTTTGGAATATGAAGGAACGAGCAATTTCACATTTTTCCATTTCATCTCTTGTTTGATACCTTGCTTGTATTATGAAAATATTGATTATTGAGGTATTTTGTTCTTTTTTATCTTGTCCAACATTGTCATTGTGTATAAAGCTCTTTTGTCTAACATCAGTTTCCAAAATTATAATTTTTAATTCTTGAAGAGAAATTATGACTTTACAGTTCTAGGAAGGGCTAGAACCCTTTGGAAGGGGCGAGAAGGGTTCAAGGAGGCAGGAGTTCACTTGCTTGTGATTAACGCATTCAATTAATTGTATATCCATCTGACACTTTATTTCCTATTGAAGTTATCGCACATGCATCAAATATATTTTGATGTCTCACTTTGATTTTATTTTGCAAAAGTTCATGAATATACAGGGTAAGCTAGGAGGTTGTTCATTGGAGTTGTAGACATTACTGTGTAAAGATATTAACCATTATGTGGATCATAGAGATGCCTCATGCACATGTTTTTGCAAAAAATATGCTTTCATTTTTAAAATTACAACATAAACATCTTCTAAACATCTACTGAAGAAATTTTTTTTCCCCTGCCACCAAAATTTTTCGTTTACAAGATTTGACATAGAAAGAACTCCAATGTTAAGATTTCAAGCAAAGATTTCGAATTCCATGCAACTGTCACGAAATTCTAGGACTGCGATATATAATTTTCAGGATTATTAACAAATAGACCACCATTTCGCTCTGACGCTAAAACATTGTCAAAATGCCTGAAACTTGTATTCGATATTTGATAAATTGATTATGAATTTATTGAATACATATATATATATATATATACATCAATTACCAAATACCAAATACCAAAATAATATAATACCCACAATCCAAATACATATATATACCAAATAAGAAAACCGAAGAAGGACATATGTTTCCGGTTTCCAATATCCAAAATATCGGGAATCGAAATCGGGAAGGCAGCAAATTATTTTAACAAAAATGTGAATCTTCGGTTTCCAACATCCGAAATATTGGAAATTGGAAATCGTGGACACGACAAATAACTATAAAAAAAATTGGAATTTTTTGTTTTTCGATATCCGATTCGGAAATTGGGTATCATGTTTTGGAAATCGGAAATTCAAAATGCGATTTTTTTTTTAATGCTCATTTAAGGAAATAAGATTTGATCTAAAAATTTTATACGTTAATTATTTCCTGCTGGCTATAATTATTTCCTACTTAATAACTTTCACAATGAGTGTCTCAGTTCCTGAGACAGTTTAGTCTAAAATGCAATTATTTCAAAATTTCTTGGTGTTTCTTGAAACAAAAGCAGATCTTTTACATCAACAAGTGATCAAATAAAAACAGTACATTTATAGAGCAAAGAATGAGAAGCTTCAACCACAATTTGCTTTTAAATAGTTTGAACCAAGTAAGCTTTCCTCTTGTTTCCTACGTTGGACAAATGCGGAGGCATGAAAGAGAGGTAACTCTTGATATTGTAGTGAATGTAATCTCTTGTCTATCAGTGTTTCCAATAACTATTGTAACATTTTGTAGGGTCATACCTTGGGCTTTATGAATTGTTAAACCCCATACCATAGGTAGGTTAGTTGCCTACGAGATGCCCTTGTTATAGGAGATATTGGAACATAAGTAGGATTCAAATCATCCCATAAGGGTCCTTCGTAATAGAGGAATTCGACAACAACAAAAGATGGTAAGCTAGGAGGTTGTTCATTGGAGTTGTGGACAATATCAATGACAATATCAAAATGCTTGAAACTTGTATTCGGTATTTGATAAATTGATTATCAATTTATCAAATATATATATATCAAATACCAAAATAATATGTACCTACAAATGCGAATACATATATATATCAAATATGAATACCGAAGAAGGACATATGCTTCTGGTTTCCAATATCCAAAATATCGGGAATCAAATTTGGGAAGCCAGCAAATAATTTGAACAAAAACTTGAGTCTCCAGTTTCTGATATCCGAAATATCGGAAATCGGAAATCGCGGATACGGAAAATACCCTTAAAAAAGCTCGATTTTGCGGTTTCTGATATTCGATTTCGGAAATTGGGTATTGTGTTTCGGAAATTGGAAATGCGAAATGTGAAATTTTTATTATTATTATTTAAACTTCATTTAAGGAAATAAGAGTTGATCTAAAAATTTTATACATTAATTATTTCCTGATATATAATAACTGTCCTACTTAATAACTTTCATAGTGAGCATCTCAATTTCCTGAGATAGTTTAGTCTAAAAGGAAATTATTTCAAAATTCTTGGATGTTTCTTGAAACAAAAGCAAATTTCTTACATTAACTAGTGATCAAATAAAAATAGTACATTTATAGAGAAAACAATGAGAAGCTTCAACCACAATTTGCTTTTAAAGACTTTGAAGCAAGTAAGCTTTCCTCTTGTTTCCTACGTTGGACAAATGGATTGTCTTGCATTCGAGAGTATTTGGAAAAAGAGAAAGGTGGAGAAATGCGACGGCCTGAAAGAGATGTAACTCTCTATATTGCAGTGAATGTGAGCCCTTGTCTATCAGTGTTTCCAATATCTATTGTAACATTTTGTAGGGTCATACCTTGGGCTTTATGAATTGTTAAACCCCATTCCATACGAAGTGGTAATTTCCTACGGGATCCCCTTGTTATAGGAGATATTGGAACATAAGTAGGATTCAAAGAATCCCATAAGGGTCCTTTGTAATAGAGGAATTCGACAACAACAAAATATGGTAAGCTAGGAGGTTGTTCATTGTAGTTGTAGACAATGTCAATGAATTTTCCAAGTGAATCGTTAACAAGTCCTACTCGAACCCATAAATTAGCAGTTAACATGACTTGTTGACCAATAGCAAGAAGGAAATTTAATGGAAATTGCTCGTCATCAATGGATCAGTGGCCATGTTTGTTCCTTTGTTCTACAAAGCAATGTGCAATTGGCATATTAAGTTGTTTCAGCATCTGTTTGTTGTGCAGTGCAACAGAGGTATTGGTTAGATACAAGTGGATAGATTGTTGAAAAGAACAGTTTTCCATGGCTGAAAGGCATGAACTTGTTCTTGTCATTAGGAGTGCCCAGTATTCAACATTTTGTGTTCCATTTCGTAGGTTTAGCAATATTTTCCAAAAGGCAGTTTGAGAAGGGCTATTTCCTTATTGTCGAAAAATTGTTTCTAGCGTGATAAAAGTATCAAATGTACGCCAGAGAGATGTTCCAATGGATGAGCCTGCATACATGAGGATGTCCTTTACAGGAGGCAATTGTCTGAAGTCACCAACAAGGATTATGGAACAACCACCAAATGGGATTGTACAATTTGAGGGGAAAGCTTTACATAAGCGTTCATCAATTTGAGTCAACATTTTTGTTCCAATAAAGCTCATTTCATCTATGAGAATATAGTGAATATGGCGGAGTTCTTCTTGAAGTTTTGAAAGCAATTGGCCTTCAAGGGGGTGCATTTTACCAATCAGTATTCGAAGAGCATAAAGTATTGTAGATGCATGTATGTTGAAAGTAGTAACACCAGTTGGATCAAGGAGAAGAAGTGGGGAGGAACTTTGTTTAGATGCAGTTTGTAGTGCAGATTTTAAGCAAGATATGAGGTCATATTTCTCGGTTCCTGCAATACCTTGAATCACCATTTTGAGTGATGGATCCGATGTAGTGTTTCTAAAATGAGAAATGACAACATCAAAGGCTATGTGTTGTGTGAGAGACAAGGAATCAGGTGAATTGAACAACGATAGGGTGTCTTCATGTAGCTGGGTCGACAATCGATTGAGGTCAATGAATGATGTTGTTGTCTGATGCAAGTCGGTGGTTATATTGTTATGTGTCCAATTGTGATTTTTGTCAAAATCACGATGTCCAAGCATTTCAAGGTCATCAATTTGGATTTTGTTTCCTGTTCGCATTTGAGAGAGAATTTCCCATTCATCCATGGTATGGGACAACGGAAAGGTAATAGCATCAGAGTTTGAATCATCAGATAGAGGTGTAGAGGGTTCTTCTTGTGCACGTTAAACATGGAAGACAACATATGTGCCTTTAATGTGATGCCAATGAGAAATAATTTCAGAAGTTGTTGTTCCAATATCCTGAGGGATGGAATGAAAAGGTTTGTATAGAATAAGTTCGCTCCAACAAAACGGTTCAAAAGATGAAGAATCAAAGGGAGGAATGGAAATGAATTGTGGATAGAATGTAACAATCTTGTGATGTAGTTTTTGTTTCCATGGAATTTTTTTCATATTAGGAGAGAAAGACCAAGAACGAGCAGCTTCAAGTAGGGTTCGATGTTCAAGAGAAAGTGGTCTTTGCATGTATGAAAATATGAAGGGGGGGGTTGAGGGGTGTTATTAGTGCCATTAGAAACATGGAGAAATACACTTTGACTCACATTCAACGAAAATAAGTGACGGCTACAAAGTACAAATGGAAGTTTTTGCAGCATGTGACATGTTTCTTTTGCACTAATGTCTCGTTCTGCAACTATTTGTGCAAGCAATTGTTTGATTGGCTGAAGAATGGGGTCATCACTTGGTGCTGCATGTGCAAGGTGAGAGATAATTGCATGGTAGCTTTCTGATTTTGGCTCTACTTTTGATGCATACTTTGAAATGTATTTAAGGAAAGCATGTCTAGAAAGAACAAGTTGGAAATCAACATTAGCCCTCCATATTGAAAGCATGGTAGGGTTGTGAATATTGAGAAGGGAATCATTTCTTTCAGGATTGTATTTTTTACGTCCATTTGGATCAATGAATAATGAAGAAGCATCTTGTAGCTCATATGGAAAACCATAGTGACATTGAACAGATGTTCCTTTCTTGTGAAGGCAAATTGATTCTAAACATATGGTGTGTCTTTGAACAAAATTTACAAGTTCTTCATAGTCAACTGAGTAGTTTGATGCAAATATCGATGGTGATGCAAGACTGCATGGATCATTTTTAGTAGAATCATGTAACCCAAATGTTAACAAGTGGGATTCACGAGGATTCCAAGCTGTAACATATGTGTTAAAAAAAAATTGTTGCTTCAACTGCAAGAACATATTCCCATTCTAAAGTGTCCATATTTGGTGCATCTGCCAACCAAATAAAACCATGAATGTGTGTGGATCCTCTATGAGGCCATTCATACCTACATGGGAGGAAAAGGAATATATTAGAAATGAAATGTATAAAGTGAGAAATACGAAGAGAAAAATAAGAAGGAAGAGATGGTAGAATACCTGCACCAAGAATCTGTTATATGAAAACCTTTTTCAAGCACCTCTTGAAGGAATGTTTTGAATCTATTGTGCATCTATTGTGATGTAATATGTGGATTTGATATGATGTTGTGAACTTTCCATTGGTAGTATTGAGCTAAATCGGTAGGACGTCCAGCAGGTAGTAGAACATGCAAATCTATCCATTTTGTGTCAGTTGCACTAAGGGTAAAGAAAAAAGTTGGCGTACCTTGTTGATTGATCATATTTGTCATTTCAGCCCTACTTTTGTTCCAATATGAGCATGTTCCATGTAATGAACATCCAAACCTTGTGACCCGCTCACCAATTTTCTGATTAGGCATGTCTTGCATTTGGTTAACAAGCTCAAGTATTGTTGGAGGTAGTGTATCTTCAAGATTAGTTTTGACAAAAACAGAGGCAGTAGCATTACTCCGATGACGCATAATTACATTGTATATGTAGTACCGAAACCAAGGATGTTGGCCAAATCTATTGTCATGATAGTGAATTAGGTGAAGTGCATATTCGTACATATCAACCTCATGAATGTGTGGTTGTTTAAGCATTGTTGCACCTGTTGGGAAAAAAGTTGGAAAATCCATGGAAAGAAGGCCTTCTATGTTGTACTCATTGATAGGGAAAAATCCTATAGGGGGCAATCAATGGAAGGTGGGAGTGGGATATTTGGTATGTGTAACAACTGTCTAATTTCTTCAACCTCAGTTCTAGCATTAGTTTGTGTTGAAATAAACGAGGATTCTAATTCATAGGGTTCGAATGAATTTGGTGGTTGAACTGTAGAGGACAAGATTTGTTGATGAGATAATGTAGCATTGCTATTAACATGTGAAATCCAAGGTGAAATGTATGTTGAGACAAGAGGCAATGAAGCTAATGCAACTGGGTTGACCTGTACATCCTTGTAGTATGGGTCATTTGTAATTTTGTATTGAAGGGTAGAAAGAACATGTGTTCGACTAACAAAGAGTTCATGTGGATTGTTTGTAGAGTTGCATTTGCGAACAACAAGGATGTCAATTTCTGATATTAAATGGGGCAGCTATTTGGAAATATTGGAAATGTCTTGGGGGAAGCAAATAGTATGTCCAGAATATTTATATTAACCACCATGAGCATGTGTAACTTGTAAGATTGGGTTAGCATGACTAATGAGCATTTCTTCAACTTATGTAAGTACTGCAAGGCCAGGTGGTTTTATGCCTGGTTCCATATTGTTTTCAAACTAAAAGCAATGGCCTTTTCGTTCTAGAATACATCAAAAACAAGTGTATGCGTCATGGAATTTTTTCGTTACAATACCAGGGTAACATTCTTTGCAAATCGAGCAGAGATGTATATCAACCAGTTGGTCCATTTTTTTATGAAATCGCTGATGTGCATCATCGAGCCAGGTGTTTGATGGATTTAGCATAGATGGTGGAAGTGAAATTCTGTTGGAAGGTTCGGGAAGAGAAACTGGAGAATACATATCCACAGGTAGCCAAGAAGCTCTGTAAAGAAGACGTTGTTTCTTGTTGTTTTTATCTCTGTTATGTACATATACAACTCTTCTTCGTGCATTGGCTTGTTCATTGTCATGAGTTGGCATAATCCCTACAAGGAAACCGTAAAGTTGTTAAAGACTTAGAAGTTTTGATTGATGGAAGCGACACATTTTCTATATGTATTAACTACAAAGTATATCGATATAAAGCAGAAGACAAAAATAAAATGTTAATTGATTGCATGTTGGGAACTAAGAATGTTCCTGGAAAATAATATTGATGGAATAAATATATTTTTTTAGGTCCTACCTTGATAATTGTAAGAAAGCAGCAATATAGAAGAACAAAATGTAGTATGAAAAAAATATAATTTTTGTTATGTACAAAATAATGAAAACTTGTGCTAAGAAAGAAGAGAAGAAAGTTGTTAATTCAATAAATAAACAGAGTAGCAAATTAGTACTGTATTCAAAAGTAATCGTATAGGTTGCATCAACAATTTAGGTAAAAAATGTTAAGTGATAGCTTGTAGAGTGAAAGTATCGGATTGCAAAATAGAAGTTGTTGATTATGTATTTTCAAAGAATATGAGAATATATTAGGTCGAAAAACGTATATATTTATGTATCTGGTAAAGTTGATAATTATGTATTTTCAACCATGACAATTACAACTTTTAGGTGCACAACTCCGCAGAACATATTACTTCTAACTAAAAGAGCAAGAAGTAATTGTTTGTTGCAGATCCTCTAGACTATTTCAACAATTGATGTTGATTCGGTTGAGAGAAGACACAAGTATTTTCTTGAAATGGCCAAAAAATTCATTACAGACAATAAAGAATATGCTTATGTATCATGTTGAACAAACCTATATATTTATGTATCCAGTGAAGTTGTTGATGATGTATTTTCAACCATCACAATTACAAATTTTAGGTGTGCAATTCTGTAGAATGTCTCTATTCTAACTGAAAGAGTAAGAACCACTTGTTTGTTGTAGATCCTTCGGACTATTTCAACAATTGATGTTGATTCAGCTAAGAGAAGACATAGGTATTTTTTTGAGATGCCCATGAGTTGGTTTGCAGCATCATCAAAAGCTATCACACCATGAAGATATCCATTTACATCTTCAAAATCAACCTTTAGTATGTATCGGTAGTCACATTCAAGAAACTCCCCATCACATTTACCACAATGCCAAAGGCCTCCAGCTTTGTTGGCAATCTTTTTCATGCACTGTATACCATCAACAAAAAGGGGGCATGTAAGGAAATGAAAGTCATCCATGTTAACATTTGTTATGGTTGCAACAAGAGAATACCAAACAGATTTTTCAGATGGTTAAAGAGTTTGTAGCTCATTGATGGTAAGGATTTTACGAGGACCAGCATGAGAGGCACTAAATTTGCAGCTCAAAGAGGGTGATGCTGAATGAAATCCATTGTCATGAAACAATTTATGGAGAACTGAAGTTTGTTCAATATTTGGGTTTATAAATATAGTAGAGTTGGAGATAGTGCCAATAGTTTTTCCATTAAAATATGTAACATGGTCGCCTTTGATCGCTACCACTGGAGGAGTAGGTAAGCCGCAAAGGCTGGAAAGCTCAGCTCCTTGAATTTGGCAATGCTGTCCCAAAAGTATTATGTCAATACCATAGCCTGACATGTCATAGAGTCCAATGGTTCGCCTAACAGTTTCAACACCATCCCGTTTCCGTATCATGGATGTAGGTGAAACTGAAATGACAAGTCCAACAAGGTCAACCATGGAATTTACTGGTATAGTTTGAATCTCCTTAATAGTTTTAAAGTTAAAAAAATATAAAGGTATTAGGTGGTATTCATCTAAGCATGGTTGGATGGTTGAGGAGGAACCTAGAAAAATCTCATTATGGCTTTTCAAATGGTTGAAAATTGGATTGGATGCTTTGACTGTGCCATTTGATACCATGTACACTATTCCTATTTTTATTTGTTCATACAAAGAGAGTGTCAATTCACTGAATGCAGACATATGTATTTCATCGTGGAAAGCATTAAGAAGGTCAAATCCAAACACTTTTCCAGACCCTCATTGGTTTCCATATTCATGTATGTTTGTCTTGGCAATAACTCGACCTTGAATGTTCATGGAATGTTCCAAACTTTGCTAGAAGAGGAGAGTGATGTGAATGGGATAGTCAATCCAGCGAAGCTAGGGTTTTCATTTATTGAGCTAGCATTGACTGGAACAGAGGAACTACTCTTTGAGGGAGAAGGTACAGGTAAGTGGTAAGGTGCAAAATCTCCAATAATTGTTGCATCCACTGTGACAACCTCGAGTGCAATAAATGTGATAGTCCTGTGAGATGAAGTATGTTAGACTTCAATAGGAGAGAAAAAAATTGGATGCATGAACAGTGTGAAACTGATTAAGTGAGAAAAAAACAACAAGGAAATTAAACGTACGTTACATTATGTACAATGTGACATGTATATTGGGTAATTTTTATTATAGTTCTGTCACATGCCCCAATTTTGCAAAAACAATGTTATATTATTTGATTTTATTTGAGGACAATATGTTAAATTTTATGCTAGGTTGTAATTGATGACTCAGCAGAGTCAAGGATATTTAATGTAATTATGAATATTTTAATTATAAATAAATAAAGGAAGAGACAACAGCTTAGGAGAGTTGTTAAAAGAGTGTTTACTTGTCAAATTGGTGGATGAGACTGGGTGGAGAGCAAACAGACATGTGGCAGCATCCTCAAACCACTTCCAACTATTGCAGGTGGCAAAATCCCTACATTTAGGGTCATGATTCCCCAAGAAAGTGGAATCAGAGCAGGTGGCTCAATTAATGAAAACTGACCCAAAAGACCTAGGCAATATTTATAAAAATTCCCATTGAAGAGAGCTGAGGCTGCTCATTCCAGAGAAGTGATCATTTAGGTGAATGTACTTCAGAGAAATTCAATGGAAGGGAATTGTGGAAAGAGTTTGAGGGGATAACTGCTGAGTGATCTAGTGCATCTTTTCAGCTGAAAGATCTTACTGCTGAGTGCAAAGTGTTTTACTGAGTTATTGGATCAGTCTATTGTTTGCATGCTCCACTAGTTCTCAGCCAAGAAGACCAAGAACAGGCTCGGGGGTCCTGAGGAAGCGTTGTTTGAGTGCTCTCCAGGAGTTTGGTAGGGAGGAACGGCCTCCTAACGTTGTTGTTGTCTATCCTGATCAGGTTCTACATTATTTGTTTTACTGTGTTAGATAGATAAATTTGAATCTGACTATTAAATGAATGTTAAATATTCAATTTGTAAATTTCTAGAATGGAAAATAATTCTAGTTTGTGTTTTTCCACACCCAGGCCGTACTTCAGCACAAATAGAGTATTTATAGTAGATGAAAGAATATGTTAAGAGACTGAATAGAATAGATATGGTTCTGCATTTCGTAGTAGCAGAGTAATTTATTTCAGTATGGAGGTTATTATTAAAAAGGATAACAATCTAGTTATCTATGTTTATTGTTTTAACATGCTTATTTATGTAAATATATTGGAAAAGAAATAGCAGTAATCTAGTATAGGTAGAAGGATTAAGATGACAAGAAAATATCTTAGTAGATAAGATTGTGTATTTATAGACAGTAGATTAATTTTTATTTAAGTTAAATTACTATGGAGGTTAAACTGTGTTATGATAGGTTTATAATTCTCTGTGTTTACTTAGTAACTAACTGCAATGCAGCAGAAAAATCACAGTCAAGTTACATTGTTTACATTCATATCAATAAAGAAATAAACTACTAATCATATAGTTTATTTTCTAATAATATCAACTAATCTAAGACTAACAGTTACTCTAAACTAAGTAGGGTTATATTAAAAGTACTTAAATTATAAAGAACAAACTAAGTTATAGAATCTATGCTTATCCTTTCAAAGAACTCTGAGTAGAATTCTATCTATCATTTTAATAAATAAATAAAATTGAGAATGTGATTAATAACAATACAAAAATAAATATCTGTCTATGTAAAAACTGTTTATAATTTATCAGAGAGGCTTATACATGTAAAGGTAAACTTTAGGGTCGAAACCCTAAACCAAATTTATTTAATCTTTACAAATAAAACATTTAAGCTACAATCCATTTATTTGGATTATTATATTAATAAGCCAGTAAACTACTATAGGCTATTTACAGTCCCTTTTAAGGACAAATGAAAAGACAAATGTAGTGTTACAAGTTCAATTATCACAATACACTTGTAATAATAATAACTAACCAAATTAACAATTAGCAGAATCCTATCATTAATCCATTTAAAAAAAATATTTAGACAATGGTTTCATTTAGGAAAACCCTAGTTGTTAATTCCGAACTGGTAGGTTAATTTTATAAACTATACACTATCACTGAGTTACAGTCTTAAATAATAACAATAATATATACACAAAATAAAATAAACAGTAATATTCTTTATTAACAGTCGGTTAGGGAAATCCCTAACTCACATAGAGTCACCATACAACATCACTGCAAAATGACACAGAGCTCGAAGACAAACTTTCTTAAAAACCAATGTATTACATTGACAGGCCGTAACGCTGAAAATTTAACTAATTACAACATTCAGCTCAAGGCCAGGACTACCCAACGACATAGCGAGGGTTTGTAAAAATAATAGAACCAACAAAATTTAAAAATAAAACCACATATCTAATGGTGAAACTAGACAAGCTTCCAAACTCGGGGTTTCACCATCAACAACACTGTTACAAGTAGGGTGAGAACCCATTCGTTGAACACAGGGCTTACCGGATTGGAGCCACGAGCCCTCGAAGATAGCCAGCATTATCTTCATTATGGGTTGCAAGAAGTAGTCACAAGTTCTTGCATGGAGAGCATAACACTGAGCGTTAATTACAAAACTCTTTTTCTATTGTAAACCCTACTGTAAACATAACTTTACTGTGAGTCCTCTATTCTAAAAAGAAAACTAAATATTTACCTTTAATAAAGAGTAACGAATAGTCTAGCAAAGAGACTATCACCCAACTACAAGTAACACACACAAAATCCTAAACCCTATGACGTCGATGGAGCAAAACCAACAACAGTGAAACTTAGCTTCTTACCGCAGTGACAGACCACAGGGAAGGCAAGATGAAGCTCAGGACAGGCTACGAGCCAAGTGCAAACAACCCAGTAAACTCTCGCATAGTAAAACCCACAACTAAGAAGGTTGGAAACAAGACCGAATACCGGAGACTACAACAAATGTTAAACCCAAGTTTTGGAGAAATCTAGTACAGGAAGAACCCTTCACGGCCGCCATGAAACCTTACAGAGCAGCCAGAGGCCAGTGTGAACTTCAGAGGGAGAATGACAAAGCGACCAGGGTTGCAAGAGTTTTATACTGCCAATACATGGCCATGAGGTGACCACATGCCCTCAAATAATTCTAACCAGGCAAGGGTCAACTCCAAAGTCCCCTGCTGTTCAATCATCCAAATTATTAAAAACAATAATTTGTATCAACTTTGCATGAACTATGATGTATGTATATACATATCCCATCGTTAATCATATATAATTTATATCATAATGTTTGATAGCTCGATTTTGGGCATTTGGGTAAAACAATCATATGTTAATGTTGACCTAGTGTAAGGTGGTAACCACTTAATATTTTAGTTAATCTCAAAATCGATCATGCTTAGAACCTTTCAAACTACAAGTAGGCTTATATACTTGCAAAACAATGTTAAATATGCATGTACTATAATCCCACTTATCTTTTATAAATAAACAGCTTGGGTGGTTATAATGTATGGAGTTGGATAGCATAGTAAAAGAGCATAGTCATGACTTTTACCAAGTTCGATGTCGGTTTAAACTTTCATAGACACTAGTTGCTTCTTGATCTGTCAATACTAGTAATTTACTATAATTGTTTAAATTGGACAAGATAGTTTGTGATTGATCAAGATAACCTGTACTTAGCATAGGGTAGGATTTTGATCATAGTAGAAAGATCCACCAAAATAGTTACTATAGACATAAACTTAATGTAAGAGAGGCATTATGGTAATAATAAAATTACAATGGAATCACCATGATCAAGTCTTTAATCATTGGAACGACACTGATTGACTTAGATTTAGGAAGCAAAGGCAAACAGTATTCCATCTGAAACGATGCA
This sequence comes from Pseudotsuga menziesii, assembly GCA_001517045.1. Lineage (NCBI taxonomy): Eukaryota > Viridiplantae > Streptophyta > Pinopsida > Pinales > Pinaceae > Pseudotsuga > Pseudotsuga menziesii. The sequence continues at coordinate 90,189 of LPNX011023781.1, forward strand.
GTTAATTCTTTTACGATAATCAAGCTTGTATTATCAAAAAGTTTTACAGGCAGTAAGTTTCCCTACAGAATGTAAATAATGAGCAGTTTGGTACTTTAGTAAATAATACGATAATGTATATGGTTACAATAGTACATGCAGTACGACGTTAATGTGAGTAAGAAAGTTGATAACTTGTTAGTGAACAATTGGCTTTTACACACCTGTAATAGGTTAATAACTTCCATAACTAGTAATTTAAAAATAAAATAAAAACATATATTCGATTGAGAATCGTTACTATTAGTATTGATAGAAGCTCTTTCATGAATAAAAATAAATAAGAATAAGTATAACATTTGCAAGTTAAGCATGTTAAAATAGAAGTGAATATACGACAAAGATTACGAGCTTAGAGTTCATAGTAAGTATCTTTGGTGTCTCTAAGCTTGATAAAGAAAGGAACCTGTTTATCTAAACTTTGCTTACAAGAAAAACTAGAAAAGATAAACTACTTTACCTCATTAAAGTTGCTGGAAAATTATCAGCTTATTTTACTAGCATATTATTTTGCAAACAGAAACACTTCTTGATACTTTATGAATTTAAAACGTCTACTTGATTGATCATACCTGTGAACCTGTAAGAACCAGCAATCTGTCTGCATTAGCATAAATGCTAAGTAAGCCCAAGATTGAAAGTTAGATTCCACCTACTTGCCATAAAGTAGACTTATTAGTAAACTGAAAGAAAACAATATGCAAGTAAATATTATTTTATGTTACGAAAAAGACTTTAGTTAACGTAATTTGAAAATGTGTAATACTAATTTTTGGACTGTTTCATTTTTCGCTAACCGTTAGCTGTTAGTAAACGGCATATTCAGCATTTTATGTTATCTCAAAATTTTAATTTTTTGTGAAAATTTGGGGTTTTGACAAGTTCCTTCTTTTAGTTTTCCATTTTCTACAAGATCACTATATATAATTGGAAGTAGTAGCTCATGCTTGTGAAGGTCATCTGAGATAGAGATTCAAAACCAAATAGATGATCAGTTGAGTGAGTTCACTTGGTTTAATGAGGAGACATGTACCAGCGGGAAAAGGTTGACAACACCATGTAGCAATAGTGAAATAGAATGTTTAGTTACCATAGTCTCCATAATGTGATGGTTATTTTTTCCTGTGGAATGAAACAGAGCATGAAAAAAAAATTGCAATGTAACATAATCATTTGACCAAACTAAAATGGATATATAAAAAACAAAATTCTTCTCATTAACATATTTCATTACTCTAGTTTGTTATTCATTAACATATTTCATTACTCTGGTTTGTATCTATTTGAACTATAAACCTATCGAAATTGCATGAGGAAACCGAAAGTCGGAAAGAAAGAAAATAAGAATCCAAAATCTGACATTTCACAATTGTGAAATACTATGTTCTCCAATAAGGAACACCCTATGTTCCGATATGTCATTCCTCGATTTCTGATCTTCGACATTTCGGATTGCGGAAATACTATGTTTACCAATAAGGAACACCATATGTTCCAATTTCTGATTGTCGGATTTTCGATTTCTAACATTTCAGATTTCCAGAAATCCTATGTTTTCAATTAAGGAACATCCCATGTTCTGATTTCCGATTTCCGACAGTTCGGAATCCGGAAATCTATGTCCTATGTTTTCCAATAAGGAACACCATATGTTTCGATTTTTTATTCCCCAATTTCTGATTTGCGACATTTCAGATTCTGTAAATACTATGTTTTCCAATAAGGAACACCATATGTTCCAATTTCTTATTTGCGGATTTTCGATTTCTGACATTTCGGATTCTGGAAATCCTATCTGTTCAAATAAGGAACATCCTATGTTCTGATTTCCAATTTTCGACATTTCGGTTTGCAGGAACCCTATGTCCTATGTTTTCCAATAAAGAACACCATATGTTCCGATTTTCAATTACCCAAGATCCGATTTATGACGTTTCGAATCTTGGAAGTTTTGTATTTTCAAATAAAGAAATGTCAAAGTTCCTATTTCTGATTTTCGGCGTCCGGGTATCGGAAATCGAAAAACCTTGATTTTCAGGCTTTATTTTGATTGTTCGTATTCTTTTCGCAAAACTTATTGCTCTGCTAAGTCCATCCTTATTTTAAACTAGCTCTGCGTTATTTTTCATTGCTATGCCTCTAAATTTGGCCGAGATTTTGGCCTCTAAATTGGTACAATTTGTGGAGACTGATGTTAGCCTGCATATTTGTATGTTATGAAAATAAACCCCTTTTATCTATGTCTTTTTCAATTATCCAAACTTGGTTTCATTCTATATATCGACCTGGTCAAGTGGGTAGTTGACGATGTAATATTTAAACAAGATTTTTTCACTGACCGGTACTGGAGAAGGATAACAGAAGACATATCATGAAAGCTTTGTAGTGACCTTGCAGCTTTAGGCTGAGTTCCTTACCTAAAACAAGTACATCATAAAAACTAATACCTATCATTTTATTGATATAGCATGAGTATTACACCATTATGAAGCTACATAACCATTACAAGTCACAGCCCTTTTGTAACAGAGCAGGATTAAGAGTCAATTAAAACATAGCAAGGGTGTTTCACCATCTCATTAGCAACATTTTCATTTAACCAAAAAACTAATACCTGTCATTTTATTGATAGAGCATGACATAACCAATACATGTCACAAACTTTTTGCAACAGAGCAAGGGTCACATTCAATTAAAACAAAGCAACGATGTTTCACCATCTAATAAGCATACTTAATGAATATTCAAAACAATTAAAAAGAACTAAGAAATACCTGCAAATTTAACAAGGTGTGAAATCCTTTGATGCAAACTCTAAGTGTAAATGAAATGTAGCAAAATCAATATAAGCAAAACAAAGGCAAATAGTAAGAAATAGTGGTTACCTGAAGGCCTGTTTATATGTGGAAATCAAAGGTGGTGCAGCAGCAAATGCGGTAAATCAAGTATTGTAAGAAGATCTTCCAGATCGTCATAACATGAGAAAAAATGAAGATATAGCCCCATGTCTGGATCAAATGCCAAACTTTCTTGCATTAATGGAGCAACAATGCATTTATGAAGCATTCATTAGAGGAAATTTGGGGTCTAAAATGGGCCTTATAAGAAAACGCGCCAACAATAAATTTTGTGAGTTGGAATTCAAGAACCAATAGAATTTCAATAAAATGAGTCAACCATAATGGTTGAATTGACATATTTGTCATAAAAGAAAACTACATTTTTTGTTTGTATTTTCGACATATATCCCTGTGTTTTTACTCAAATTTCAAGTGGGAGAGCTCATTGGATGCAGAATTTAATTTTGCATTCAATGAGTACCCACACTACATACTTTTTATGGACCCCGCTACCCCAAAAACAAGAAATACCTGAAAAAATGTGATGATGATGTCATCATCACATTTTTTCAGGTATTTCTTGTTTTTTGGGTAGCGGGGTCCATCAAAAGTATGCAATGTGGGTACTCGTTGGATGTGGAATCAAATTCCACATCCAACGAGATCTTCCACTCAGAATTTGAGTAAGAAAACAGGGATATATGTCAAAAATACGAAGAAAAAAAGTATTTTTTTCATTCTTCCTCCAAAATTAATAACTATTATTTTATTATTTTAACTATTACTTTATTATTTTCCTTAGGAGGCCCATTTTAGACCTCAAATTTCCTCTAATGAATTTGAATGGAGGGACATGGGAAAAGTGTATTTCATCGACTGAAGCAGCAGTGAAACAAAACCACAACCAAATTGACCCCAAACTAAGAGCCTAAAGGCAGAAAATCCCTAGAGAAAAATCTTAGCCTAAACCCAAATAAAATGTTGAACTAAAACTTGCAATATCTTGGAAAGGGCTATGCCGAATTGAGAGAAATCAACTACACTGAAGGACAATGAAATCCTGTAAAAAAAATGTTTCTAGGACCGATTGTTTAGGACAACAAATAGAAGTGTAGTGAAAACACACAAGCCACCTGTCGAAAAAACATGGTAAACACCAACTAGGAAGAAGGATACGCAACTGAAAATCAATCCATTGAGTCGACCAATCCATTCACGTACAGCACCGGTCGTATAACACAGGACACACGTGGTCTACGGGACATAAGTTCCAGAATCGGGATTGTAGAATCAGGGAACCAATTGAAGTGCATTAAAAAAAAAAAAATTGATCAGCATACATGCAAGAAAAAACAAAGGTAAGGACAATCAATCAATCATGCGTAGCAACACCTATAACAGGCGGGCATTTGGTGCCATTTGATACCATGTACACTATTCCTATTTGTATTTGGTCATACAAAGAGAGTTCCAATTCATTGAATGCGGATATATGTATTTCATCATGCGAAGCATTAACAAGGTCAAATCAAAACACTTTTCCATGTTCGAGACATTTACCATCATACACACTCTTTTTGGTCAAATTGGCCTAGTTAAACCACTATCCTAAGTATAATTGACATTAATTGACATCAGTGGAGCATTAATTTCCATCATCCAGTCACACCCACGCCTACCTATAGTCAAGGAGGCTAACTTAGCCTTCTCCTACAGTCAAGGAGGCCAACTGGAGCACTCCGGGGGTGATCTAAGTGATATTAATGCACCTAATTGCTAACTGGTGGTTACAATCAGTTCAACCAGTCAGTTAAGGCGCCTCCTCTCATTAAATATATTATTTAATGATTATTTTTTATTATTTAATGATCTGGAGTCAACAGGGTGCCTCCACCAACTTCTGATGGTCAGTTCAGCTTCAGTTAACCTCATAGGGGTTCATTGAAGTCATGGAGCATTAGCACTTGATGGTTGGCTTGCTATGACATGTGTTTGATCTCCTTCAGTTGAGATTCAGTCATTTATTGCCCTCTGACTTCAGTTAGGGTTTGGTGAGTCAATTAGGGTTTTGTTCAAGTGGTTAACTGAGTGTGAACAAATGGTTGAGAGTCAGTTAAGCTAGACTCACTCACTGAATTCGAATTGTCTCCTTAGGTATTCAAATTCTCCATGGATTCAAGCTATTGCTTGACATTGGTATTGTAACTATTCATTGTTTATTGAATATACAGAGAGGAAACCATTCTGGTTCCGATTAACACCATTTCGTGAGTATTTGTTGATTATTCTTTCATGAGATTGATTCTTTGTTCCTAGATCAATGTGGAAGAATAATATGGTATCAGAGCATACAGTGGGATGAAGATCTATCTCTCAAAAACAAGCTTCTTGATAGATTTATCCATGAAAAGTGAGCAATAGCTCAAAATTCCAGCACTGCACCAGAAGCCAAGGCTTACCACTCAATATCCCAAGTAAAGAACTTGTTGATCAAGCTTGCTTGATTGACTATGCTGGGTGTGATGAAAGACTAAAATATGCAGGCTGTCCGACCTTATTTTTCCCTTTCTATTTTGATTTTCAGGTTTCTACTGTAGGAATATATTAAACCCACTCACAATTTAGGATAAAATAATTAATCATTATTTGATTAATTATTCACCCACTAGCTTAATTAGTTGGCATCCACTTGCACATTAAAGTCAATACATGCCATCTATATCCTAGGAATGATTTATTTCTGATTCTGGGTTAATTCAGAATTAGTATACAGGACCTTATAGCAGATTCTGCTTTTTCTGCTTTTTTTGTTTTTTCCTGCTTTTCTATGGATAAGATAAAAGCTAGTCAACTAGGAAACTGGGAGCTTTTGTTTCCAACCCATCCTCCATTAGTTTTTCTCCATTTTCTAGGATTAGCATGTTATTTCCATCTCCTTGACAACTCACTCATGCTTTTTCCAACTCGTGAGGTCCTTGATAGATTTAGCAAGTGCTTTATCCACCTATGGGGGTTTTGCTATATTTTGGTAAGTCAGCCTTTTTGAGCTTTATGAGTTGTTTCCATACAATTCGATTTTACTACGAGGGATGTACTATTTATGTACACTATTATTCATCATTATTCAATGGAAGGATACACACCAATATTCATCTCTTCATTCATGTGATTCAGTCTCTTTTCTTCTCTCTATTTTTCCTATGTATACTTGTGAGAATTCTTAGTAGAAAGATCTATTTCTTGTGCTTGTTTTTAGCATCATTACACATAGCATTGATCTATTATTTCTACATGGTATCATAGCTACAAGTTTGATCAAGTTCTACAGAGTTGAGGAGTGCTTCCAGTCTCCTATCCCTCTCTGAAGAAGAGCTTCAAGATTTTCTCCTAGTTTGTTTTGCAGGTTGCAGAGATTTTATTCTTGAGCACATAAATTCAGCAATATGGATTCTTCATCAGCTATAATTCTTACCTCCTTCAACTACCACGAATGGAAATCCAAAATCTCCATTCTATTGCGCAGTAGAGGATTATACAGAGTTACACTAGCTTTGGAGAATGAGCCCAATGATGTGATTGAGAAAGTTAAGTGGCATAATAGGTTGGATGAAGCCTATGGATTGCTTTGCCTCACTATTTCTCCTAATCTACTCTTTCATCTAGATGGTTTTACCACTCCAAACCAAGTATGGACTCAATTGGAGTCTCTCTTTGGAGTTCAAGATGAGCTAAGAGCACATCAATTGG
>LPNX011023781.1:99528-141552 GCA_001517045.1 Pseudotsuga menziesii
ACTGAACTTGAGCCTGGATCCACCATAGAAAAATCAAGATTCTTGAACAAGAAGGATGAAGCCTTCAGTTTCTTGTGTCTCTCTATTTCCGAAGACCTTCTCTTCCATCCTACGGATCTGAAGACACTGAAAGAAATATGGGACAAATTGGAATCTCTATATGGAAAGCATGATGACTTGAGAGTTTACCAACTCAAAAATGAACTCATGTCTCTCCAACCTTCCAATTTCGAGACTCTGAAAGATTTCTTTACAAAGTTCAAGCATATTGTTTTACTCTTGAAGCAATGCAAAGTGGAGAAGGATGATGATCAGCTCATCCTAGCCATCCTCTCCAAAATCAGGGCTGATTATTCAGTTTTTATTTCTACATTCCGTGCGGGGAAGCTCACGACCCCCGGATGGAAGATGCCTACACTCAATGCCTTCATTGAGTCCCTAACTAATGAACATGACAAGCTTGTCCAGATGGGGATCATCTGATCTTCCCATGATCAAGCCCTCCATGTCTCGGGGCCCAAAGATATGAAGGGTAAAGGAAAGCAGCAGAAAAATCAGAAAACTAAATTTGATGCTCCCAAGCCTAGAGTTGAAAATCAGCAGCATGATGAATCTTCCGACTCAAGGAAGAACAAAGGAAAAGGGCACAATGGGAAAAGAAAATTCAGGTGTTCTTACTGCGGGAAGGGTTTTCACCCTGAACATGCCTGCATGAAGAAAAATATTGATGAAGCAACCTCTCTCCTTGAGAGGAATCACATCAATCTTCTGGAGAGCTTTCGGAGGAGAGATCACCAAGATCGGGAACCACAACATGAGAAAGGTCATGCCCTCATGGCAAGCACTTCGAAGTCCAAAGAAATTTTGATTGAAAGTGGAGCTTTGAATCACATGATGGCTGAAAAAGACTCCTTTTCATCCTTGGAGACCGGAAAATCCATCCCCATCCACATGGGAGATGACTCCACCATCATTTCCGAAGGACAAGGTACTGTAGATCTAGAAAATGGGTTTTTTTCTAATGTTTTGTATGTACCATCTCTAGCAGCAAATCTCCTTAGTGTCTATTAGATGACACATACAAGAATGCCTAAGAGAGTCTCTTTCAGCCCAAATGATGTTGAGATAACAAAAATTGCATCCAGGAAACTCATTGCAAAAGGCCTTGCAAATCATCATGCAAAATCCTATGAGTTCTCTCACTTTGTTGCGGATGGAAAGCCCACCGCTCTGCTAACTCATGGAAATGAGGTTAGTAGGCTATGGCATGAGAGCTTTGGCCATCTTAATTTCAAATATTTGTAGCAATTACAGAAAAACTCCATGGTTGAAGGCCTCCCGATCATCAAGGAAACCATGAGAGTCTGCAAGGGTTGTGTGATTGGAAAACACCATGAGCACAAGTTCGATCAGGGGAAGGAAAACCGAGCTACAAGCATATTGGGGCTGATACATTCTGATATCAGTGGTCTGATTCCTGTCACATCCATGAATGGATCAAGGTACCTCCTTACTTTTATTGATGATTTTTCAAGGTATACATGGGTTTTCTTTCTCAAAAAGAAATCAGAAGTATGTGAAAAAATTTCTGAATTGAAGGCCTTGATCGAAAATGCCTCTGGGCTTAAGATCAAGATATTGAGATTTGATAATGGAGGGGAGTATGTCAGTAATGAGTTGCTGTACATTTTCTCCCAAAGTGGTATTCAGGTCCAATATTTAATTCCCTACACTCCCCAGCAGAACGGAGTAGCGGAAAGGAAGAACTGGTCTCTCAAAGAGATGACCACCTGTATGTTGGAGTCAAAGAAGCTTGCTGCAAATTTGTGGGTTGAAGCCATGCATTCTGCAGCATACATTCAAAACAGGGTTCCACATTCATCAGTGAAAGGAAATAATCCTTTCAAAGCATACTTCGGACACAAGCCAGATGTGTCGAACCTACGGGTGTTTGGGTCCACTGCATGGGCCCGGATTCCGCTTAATAAAAGAAGGGCTTTGCAACCGTAGAGCATAGAATGTCTGTTTATTGGGTATCCTGATGAATCTAAAGGATTCAAGCTGCTAGATATCAAGACCAAACAGATCATCATCAAGATAAGTGTCAAGTTCGATGAGCCTCTTCAAGAGGTGGAACTAGTGAAGGAGAAAACTGCTGAATTTCCTTCCTATTCCACTGAATATTTGGATGATGAAATTGGGGGTGATGACCCACATTTGGATCCTATTATTTCTAATATCAATGTGTAGAAATCATCAGATACTAAATCAAAACCTAAAGTGCAAAAGCATCTTCCTACATGGGCCCAACAAACACTCTCCTTCGCAAGAGACAACATTGGAAATCCGGATGATCCAAGGAGAACCCAGTCTGATTTCCAAAGAGCAGGTATTGCGCTCTCTTGTTCTGATTATTTTCTGTCTAAAACTTTCTATTTGATTATTAGTTCAGATCCAAAATCCTACTACCATGCTCGGAATTATCCGAGCTAGAAAGTTTCCATGGATGAAGAGATGAATTCTCTTCAGAAAAACACTACTTGGGAGCTAGTTTCTCTTCCTCCGAGAAGGAAATTGGTTCAATGAAAGTGGTTGTTTCGGAAAAAGGTTGTTGCTGATGGAAGCACCTGCAAATATAAGGCAAGGATGGTAGCAAAAATTTTCTCTCAGGTCCAAGGAGTGGACTACCATGAGACCTTTGCACCGGTTGCAAAAATGGACTCCATCCACCTTGTTCTGGCTATTTCCGCATCCAAGCACTGGGAGGTGCATCACATGGATGTTAAGTCAGCCTTTCTACATGGAGATCTTCATGAGGAGATATACATGAATCAGTCTAAGGGCTACATCACTGATCCATCTTTGGTTTGCAAGCTAAAGAAGTCACTATACGGGTTAAAACAGGCCCCAAGAGAGTGGTATTCCAAGATGGATGCCTTCCTTCTCTCGTAAAACTTTCAGAGATGTAGATCAGATCCAAATGTGTATTTAAAGCAGCATGATTGTCATATAATTATCATTTTTTTATATGTTGATGACTTACTGATCACAGGTAGCACAATTTCCTCCATTTCAGCCATCAAAACTGCTCTCCACAATGCCTTTGAAATGAGTGATTTGGGGCTTCTAAAACAATTTTTGGGGCTCGAAATCGAGCAAAATTCTGATGGGATTATGGTCACTTAGTCCAAATACAATTCATACCTGTTAGTCAATTTTAGCATGGCTGAATGTAGTCCTGCACCATTCCCTTTCCTTTCAGGGATCAACCTTGAAGAAGGAAAACAGACATCTCCCATGGACTGCACTATCTATCGACAGCTGATTGGTAGCTTGTTGTACATGACACATTCTAGGCTTGATATTTGTTATGCCATGAATGTTGTATCAAGATACATGAAGAAGCCTCATGATCTTCATTGGAAGGCATCCAAGAGGATCCTCCAGTAGATTCAAGGAACTAGGACCTACGGCATTCACTATGCTGTAGACTCCGAGCTAGAGCTGGTTGGATACACAGATTCCGACTGGGCAGGTGATTCTATTGATCAAAAGTCAACTTCCAGATATGTATTCATGTTTGGTGGTGGCCCTATTTTCTGGTCAAGCAAAAAGAAGGCTGCCATAGCACTATCTTCACAGAGGCCGAGTATCGAGGAGCGGTGAATGCTTGCATCTAAGCAGTTTGGTTGCAAGGAATTCTTTCAGAGTTTGATCTTGGTAGTACTTTGTCCACTGTCCTCTTTTGTGACAACTAGAGTGCTATTAAGATATCCACATATCCAATTACCAGGCAGAGGACCAAGCATGTAGAGATTCACATGCACTACATCAGGGAGCTAGTGCATGACAGGACCATCATTCTGCAATACTGCTCGACTAATGAGCAGATTGCAGACATCTTCACCAAGAGATTTTCAGAAAAGAAGTTCACTTACTTCCATTCACTATTGGGGGTGAGTTCATCAGGGTGATCCAGACTACTTTCAGTGTTCAACTTGAGGGGGGGGGGTTTCCCACTGGATTTTCCCTCTTTTCCTCACTTAGTTTGTTTTGAGCACTGTTTCAGTTTCAGCATTGTACAGGGTGACCTATGGCCTTAGTTTCCGGGGCCCTATCATTTTTATGCATCTATGTTTTCTAACTCTTCCTGAGTATAGCTTAAGGGGGGGTGTTCGAGACATTTACCATCATACACACTCTTTTTGGTCAAATTGGCCTAGTTAAACCACTATCCTAAGTATAATTGACATCAATGGAGCATTAATTGCCATCATCCAGTCACACCCACACCTACCTACAGTCAAGGAGGCTAACTTAGCCTTCTCCTACAGTCAAGGAGGCTAACTGGAGCACTCCGGGGGTGATCTGAGTGATATTAATGCACCTAATTGCTAACTGGTGGTTACAATCAGTTCAACCAGTCAGTTAAGGCGCTTCCTCTCATTAAATATATTATTTAATGATTATTTATTATTATTTAATGATCTAGAGTTGACATGGCGCCTCCACCAACTTCTGATGGTCAGTTCAGCTTCAGTTAACCTCATCGGGGTTCATTGAAGTCATGGAGCACTAACACTTGATGGTTGGCTTGCTATGACATGTGTTTGATCTCCTTCAGTTGAGATTCAGTCATTTATTGCACTTCGACTTCAGTTAGGGTTTGGTGAGTCAATTAGGGTTTTGGTCAAGTGGTTAACTAAGTGTGAACAAATGGTTGAGAGTCAGTTAAGCTAGACTCACTCACTGAATTCGAATTGTCTCCTTAGGTATTCGAATTCTCCATGGATTCAAGCTATTGCTTGACATTGGTATTGTAACTATTCATTGTTTATTGAATATACAGAGAGGAAACCATTCCTGTTCCAATTAACACCATTTCATGAGTATTTGTTGATTATTCTAATGAGATTGATTCTTTATTCCTAGATCAATGTGCAAGAATAATATTCCAGACCCTCGTTTTTTTCCATATCCATGTATGTTTGTCTTTGCAATAAATCGACCTTGAATGTTCCAAAATTTGCTAGAAGAGGAGAGTGATGTGAATGGGATAGTCGATCCAGCGATGACAGGGTTTTCATTTATTGAGCTACCGTTGACTAGAACAGAGGAACTATTCTCCGAGGGAGAAGGTATAGGTAAGTGGTAAGGTGCAAGATCTCCAATAATTTTTTCATCCACTGTGACAACCTCGACTACAAGCAATGCGATAGTCCTGTGAGTTGAAGTATGTTAGAGTTCAATGGGAGAGAAAAAAATTGGATGCATGAACAGTGTGAAAATGATTAAGTGAGAAAAAAACAACAAGGAAATTAAACCTACGTTACATTATGTACAATGTTGCATGTACATTGGGTAATTTTTATTATAGTTCCTTCTTTTAGCTGTCCATTTACTACAAGATCATTATATATAACTAGAAGCAGTAGCTCATGCTTGTGAAGGCTGTCTGAGATAGAGATTCGGAACCGGATAGATGATGAGTTGAGTGATTTTTCTTGGTTTAATGAGGTGACATGTACCAGTGGGAAAAGGTTGACAGCACCATGTAGCAATAGTGAAATAGAATCTTCAGTTACCATAGTCTCCATAACATGATGGTTATTTTTTTCTGTGGAAAGAAACAGAGCATGAAAAAAAAATTGCAATATAACATAATCATTTGACCAAACTAAAATGGATATATAAAAAACAAAATTCTTCGCATTAACATATTTCATTACTCTGGTTGTTGTTATTCATTAACATATTTCATTACTCTAGTTGTTGTTATTCATTAACATATTTCATTACTTTGGTTTGTATCTATTTGAACTATAAACGTATTGAAATTGCGTAAGCAAACTGGAAGTTGGCAAGAAAGAAATTAAGAATCCAGAATCTGACAGTTCACAATTGGTAAATACTTTGTTCTCCAATAAGTAATGCCCTATGTTCTGATATGTCATTCCCCGATTTCCGATTTCCAACATTTCAGATTCCGGAAATACTATGTTTTACAATAAGAAACACCATATGTTCCAATTTTCGATTGCCGGATTTTTTATTTCCGACATTTCCAATTCCAAAAAGCCTATGTTTTCAAATAAGGAACATCCCATGTTCCGAATTCCGATTTCTGACATTTCGGAATCCGGAAATCTATGTCCTATATTTTCCAATAAGGAACACCATATGATCTGATTTTCGATTCCCCAATTTCTGATTTGTGACATTTCAGATTCCAGAAATACTATGTTTTCCAATAAGGAACACCATATGTTTCAATTTCTGATTCATGGATTTTTTATTTTCAACATTTCAGATTCCAAAAATCCTACGTGTTCAAATAAGGAACATCATATGTTTCGATTTCCGATTTCTGACATTTCGGATTCCGGAAATCCTATGTCCTATGTTTTCCAATAAAGAACACCATTTGTTCCAATTTTTGATTCCCCAAGATCCGATTTGCGACATTTTGGATCTTGGAAGTTTTTTATTTTCAACTTAAAGAAATGTCAAAGTTCCTATTTCCGATTTTCGACGTTCGGGTATCGGAAACCGGAAAACCTCGATTTTTAGAATTTATTATGATTGTTAGTATTCTTTTCGAAGAACTTATTCCACCACTAAGTCCATCCTTATTTTAAACTCGCTCTATGTTGTTTTTCATCGCCCTGCCTCTAAATTTGGCAGAGATTTTGGCCTCTAAATTGTTACAATTTGGGGAGACTGATGTTAGCCTGCATATTTCTATGTTAAGTTTTGTATTTTCAAATAAAGAAATGTCGAAGTTCCTATTTCTGATTTTCGACGTCTGGGTATCGGAAACCGGAAAACCTCGATTTTCAGGATTTATTTTAACTGTTCGTATTCTTTTCACATAAGTTATTCCTCCACTAAGTCCATTCTTATTTTAAACTCTCTCTACATTATTTTTCATCGCTCTGCCTCTAAATTTGGTGCATATTTTGGCCTCTAAATTGGTACAATTTGTGGAGACTAATGTTAGCCTACATATTTGTAGGTTAAGAAAAGAAACACCTTTTACCTATGTCTTTTTCAATTATCCAAACTTGTTTTCATTCTGTATATCAACCTGGTCAAGTGGGTAGTTGACGATGTAAGATTTAAACAAGAGTTTTTCTCTGACTAGTGCTAAAGAAGGATAACGGAAGATATATCAGGAAAGCTTTGTAGTGACCTTGCATCTTTAGGCTAATTTCCTTACCTAAAACAAGTACATCACAAAAACTAATCCCTATCATTTTATTGACATAACATGAGTATTACACCATTATGAAGCTACATAACCAATACAAGTCACATCCCTTTTGCAACAGAGCAGGAGTAAGAGTGAATTAAAACATAGCAAGGGTGTTTCACCATCTCATAAGAAACATTTTCAATTATCCAAAAAACTAATACCTATCATTTTATTGACAGAGCATGACATAACCAATACATGTCACAATATTTTTGCAATAGAGCAAGAGTCACATTCAATTAAAATAGAGCAACGGTTTTTCACCATCTAATAAGCAGATTGAATTCATATTCAAAACAATTAAGAAGAACTAAGGAATACCTGCAAATTTAACAAGGTGTGAAATCCTCTGATGCAAACTCTAAGTGTAAATGAAACGCAAAAAAATCAATATAATCAAAACAAGGGAAAACAGTAAAAAATAGTGGTTACCTGAAGGCCTTTTTATATGTGGAAATCAAAAGCAGTGCGGCAGCAAATGCGGTAAATCAAGTATTGTAAGAAGATCTTAGAGATCGTCATAAGATGAGAAAAAATGAAGATATAGCCCCATGTCTGAATCAAATGACAAACTTTCTTGCATTAATGGAGGAGCAATGCAATGATGAAGCATTAATGTGAATGAAGGGACATGGGAAAAGCATATTCCATCGACTGAAGCACCAGTGAAACAAAACCATGACCAAATTGACCCCAAACTAAGAGCCTACAGGCAGAAAATCCCTGGATAAAATCTTAGCCTAAACCCAAATAAACAGTTGAACTGAAACTCACAAAATATTGGCAAGAGCTATTTCGAATTGAGAGAAATGAATTGCACTAAAGGAAAATGAAATCTTGTAAGAAAAAAATTTCCAGGACTAGTGGTTTAGGACAACAAATAGAAGTGTAGTGAAAACATGCAAGCCACCTATCGAAAAAACACGGTAAACACCAACTGGGAAGAAGGATCCAAAACTGAAAATCAATCCATTGAGTCCATCAATCCATTCAGGCACAACACCAGTTGTATAACACAGGACACACATGGTCTATGGGACAGAAGTTTCAAAATCAATATTGCAGAATCAGGGACCCAGCTGAAATGCATTAAAAAAAACAAAAATTGATCAGCATACATGCATGAAGAAGAATAGTTAAGGACAATCAATCAAACATGCGTAGTAACAACTGTAACAGGCACGCATTTGGTTCCATTTGATACCATGTACACTATTCCTATTTGTATTTGGGCATACAAAGAGAGTGCCAATTCATTGAATGCGGATATATGTATTTCATCGTGCGAAGCATTAACAAGGTCAAATCCAAACACTTTTCCAGACCCTCGTTGGTTTCCATATTCATGTATGTTTGTCTTGGCAGTAACTTGACCTTGAATGTTCCAAACTTTGATAGAAGAGGAGAGTGATGTGAATGGGATAGCCGATCCAGTGAAGCTAGGTTTTTCATTTATTGAGCTAGCATTGACTGGAATAGAGGAACTACTCTCTGAGGGAGAAGGTACATTTAAGTGGTAACGTGCAGGATCTCCAATAATTGTTGCATCCATTGTGACAACCTCGAGTGTAAGCAATGCGATATTCCTTTGAGATGAAGTATGTTAGAGTTCAATGGGAGAGAAAAACATTGGATGCATGAACAGTGTGAAACTGATTAAGTGAGGAAAAAACAACGAGGAAATTAAACGTACATTACATTATGTACAATGTTGCAAGTACATTGGGTAATTTTTATTATAGTTCTTTCTTTTAGTTTTCCATTTTATACAAGATCGCTATATATAACTGGAAGTAGTACGTCATGCTTGTGAAGGCTGTTTGAGATAGAGATTCAAAATTGAATAGATGATGAGTTCAGTGAGTTCACTTGGTTTAATGAGGAGACTTGTACCAGTGGGGAAAGGTTGACAGCACCATGTAGCAATAGTGAAATAGAATCTGTAGCTACCATAGTCTCCATAACATGATGGTTATTTTTTCCTGTGGAATGAAACAGAGCATGAAAAAAAAAATTTGCAATGTAATATAATCATTTGACCAGACTAAAATGGATATATAAAAAACAAAATTCTTCGCATTAACATATTTCATTACTCTGATTGTTATTCATTAACATATTTCATTACTCTGGTTGTTATTCATTAACATATTTCATTACTCTAGTTTGTATCTATTTGAACTATAAACGTATTGAAATTGCATGAGGAAACTGGAAGTCGGCAAGAAAAAAATTAAGAATCATAAATCTGACATTTCACAATTGGGAAATACTATGTTCACGAATAACAAACACCCTATGTTTCGATATGCCATTCCATGATTTCCGATTTCCAATATTTGGGATTCTGGAAATACTATGTTTTCCAATAAGGAACACCATATGTTCCAATTTCCGATTGTTGGATTTTTTATTTCTGACATTTTGGATTCCATAAATCCTATGTTTTAAAATAAAGAAGATACCATGTTCCAATTTTCAGCATTTCGGAATTCGTAAATCTATGTCCTATGTTTTCCAATAAGGAACACCATATGTTCTGATTTTCGATTCCCCAATTTCTGAATTACGACATTTCAAATTCCAAAAAATACTATGTTTTCCAATAAGGAACATCATATGTTCCAATTTCCGATTCGCGGATTTTCGATTTTCAACATTTCAGATTCCGGAAATCCTATGTGTTCAAATAAGGAACATCATATGTTTTGATTTTCGATTTTTGACATTTCGGATTGCGTAAATCCTATGTCCTATGTTTTCCAATAAAGAACACCATATGTTCTGATTTTCGATTCCCCAAGATCCGATTTGTGACATTTCGCATCTCGGAAATTTTGTATTTTCAAATAAAGAAATGTCGAAGTTCTTATTTTCGATTTTCGACGTCCGGGTATCAAAAACCAGAAAACCTCAATTTTCAGGCTTTATTTTGACTATTCATATTCTTTTCGCATAACTTATTCCTCTGCTAAGTCCATCCTTATTTTAAAGTCGCTCTGCGTTATTTTTCATCGCTCTACCTCTAAATTTGGTGGAGATTTTGGCCTCTTGATTGGTACAATTTGTGGAGACTGATGTTAGCCTGCATATTCTATGTTAAGAAAAGAAACCCCTTTTACCTATGTCTTTTTCAATTATCCAAACTTGGTTTCATTATGTATATCGACCTGGTCAAGTGGGTAGTTGACGATGTAAGGTTTAAACAAGAGTTTTTCACTGACCAGTACTGGAGAAGGATAACGAAAGACATATCAAGAAAGCTTTGTAGTGACCTTGTAGCTTTAGGCTGAGTTCCTTACCTAAAACAAATACATAATAAAAACTAATACCTATCATTTTATTGACATAGCATGAGTATTATAGCATTATGAATTTACATAACCAATACAAGTCACAGTCCTTCTACAACAGAGCAGGAGTAAGAGTCAATTAAAACTCAGCAATGGTGTTTCATCATCTCATAAGAAACATTTTCATTTATCCAAAAAACTAATACCTATCATTTTATTAACAGAGCATGACATAACCAATACATGTCACAATCTTTTTACAACAGAGCAAGAGTCACATTCAATTAAAATAAAGCAACGGTGTTTCACCATCTAATAAGTAGACCGAATGAATATTCAAAACAATTAAGAAGAACTCAGGAATACCTGCAAATTTAACAAGGTGCAAAATCCTCTGATGTAAACTCTAATTGTAAATGAAACGCAACAAAATCAATATAAGCAAAACAAAGGAAAACAGTAAGAAATACTAGTTACCTAAAGGCTTGTTTATATGTGGAAAGCAAAGGTGGTGCAGCAGCAAATGCGGTAAATCAAGTATTGTAAGAAGATCTTGGAGATCGTCATAAGATGAGCAAAAATGAAGATATATCTCCATGTCTGAATCAAATGACAAACTTTCTTGTATTAATGGAGAAACAATGCATTGATGAAGAATTAATGTGAATGAAGGGACATGGGAAAAGTGTATTTCATCGACTGAAGCAGCAGTGAAACAAAACCATGACCAAGTTGACCCCAAACTGAGAGCCTAAAGGTAGAAAATCCCTGGAGAAAATATTATCCTAAACCCAAATAAACTATTTAACCGAAACTCGCAAAATATTGGTAAGGGCTATGCTGAATTGAGAGAAATGAACTGCACTAAAGAACAACAAAACCTTGTTAAAAATAAATTCCAGGATCGGTCGTTTAGGACAACAGATAGAAGTGTAGTGAAAACATGCAAGCCACTTGTAAAAAAAATGGTAAACACCAACTGGGAAGAAGGATTCGCAACTAAAAATCAATTCATTGAGTCCATCAATCCATTCACGGACAACACAGGACATGCGTGGTCTACAGGACAGAAGTTCCGGAATTGAGATTGGAGAATCAGGGACCCAATTGAAGTGCATTAAAAAAAATGATCAGCATACATGCATGAAGAAAAAGGTAAAGAAAATCAATCAATCATGCGCAACAATAGCTGTAACATGTGGGCATTTGGTCAGCACGGCAATGATGTCCTTTGAGTGGGTATTTGACGGGGAAAACGAGACACAAGACCCGCCTGACAATGCTAGTACATGCCACCTTCTTCGCTATTTGCAAAATCATGGGATATAACAACCCAGAAATTTTAACCATGGCGTGATGTGGATAAACTCGCCAATCACCAGGCGACATGTGTCGGAATGCTAATGGCTAGGGAGGCGAGGAATCTTTTTAGACTGCGTCTCCATTGTGAAAACGCCTATGGCGTAAATATAATATAATAAATGGATTTATTAACAACCATTTCTTAAATGAGAAATACCCCTATAATGATATATCTATTACACTTCTAAGAAAAAATGGTGCTCACCACAAAAGAAGTAACTATGTGCTCTATGTGAACAACAAAAACACAACATTAAGCTTTTCTTAGAGAATTAGTCAATGGTGGATATCAATGGGGAGTGTTTAACAACATAGAAGTGGAAGTGGAATCACAAAGAAACAACATATCTCTTCATTGTTAGAAATAAATAGTTAATCTCGATGTATTAGATGTTTAGTGTGTAGAGAGTTTGAAACTACTTTGTTTAGTTGTTTTAGTTATCAACGGTAAATTGTCCAATGTATACTATTTAATACATTCAATAAGAGATCCATCGTAGCGTTATCTATCCATTATATTTTGTATGCTTCCTTCTCTATTACCCACTTGATGACCCTGTGTGAAGAATACAGTTCAAACGCTTCTGGTGACTGCAATAATTATCGGTTTTATACTTGAGAGCAGTTGGGTAATTTTTGAAATATAATTTGTTTTTTATCATTACTAAGTACAAAATACATATTCAGTTTGGAATTTTGAAATTATATTTCCCAACATTTACCTTAATGTAAAGCTAATGTCATAAAAGTTACTGACATAAATTGGATTTACATGAATGTAAAGCTAATGTGATAAAAGTTAGTGGGATAAATTGGTTATATTTGAATTTTCGAATTCTTAAAGAAAAGTATATTTTGTGAATTTCAGGAGTTGCAAAATGTTTTGACTTAAAAAGTGCTTAAACAAATTATTTTTTGAAATTTGGGAGTTATAAGAAAAAAAATTGGGTTGAAATTTGAAAGTTAACATTGGAGTTATATGAAAGATTGGTTTATTTAAACATAGGAGTTATATCAAATACTTTATTGTGGCTGAATTTTGTGAATAAAACCAATGTCTTCTAGTTCTTGGTCAATTTAGGCACCAACTCTAGTTGGTCCCAACTATGCTTTTTGGAGTGAGAAAGTTAAATCCATTTTGGAAAGTCAAGGATGTTGGGATTGTGTTGAAAGAGGGTTCACAAAACCTTATTCAAATAAAGTTGCAATTATGTCTGTTTCTCAAAGAAACAAATTAGAAGAACTTAAGCAAAAGGAAGGAAAATCCAAATAATGCATTTTAGTTTCATTAGATTGTCTATATTTCATAAAATCATTCGTGCTAAGAGTGCTAAAGAATCTTGGATATTCTTAAAATGGATTGTAAGTGTAATGATAAAGTAAAAGCTATTAGACTTCAAACCCTTAGAACTCAATTTTAAATCCTCAGAATGATTGAATCAGAAAGTGTTGATCAGTTCATGACTAAAGTTATGGGTATTGTGAATAAAATTAGAATTAATGGTTAAAAGGAACTGACACATCGAAGAGTTGTTCAAAAATTTCTATGATGTTTACCCAAGCAAATTGAAAAGGTAGTCACTATTATTCTTGAGTCGAAATATTTAATTGATTTTTCTATAGAAGAATTGGTTGGTTCATTGTTATCTCATGAAGCAAGGATGAACTTGGATGTCGGTACTTTAGAACATGCATTTTAGTATTCCATGGATAGAGGAAGAGGAAAAGGCTTTCGTGGAAGAAGAGAACGTGGTCGAGGAAGTTCTCAAACAAAAGATAAATCAGAACAAACAAAGGACAAATCAGAGAAGCCAGGATCATCTTCACAAGATCATAGCCAAATATGGACAGACAAATCAGAAATTCAATGTCAGTATTATAAGAAGTATGGTCATCATATATATGAATGTCGTAAATTGCAGTATAAACATATAGCTAATGTTACAGAAAGTGAAACATCTAATACATTGTTTCTTTCCTGTCAAGTCTCTAACAAAATTCTTGACCAAAATATTTGGTTGCTAGATAATGGATGTAGCAATCATGTGACTAGTCATAATGATTTGATTTCTAATATTGATACATCTACTACTACTACAATTAGTTTGGGTGATGATCATTTAATTAAAGCTTCCGAAAAAGGTGTTGTGTCAGTTTTAACAAAGCATGGTGAAGTGAAAAATATTTATGATGTTTATTATGTACCAAATATCAAGCACAATCTGTTAAGTATAAGATAACTAATGGTTCATGCTTATGATCTTCATTTCCACGACAGTCACTACAAAATATTTGATCCAAATAGAAAATTTCTTGCAAAACTATATATGGTGAAGAATAGATTGTTTCCATTAGAAATGTGAAGTGGAAATATGTATGCATGTAATCTTTCTAATGCAAATGAAACTGAATTATGGCATTATCGCTATGGTCATTTACCAGTCAAAAGTATTAGTTTGTTACAAAAACAAAGTATGGTCAAAGGATTGCCTTCTTATATTACTGACTCTCCTTCTTGTGAAAATTGCATAGTAGAAAAACATCAGCAAGATAGTTTTCCATCAACCTCTTATAGAGCCAAATATTGCTTAGAGTGAGTTCACATAAACTTATGTGGACCTATGCAAAATCAGTCAATCGGTGGAAGTTTTTATCTTTTGACATTTATTGATGATTTTAGCAGGAAAGGTTGGGTTTACTTTCTCAAACACAAATTAAAGACTTTAACCTGTTTCAAGGAGTTCAAGGCTGAAGCAAAGAAACAAAGTGGCATATTTGTCAAATTTTTAAGTTCAGATAGAGGAGGAGAATATGATTCTAAAGAGTTTGTTGACTTTTGTAAACATCATGGTATAAAAAAACAGACGACCACCAAATATACTCCACAGCAAAATGGAGTGGTAGAAAGAAAGAATCGCACCATCATGAACATGGTCGGGGGTTTACTTACAACAAAAAAATTGTCCAAATATTATTGGGATGAAGTAGTTGCATGTTCAGTTAACATACTGAATAGATCACCAACTTCCAGTGTCCAAGGTAAAGTACCGAAGAAAAATGGAGTGGATTAAAGGTAACTGTTTCTCATTTCATAATATTTGGTTATGTTGCTTTTGGTCATGTTCCTGAAGAACTAAGATATAAGCTTGATGATAGAAGTGAGAAGTACTTTTTTATTGGCTATAGTGAAAAATAAAAAACATGCAGATTATATAATCCTATCACTAAGAAATTTCTAGTAAGTAGAGATGTTAAATTCATGGAAGATTAATCATGGAATGGAATGGAAAACAATACTTCTCACAATCCTTTTCTTGAGTTAGATGAACATCAAGCACCTACAAAACACCTACCAAGATTTCAAGTTCAAAATGAAAGTAGTTCTTCACCTCATAGTGACTCTTCATCTCACAGTGATTCAAATTATGATAATAGAAATCAAAAAAAGGAAAAGTTTGAGTGATATATATGATAAAGATGTAATACAATTTGCATTTTTCTCATCTCAACCTACTTGTTTTGATGAAGCTGCAAAGAAAAAAGAATGGGTAGATGCAATGAATAATGAAATTGAAGTTATTAAAAGAACCAATACATGGGATTTAGTTGATCTACCTGCAGATAAAAATGACATAGGTGCTAAATGGGTTTATAAAACAAAACTAAATGAGAAAGGTGAGATTGATAAACACAAAGCAAGGTTAGTTGCCAGAGGTTTTTCACAACAACCTGACATTGATTATGGTGAAACGTTTGCACATGTAGCAAGATTGGATACTGTTCATTTTGTTTTGGCCATTGCAGCACAAAATATCAAATGGATGTAAAGTATACCTTTCTAAATGGAGTGTTAAATGAAGAAGTGTATGTGAATCTCCAAGTGTCCAGGGAGGTTTCTCGGCTCCTTCAAGCTTATCCTCAAGAGGAGATCATCAATTCATCCAGCAGGGAGGTTGTCTAAAAAGTATTAAGGGTGGTTCTTAACTTGAAAGAAAGATTCATACCTTCAATTACACTAGAAAAACTAAGCAAGGAGACCCCAAAACAGACAAGGCTTCCCCAGAGGAGTCTCTAGTTTTGTTGTTAAGGAATTGATCATATGGTTGGGGTTGAGGCCACCAACATACGATGAGTATATATATTGATATATAAATATTTGAAAGCATAAATATAAATAAGATTTCAAAAGTTAGGAGGGTCCATACCTTATGCATTGAAGGTTGATCCAAGCTTTCTCTCTATCCCTCCTCTTGTTTTCCAACCAAGAGACCTGCAAAACAACTTCAAACCTTATTCAAACCAATTTGACCACATGTAAGATGATGATATTCAATACAACGTGAAACCCTAATCCCTTTAACATCAACATCTAATCATAAACTGAGATATAAACAATGATTTGGAAAGGGAAGAACATCAAATCTTTATTAATAAATGGAAGAAGTACAAGATATACCTTATCCTCGTGCAAGGAACCTCATGAAACCTTCAATCTAGATCTCCTGCTTCTCTCCTCCAAGATTCTCAGGCTCCAATCAATGCAGCAAGGGTAGATAACTACTAGGGAAAAGCTAAGGGGGATTATGGTCCAAATTTCTGCCACCATAACAATACCAAAATCCAAGTCACCTTTCATGGTCCCCTTTCCCTCTCTTATATAGCAATCTGAAGAGTTGGGGTCGAGGATAGGGCAGTTACAACTGAGGATGCAGTTCCAAAACCACCCAAACCACCCAGAATTTGAGAATTTTATATTTTTTGACCATTTTTTAGGGTATATGTGGGTACAACATTGACAACTCATGTATGCAAAGTTAAAAAATGCAAGTTTTACACTGATAACTCACATATGGTTAAAACAAAGTCACTTTTTAGGGTATTTACAAGATTTTGTAGGAGTTGGTTTAGTCTATAAATTTTTTCCTTAGTTTGTTACCTTTCCAATGGTCCGAACAATACATAAAACGGAGCTACAGCGCTCACAATATGGCACTTCCATACATAGGTGTACTTTGGGTGACTTATAGTAACTTTCATGAAGTGTCGTCATGGAATGTTATCATGGGACTAAACATGTAAATGTCGTAACGGAAGGAGAAGTGTCATTTTTTTCTATAACACAAATTTATCCAATTAGATCTAGGAACATGCAAACCATGCTCCTCTACTTGGGTAGATTTAAACATTGTATTTCCCAGTGGCCCAACAAAATATTTCCTTGGGTGGGTGCAACCAAATGTTCATAACTTCAAGGATAGCTTCATCTGATGATCAAATTACTTCCAAGAATTCATGTGATCTAGGATATCTCATAGCCCCAATGGGCCAAGTAACTGTATCATATTCCTACTCCAATGGAAGAATTTGATCCAAATCTGTCAAATCCATTTGAATAGATTGGTATGATACTTATACAATAGATAAGGGTAACTTATTCTCCAATGTACCACATTTTACAGAATTTTGAATTACTTCCTCATTTTCTCAACAATTAAGAATTTCGTTGAGACCTCTTGCGATGAAGGTGATTCATCCACTGGAATGGGTTTGGGAAAAACTGATAGTGGGAAGTAATCCTCTGATGTTATGGAAATTATTGGAACAACTTATGGGGTAGCTCATAGTGGCGGGATAATAAAATTTCCCATGAGGGAATCATATTTGAACAATCCTACCCCAATATCTTGAACCTCCTTTAGTGTATCCCTATTGAAATGAACATTCAATTAGACAGTGGTCTCAAGCCTATAGTAATCTAATTGGTTGATCATGATGATCTTCCCCTGATGAAAGAACTGAATCACTTGGGACTCTGAAGACACCATAGCCATCATCACATGTATCCAACTACGTCCTAATAAAAAATTGTAATCTATAGGCACATCTACTACCTCAACATCCACTGCGATTGTTTTGTCGACCCATTCAATAGGGTAGGCTACAATGAGTTTGTGACGAGAGAACGAATGTCCATTAAATTCCTTTAAAATACTATGGGATGGAAATAAGGTGGGTGATCCTAATTCTTGCCAATATGTTAATGACATGACATAAGTTGAGGCCCCTTCATAAACTATGGTTCAAGAAATGTTCTTACCATGAGATGTTACTTTGAAGAAAACTTGGGAATGGGTCCTACATGTTGATTGGTATAAGTAAAATGTGTTCAAAGTCACATTTGATGGATCAAAATATATGGTTGCAAACAATAGTGAATTTATTTTCATGGGACAACATTGCAATACCCCTAAGGCTGACATAGCACATGGTGCTTGTGTTAGTTCCTCAACAACATTATAGTTTTAAGCATCTCGTGCATCAGGATTATTCATCTTTCCATGTAGAAAACCTTTGGGGGGAGTATAGTTTGTCTATGGGTGGTTTCTCAGTGGTGAGATAACCAATTGGTTGTGATTCCAATTGAGTTGATTTACTATGAGGGACATCATAAGAATGAGATCTTGTTTGAATATTCACCTCATGGTCATACATGAAAACATTGTCATTGGGAATATTTCCCCCTTGCAGGGATTTTTCCTAATTCCCCCTGGCAGTGATAATGGCTCCATAGAAACAATTTGTTGATGGTGTTGTGGGAAGGGTTGCATAAAAACAATGAGTTGTTGTCTCCCACCAAATTGAGCTATATTTAGCGTATCTTGAATCCCAATGTTAGCATTTTTCTTACTATTTTATTCCTTCTTCTTTCTTCTAAGTTCTTTGGATTGGACTATAAGGATTTCATAAGTTTGGGAAGGCTTAGCAGGTTATTTATTTTCCTAGTCAACTATAGGTTGTGAAGTCTAAGAAGACATTTGTCCCATTTGTTGGGTTATCTGATAAAGTTGGTTGACAGAACCCATCATACAATTGGCATGAGGTCCTTGTGGTTGCCTAGCTAGATCAGGAGTAGGTCTTCCAGGCTGGCTCCAAAAAAATTGGTTACTTTTGAGAACCTTACCACTCCATTATTGTGGTCCTTGGTTGTAATTAGCATTCCAAGGTGGGTTACCCCCTTGCAGAGACTTCCCCTAAGAAGATTGGGTACTTCCTAGAACATGGCTAATGGATGGGTCACCCCCTTGCAAAGGTGGGATGCAAGAAGATTGTGTACTTATCGAATCTCGACCACAACATGGTAACTTTCCTTGGGATTTAAAATCATTTCAATGTAGGTTTCCCCCTTCTAAAGGTAGGCCCCATAAATATTGGTTACTTCCTTAAACCTGGCCACTCAATTGTGGAATAGGATTGATGGGTGTATTTCCCCTAGGAATTGTGCTAGGATAAGTCAGAGCATGAACCACCAAGGAAATCCCTCCAATCTATGAAGGATAGTTCCAATTGGAATTGATGTTCCAAGATCCATTATTTCCTCTAGTAATATTAACATTCCATGGTAAAGGGTTGCCCCCAAAAGTAGAACCTGGACAATTTTTCGGTATACCAAGAGGATTTTGAATAACTCCTTGTGTGTTTTGACCTTGATTATCCCCACCATATGGGAAACCCATGTTTGGTAAGGCACACCCTCTAATAGGGATACCTACATATGAAGTCGATGTACTTTTGGGATTGGAACCCAAAACTATACCAACTATCACTATAGTGCTAGTTGAACTTGTACTAGTGACAGGAATATTAATTCTTGGGATTGGTAATGTGGTTTAAGTTGAAGAATTTTTTCCTCTTTCATCCATTTGAGGTTTCATTGGTGTGGTCCATGAGAAATCACATCTAAATCATGTGTCAAGCATGAGGTCAAGATGAACAGTAAGGGAAGTATCCCCCCTCTTGCTAGATTGGTGGGATATATTCACATTAAATTACTCCATCTAAGTGAAAAGTCCTCAGGGTGACATCACTTTTTCAGAGTAGCTAGTCTATGTGATTTATCATAATCAATGATTGTCCCACATGGCTACCAATTGTGAAGTAGTAACTATAGTTTTTATTCTTAGGGTATCACATGGGCTATCATGAGTGGGGGACACTAGCGATACTTGAGATAGACATAAGGTTGTTTCATCTCCTTAGGAGGAGGAGTATCCTAGGGATAACACTTACACCTTTGGTGAAAAATTTAATTGTTTCTCATACATTCGCTATTAGTAATTGTTGAGGCTTGATATCCCTTAGGAGATACTAGTTTCAAAAGGCACTATAATTAAGCTTTTCACAGAACTTTGATTCTTTGGAAAGTAGCTTGCTTGCTTGTTTCTTAGGATATTTTTTTAGTTGAGTGGACACTTTGATTTTTGGTGATTCTATATACCTTCAGAATTGTTTGAATATATTTTATATATACCAAAACAAACAAATCCTAAAACTAAACTTCAAAGTGGCTAATCTCCTAATTCACTAGACAAGGCAACAACGAGGTGAGTCACTAAAGTTTTAAGGCCTCTCTAAGCTATGGAGATGAATACACAAACCACATTCAAATGACTTGGATACAAAACTAATTTTAAACACAAATTATATTACTAGAGAAGAACAACATCAAACAAACCCTAAGAATTCATCATTACATCATGAATAGAACTTAGACAGAGTTGATGACCTTGTTCCTGTTGAAATTGAGATTTTATAAGATCACACATGTGCTCACATAAATCTACCTTTAACAAGTTTCTCAGGCCCAATCATACTTACTGATTAGTTAGTCACTGGATGATATTAACCCTTTTTCAGATGTTGGAATAGTATGCAAAACACACTCTTGACTCTTTGGCTTTATTAGGAGCTCAAGGGACCACACCAGTGCAACCTTAAATGGCTGCAAGAGGCAACATTGTAGAAAAAAATTGAACTCAAGATTGCGGGGGGTGGGAAACTGAATTACTTCATATTGATTCAATATCTATTGATACTTACAACCTTGTCTTGCATATTTCATCCTTCTCTCTTTCTTTGATCCACTTTTCTACCATCCATTCCCTTGATGCCCAAAATCTCTTGAAGTAGAAGAATTATATCCTTCAATCCTTCATTATAAATTTGCTTTCACTTTTTTTCTCTTAACATTTCCCCTAATGCCTCCTTTGGGAATCAAACTTCAATGTGGGATAATACATTTTCCCAAAATTTAGATTTTTTCATCCAAAAACCCACTTTCTATAGTTTTCAGGTTTTTGTGTTAGTAATCCAGAATTTTAGGCACGTTTAATGCATATGCCATGTATTTATTTCCACTTTGGGTTTGTGGAGACTTGGTTTTGTCCTTAAGTGGATAATTTAATCACTAAACCTTGCCTCTTTAGGATTCCCTTGTCTTCACTAGCTTCTTTCATTGCGGAAGTGGTGGTTAGATAACATAGGATTGTCTCTTACTTGTACTAGAACTTTGTCTTCATGTTGTGGGTGAATTGTAAAAATGTGCTTTCAACCATCACAACTCAATGGTGTGTTTGTCTACACAGGGTACACCCAAAAGACCGAACACCAAGAGTAACCACTTCACACAAAAATATCACATATCAATACACCGATTTTTTGATGTGCTTAAAACCCTCGAGAGGGAAACAGTCCACGGCCCCAGCCAAATAGCTATTTGAAGCAATTTATTATGCAAAAGAAATAAAGTTACAAATGAGCTTCTCATAATCGATCAACTAGCCAAGGACCCTCCATGCTCTTTAAATAGAGATCATGGACCAATCAGGTGTTAAGCCATGGATCAAAGGTAGGTATGATCTAAGAGAAGTTGAACCGTCAGATCACTTTATGTCTAGAACATATCATGACCGTCGGATTAGAATATTTACAAATGCATACTAAAGAAACACACTTTACCTAACGGATATATTACACAAGTTGATATTAACTAACTCCTAAGTGTATAAATATCCTAACATCCCCCCTTAAGAACAGCTTGGGATAGGATTGAAGGATTTACAAAAGTGACACTATTAGGAGAAGGAAGGAGGCATTAGAGCTCAATGTGTTTGCTCGTGTAGCTCAATGTGTTTGCTGCGTTGATGTAGAACTGGATCTTTGGCAAGCTTGATGGCACTTTGATTGTCGCACCAAAGTGGAGTAAGTTGTTGCTGCTCGAATCCAAACTCTGATAGGATCTGTCGAAGCCATAAAGCTTCCTGACTGGAATTAACTGCGACTCAATATTCTGCTTTTGCTGAAGAAAGAAAAAGAGCTTCTTGTTTCTTACAAGCCCA
Organism: Pseudotsuga menziesii; assembly: GCA_001517045.1. NCBI lineage: Eukaryota > Viridiplantae > Streptophyta > Pinopsida > Pinales > Pinaceae > Pseudotsuga > Pseudotsuga menziesii. Next base: position 121,614 of record LPNX011023781.1, read on the forward strand.
AGTGACAGGTCCAGATCCCAGACTGAAAACATAACATGCAGCATACTTTCGATCATCGGGATCGCCGGCTTAATCTAAATCAGTGAAACCAACCAACAAAGGTTTCCCCCCCTGTACTGTAATGAATCCCAAACTGAATTGTAACTCAAATATATCAAAGTATTCTTTTTGTTGCTTTCCAGTGACTTTCATGAGGTGTTTGCATATAATGGGAAACAGGACCAATGGCAAAGGAAAGGTCATGATGGGAATGAGTCAAGTATAAGAGACTACCAACAAGCTGACAATACAAGATGGCATCTACTTCAGGGGAAGTACAAGTGACAGAAAGTTTGACTCCAGACTGGAAGGGAGAAGGGGATGGTTTACAATCTTCCATGTGAAAGTGACGAAGAAGATCACAAGCATACTTATACTGGGAAACAAAGATTCCTTCTTTGGTTTGCAAGACTTGGAGACCAAGAAAATAATGCAAATGTCCTAAGTCTGACATTTCAAAATGTTGCTTAAGACTAGATTTCACATGGATTAAAAGTTTAGGGTCACTACCAATAAGGATAAGATCATCAAAATAAAGAACAAGTATGATGAGATGGTTTCCTACATTCTTGGTATAGACATTGGGGTTAGAATGGCATCTAGAAAAACCAGTGTCAAGGAGAAAGTTATCCATTTCGGCATACCAAGCTCTAGGAGCTTTCTTAAGGCCATATAAGGATTTCTTAAGGCGAGAGAAAAGGATAGAGTTATTCTGAACATATCCAGGAGGTTGTTCCATGTAAATTTTCTCCTATAAATCACCATGTAAGAATGCATACTTGACATCCATTTGATGGACTTCCCATTTATGTAAGGATGCAAAGGAAAGAACAAGGAATATGGAGTTCATTTTTGCGACAGGAGAAAAGGTTTCATTGTAGTCAATCCCTTCGACTTGGAAAAAACCTTTGTCAACTAACCTTGCCTTAAGTCTTTCAACACTTCCATCTGATGCATACTTAGTTCTATAAACCCATTTACATCTGACAAGTTTTCTTCCTTTTGGAAGAGATACAAGATCCCAAGTATCGTTCGCCATTAAGGAACGATATTCTTCATCCATAGCTGCATCCCAATCTAGATTTCCTGAAGCTTCTGCAAAAATTTCTAGATCATGATTCTCAAAAACTTGAGCCAAAAGAGAAGAGGCTCACTAAATCTAAGAAAGTGTTCGTCATTGATCTCTAGGATCACCGGCAAGATCACCAGCTGCTTCACATGTTGAACAGACCCATCGAGGAAGCAATGGTGCTGGTGTAACTGGAGGAATATGAGTAGGAAGAGGTGAATTTTCATCCTCAGTGTCATCATCAGAAACTAGAGTTGGAAATTTGTCAAGGAAGTTGGAAGTAGAAGAAGGTATAATCGTCGAATTAGGCTTGTAGGCCAAAGATGGTACACCCACCGAGTTAGGCTCGCAAGGCAAGAGATTTTCATCAAATTTAACATCTATTCTATTGATTACATCATTTGACAGTGGTTGAAGAAGTCTATAACCTTTTGCATCTTCAGAATATCCAATAAATATGAACTTTTCACTTTTAGGCTGCAATGCTTTCCATTTTTCATATAGAATGTGAGCCCATGCTTCACTACCAAACACATGAAAGTGACTTACATCTGGTTTGATTTTACTCAATGCTTCTTCTGGTGTTATACCTTGTAAAGATTTAGTGGCGGTGCGATTAACGATGTAATTTGCACAATTTATGGCCTCAGCCCAAAATTGAAGACTTAGTCCCTTAGATTGGATCATACAATTAGCCATTTATTTTAAAGTGTGATTCTTTCGTTTAGCTACACCATTTTGTTGTGGTGTATATGGAACATTGTGTTGTTGTTGGATTCCTTGTTCAGTGCAGAAAGTAGTGAAATTTTTGTTAACATATTCTCCTCCATTGGTGGATCTTAACTTAATGATTTGATGACCAGATTGTTTTTCAACAAGGGCCTTGTAGGCCAAGAACATGTTAAATACTTCGCTCTTAAGTTTTAGGAAATAAACCCAAGTGCGTCTAGAGTAATCATCAATGAATGTTAAGAAATATTTGAAACCAGAAAAGGAAGTAGATGGAAGAGGACCACAAAAGTCACTATGCACAAGCTCCAAGGGAGCTGAGGCGTGCCAAGAGGCACGTTTGTCAAAAATGTCCTGATGATGTTTTTTGAGTACACAACCGGAAAAAACACCATCCCTGGAAGATACCATCGAAACACCTATCACCATATTGTCTTTACATAGTTGTTACAATGAGCGATAATTTAAGTGACCAAATTGCTCATGCCAAAGTTTTTTCTCAAGTTATTTCTATGAGCAACAAAAACTGAAGGAAAAGGTGATGACCCAAAGTTGTTAAATTTGTACAACCTAATAATATCATCAAACATTCGGGTAGCTAGGACATGTTGAGGATATTTAAAATCCTTGATTACAACTTGGTGAGGTGTAAACTTTACAGTTTTACCTTCACGAGAATGAGTGATTTGATAGACTGACAACAAATTGCAGGAAATTTTTGAAACACATAGTACATCACTAAAATGACTGTTTTCTACTAGAAGTGTTCCAGATCCTACAACACTTAGATAATTATCATCACCAACAAATATTTTTTTGGTGTTACATTCATGCATAGTAGAAAAGATGGCTTGATCCTTAACCATATGATAAGATGCTCCAGAATCAATGAGCCATTCATTTGAAGTAGAAGAAGAAGATACAGTATAAGAGTAACCAAAAGCACAAAGTGCATGTCCATGAGAGGTAGATTTTGAAGACTAATCTAGGCTGATTTGGTGCTTCTTCATTGTTGCTTCCAAGGCTACCATCTTCTTGAAACACTTAGATTCATCATGATTATCTTTCCCGCAATAGTTTCAATGATGCTCAGTCTTCTTTCATTTTGACTTGGATCCTTTGTCATTTTTTAAAGAAGGAGCTGACTGAGAGGGTTTGGGACCCTTGTTTGGCCTATTATCACAAAAAAAAATTGTTTCTTGGGATGCTTGGAATTTTCTTTCTGTTGGGACAATAAGGCTTTCCCATATGTATCTGCATTGCTAATTAATCCAAGATGGATGAGCTTATCTTGCTCTCTAATCAAGGAATCAAAAAAGGATTCAAAACTAGGGTCTTGATAGGTGGCTGCATTCAGGGATTCTTTCATGGAGTAAAATGTAGATACAAAAATAGAATATGCAGGTCCAAGTTTGGGAAGAATATGATAAATACATTGTTTGTCTTCTTTCTTAATCTTGCATTCTGCACATAAGAGTCTAAGAGTTTTGTACTTAGATAAGTAATCTTAACTGCATGAAAAATCACTTAGATTCAAAGAAATCAACTCATTCTCAAGTTGATGACCTTGAATTTCATTGTGTTTACCAAACACAGATTCCAACTTTTCCCAAGCTTTATCAAGTTCATCAATGCCAGATATGTGGAATCACAAATCAGTAGAGATTGAAATCCCAATCAATCCACGAGCTTCATCATATCTATTTTTCCATTTTATTTTCTTATCATCATCAGTGGGTTCTGTTTCTTTCCCTGAGGTAATTCTGAAAATTCCCCTACTTCGTAGAACATCCTCCATATGAGATTTCCATGAGAAATAATTAGAACTTGTAAGTAGAATGTCACAAGGGGCAGCCATACTATAAAATAATGGCTAAAAAAACATAAACTAACTATCTGGATGCAAAGAGCTCAAAAAATTAGGTTGTTTAAAAAAAAAGGCACTGAAAACTGATTCTGTATGATGAAGTTATGCTTGATCAAAGAAAATGTTGAAGATGTCCCCAATAGTGACGTGGAAGATATAAAATTGACCAGCTAAAGAAAAGAACCCCCCTATTCCCAAGATCAACCTTTAACAATCACTTTACAAGAAAGTTGTTTTAAGTGAATCACTTTTGTAAAATAAGTGATTTTCACTTTTACAATAATGTTACTTCAAATAGTGCGGCAATAAACTAAAAGACTTAAGTGAAAAAAGTAACTTAATAAGACTTGAACTCAAGACCTATTAAGGAATAAAGAAACTTTGAACCAAGTGAGCTAAGTTTAAAAGGTAGGTAAAATAAGGGAAGGAGGAAGGGGGCTTTTTTTTTCTTACTCTTCTCTCTCGGTCTCCGTGCTTGCTTCGTTTTCCTACAAATCACACCACAAACCTAAAAACAAAAACAAAAAAAATATTTTCCACGCTTATGGGGTTAGATCTCGTTAGCTTACCCAGAAAGCCTATGTTTTCTCTATGTTTCTTATTCGTCGTGATCACACAAGGTGCACGGCAAAGAGCATACGTAGCTGAGAAAAACCATTTACCTTTCTGTTTCTGATTCGCCGCGATCGCGCAAGGTGCATGGAAAAGAGCATACGCATACACGGAAGGCAACAATCTGAGAACAAAAAAAGATCTAATACTAAAACTGATAAATATGAGTGTTTCTTTTTATTTTAAAAAAATAAAACAAAACCGTCACTGTAACATTATACCTTCAGATCTGCCAAAATTGTTGTTTCTGGATCAAACGGAAATGGTTTTCGATGAAATGAAAACTATTTCCGAATGGAAACAGTGCTCTGGACACAATGGAACACCATCCATAGGCCAAAAATGCACATAAATTCTAGAACAAAAAACCCTTTCAATATTTCGGCAACAACAGTTCAAGATCTAGATCACAACCGGAAGCGGCTCTTCATAAACTCTCTAATACCATGTTCGGGTACATAGGGTACTCCCAAAATATGGAACACCAAAAACAACCACTTTACACAAACAGATCATAGATTGATACACCAATGTTTTGACGTGGTTAAAACCCTCGATAGGGAAATAGTCCACGGCCCCAGCCAAATAGCTACTTTGAGCAATTTATTATGCAAAAGAAAGAAAGTTACAAATGAGCTTCTCATAATCGATCAACTAGGCAAGGACCATCCATGCTCTTTAAATAGAGATCATGGACCAATTGGGTGTTAAGCCACAGATCAAAGTTAGGTATGATCTAAGAGAAGTTGAACTGTCAGATCACTTTATGTCTAGAACATACCGTGACCGTCGGATTAGAATATTTACAAATGCATACTAAAGAAACACACTTTACCTAATGGATATATTACACAAGTTGATTGTAACTAACTCCTAAGTGTCTAAATATCCTAACACGGTGTTAATTTGATTGATAACAGGACCCCCCCTATTTTTTCACTCTAATGAAGTATGTTTTTGAAATAAGGAAGAAATGGTCATTGTAGAAGGACCAACCCAGTCTAGGTATATTGTGGTTTGTTGGAATTATGGAGTAGTCTCTAAGGAGAATCATCATATCTCTATTATAGATTTTAGTTGTGAAGGATCATTTCTTTATTGTGTTTTAGTTGTCAATATTAGAATAATATATATCTATATATAGAGGACCATCCTCTTTCATTGTATATCTCCTTTACATAAACATATATTCTTGTTAGAAAAACAGGATCGTAGAGCAATAACAATAAACAAGATGCAAATATTAAAATGCATTACAAGAGAGACACAAATATAACGTGGTTCACCCAATATGGGCTACATCCACACGAAAATTGGTATTCATTTATTATTATACAATCCAGCAAAATCAAGGGATACAACCTGCAACAACCCTGTTGCACTTCTTCTTCACTCTCTCATGGTCTCTCTCTCACAATCACAGAGATTGTTTTTACAATGCTACAATACAGTACATAGTTGTATTACAATGCTTTCCTTTTTTAGGAGAATTACCATGGGAAAATACCACAGGTCACCTAATACAATGGGCCCGTAAACTGTTGGCCAACAAACATCCCAAAAGTTTATTTTGGGGGAGCTAGCCCTCGCACCCCCCTTCTGGGACTAGTGTACAGTAAAATTGGGATACAAAAACAACCGAACAATAACATCTATAAATCTAGAAGATCGGGATCCATAACCAACAATATCCCACTTGGCTACTGATCACAAAAACTCCACTGTTGTTGCACTTGCTGGACTATGCTCTGAACCTTGGACTTGGAAAATTTCTCTTATTCACCTTCATGCTTGAAGTTCGACTGAAACCGATTAGGAACTTAGTTTCTCTCTTGTTACTACATTTGTCAACATGTCTGCAGGATTCTAGATAGTATGTATCTTTTCCAACTTTAACAGTTCATCTTCCAAAATAGATCTTATGAAATGGTACTTGATTTGTATATGCTTAGTCTTCGAATGAAAGGTTGAGTTCTTTGAAAGATGAATGGGACTATGGTTGTCACTGTACAACCTTTTATTTTCCTACTTCTTACCCAATTCCTCCATGAACCTCTACAACCAAATCATCTCTTTACTAGCCTTTGTAGCCACAACATACTTTGCTTCTGTTGTTGAAAGTGCAACAACCTTTTGTGATTTAAAAATTCAATTCACTGTTGTTTGACCTATAGTAAAAACATACCCAGTGGTGCTCCTCCTGCTATCTTTATCACCTACCATATCTGCATCAACATATCTCTGTAGAATCATGTGAGAACCTCCAAAACATAATTCATGATAAGTGGTACCTCTCAAATACTTGAGAATCCACTGTACTACCTTCCAATTCTCTTTACGTGGAATTTTCATATGCCTACTCACAACTCCCACTGCATGTGCAATATCTGGTCTTGTGCACACTATGGCATACTTCAAGCTGCCAACTACTGATGAATAGGGAACCTTGGACATGTATTCTATCTCTTCATGTGTCTTGGGACATATCTTCTTACTTAGTTTGAAATGGTTACGAAAAGGTGTACTAACTGGTTTTTCATTTTTCATTTTGCATTCTAAACCTATCCAACACTTTTTCTCTGTACTCACATTGAGACAATGTCAATTTGTGATTTTTCCCGTCTCTTGTTATTCTCATTCCAAGGATTTGCTTTGCAGCACCCAAATCCTTCATCGCAAATGATTTATCTAGGTTCCTTTTGAGAAAGTTTATATCCTAAATGTTAGACCCTGCAACATGAATGCCATCCACATACAATAAAAAGATAATATGTCTTCCATTATCTAGCCTCTTGAAATAAACTGAGTGGTCAGAATGGCATCTACTATAACCATGTTCTGTCATAAACTTATCAAATTTTAAATACCACTTCCTTGGAGCTTGATTCAGCCCATACAAGCTCTTCTTCAACCTCCAAACCAAATTCTCCTTCCCTTTCACCTCATGCCCTTGTGGTTGTTGCATATAAATATCTTCCTCTAAATCCCCATGGAGAAAGGTTATTTTAACATTTAACTATTCAAGATGCAAATCTTCTACCGCCACTAGACTTAAAATAGTCCTAGTTGAATTCATTTTAACAACAAGAGAAAATATTCCATCAAATTCTATAGATTTATTTTGTGCAAACCCATTTACAACAAGTCTAGCCTTGTACCATTTCTTGCCTCCATCTTCTTCCTTTAACCTGTAACCCCATTTATTCTGCAATGCTCGTTTTCCTATAGGAAACTCAACCAAATCCCAAGTCTAGTTTCTTATCAATGAGTCCATCTCCTCATTCATGCATTGCTCCCACTTCTTTCTAGTTTCTACCTGCGTGGCATCTTCATAACATTCTAGTTCACCAGAATTAGTCATCAATAAATAATACAGTGAAGGAGATAATCGTTCAGAGGGTCTACTTAACTTGGTAGATCTTCTTACACTTGCAGGAGTTTGAGGTACCTATTGCTGCTCTTTATTTTCCAGTACCTTTGGAACTTCATTTTCTTTGATTTCATCAGGCATTGTGTACTCTATGTTTTTATTTTCCTGTTTCTTTCCCTGCAACTGATATTTGTACATAACCTTTTCACTGAATACCACATCTCTACTCCTAATGATTTTGTGATTTTCATAATCCCATAAGCGATAACCAAAATCATCAACCCAATATCCAATAAAGGTGCATTTCTTGGATTTAGCCTCATATTTTGTTATATTTTCTTTATCAATATGGACAAATGATTCACAACCAAAAGTTCTAAGAAATGAGTAGTTTACCTTTTTACCAATCTGTGCCTCCTCTGGAATCCCACCATCCAAAGAGCGTCAAGGCCCTCTGTTTATTAAATAAACAGTAGTGTCGATAGCATCATCCCAATATTATAAGGGAAACCCTACATGCAATCTCATACACCTTGCACACTCCATGATCATTCTTTTCATCCTTTCTGACACACCATGTTCTTGAGGTGTTCCTGAGACTGTTTTCTCTCTACAGATTCCATAGTATGAACAATAACTATCAAACACCTTGCTCTAGTATTCACCTCCATTATCAGATCTGAGACATTTCAACATTTTTCTTGTCTCATTCTCAACCAAAGATTTCCACTTCTTAAAAATAGCAAACACATCAGATTTTTGTCTAATGTAATAAGCCCAAAATTTTCTAGTTACATCATCAATAAAAGTAACATAATAACGAGAGAAACCAATATATTGTACCTGAGTTGGTACCCATACATATGTATGCACAAGTTATAACTTTTCACTATTCTTCTATTTCCCAACCTTGAGAAATCTACATCTCTTTTGTTTTTTGTAAACATAGTTCTCACAGAATTCAAAACTTTCTTGCTTCAGATCTGGAAGCAATTTTCTTGAGTGAAAAATATGCATACCCTTCTCACTCATGTGGCCAATCCTATGATGCCACAATGTTTCACATGTTTCTATGTAACCTATAGAGATAGACTAATCAGTATTATGAGGACATAAATATAACGTACCTATCATATCTCCTTTTCCAATTACCAGTGCTCCTTTAGTGATCTTCCACCACATTTTTTCAAACGTAGACAAACAACCACTATCTCCCAAATGCCATGTTGAGATCAGTTTCCTTTTCATATCAAGGGATATGCCTTACATCGTTTAGAATCCATTCATTTCCATTATTTAACATAATTCGTACCTTACCCATTCCAACAATTTTACATGGTTCATCATCCCCCAATAAAACATGTCCAAAATCACCTGGAACATAATCATGAAAGAATTTCCTATGGGGTGTAGCGTGACATGAAGCCCCTAAATATACTACCCAATAATCACTAGTATTAGGGTGAAAACGCGAAGTTGCTATACAATTTTTTGAGAATCACCCACACTGAAAAATTCAAGATCATCACAATGACAACAACAACAACAAATGTAAAAACTCACAGGGATGTTCCTTGCACTGTCCTCTTCAAAAGGATATTTTTAGTTTGTATGATAAGAGTCACATTTGAAAGAAAATGGGAGGACACAAACATGTGTCAATAAGGCACCATTTTTTAAACATATGTTATTTCAAAAAATTATAAAAATAGTGGTTAGGTTTGAAAATCCTCAACATATAGTCCATTGCAAAGTACAATCTATGTAGATTATGAATGTACGTTTGGTTTCCTTAAAATTAATAACCATCTCTAAAAAAAATGAAGGCAACACAGGTCACTCATTATCCAAACCTAAAAATTTAAAGTATATGTCATTGTTTCCCGTCAAATTTGTCCTACTATATCTCCATAAAAAAATTTCAAAAAAATATGAGTATGAAGCTAACAGAATTCTCTAAACTTCTTGTGTTTACGTCAAGGTGAAATTCCTAAGGGGGATATGGGTTTGAAAGGGTTTAAGTTGAAAAACATAAAATTTTGCAGTTTTTTGTCGAAAAATGGGCAAAAAGTGTATACCAACATCATGTTTTCACCCATCATCTAATGCAAGAATCAAAGCATCTTGTAACACATCACCTGCTACATTTTCTTCTTGAGTAGTCTCATGTTGCATGTCTCCTTTCTTCTTTGGAGCTCTGCAGTCTTTCTTCAGATGTCCTCTCTTGCCATAGTTCCAACACTCTATCTTTCCCAGTATGGACTTGGACCTACCCTTTCTATAATTTTTGTGATTACCTAGGATCCTTCCTCTATCCCTTTGTCTTCCCCTGTTCTCCATGGTCAATGCATTACCTGATGTCTCACATGTTATTTTTCTTCACATTTCCTCGCTAAGAACAACACTAACAACATCATCAAATTTAAGAATGTTTGAACAAGGGACAGAGTTACTTACATCCACGACCAAGTCATTCCATCCTTCGGGGAATGAACACAGGATTAGAAGAGCCCTAACCTCATCATCAAATTTCACTTTTATAGAACTTATCTTACTAGTAATCGTATTAAATTCATTTAAATGGTCGAAAACAAATCCACCTTCTGACATCTTCATATTAAATAAACCCTTCATTAAACATACCTTGTTAGAAGCCGAGATTTTTCATAGAGCTTATCCAATGCGCTCATCACACCCTCCATTGTATTTTATTTCGAAATATTGAAAGTCATCGACGAAGCCAGGCATGGTTGTATTGTTCCTAGTAACTTTATTTGAAGAACCTCCCATTCTTTGTCCTTCATAGTCACCAGTTGTTTTTTTTTCACCCAAAGGTAAGTATAGATCCTTCTGGTACAGATACTCCTCCATTTGCATCTTCCATAACTGGCAGTTTTGGTCATTAAATTTCTTGACCCTAAACTTTCCTTCTTCTTCCATTGCTCCCACTCAAACCAGGAACCCTTCTTTCCTGCGATTTTACTAGCCAGATAGACCTTTTGGCTTTGACACCAATTGTTAGAAAAACCATATCGCAGAGCAATAACAATAAACAATAAACAAGATGCAAACATTAATACACATTACAAGAGAGACACAGATATAATGTGGTTCCCATATGGGCTATGTCCACACAGAAATTGCCAGTCCTATATTTTTATACCATCCAATAAAATGAAGGGGTGCAACCTGCAGCAACCCCGCTACACTTCCTCTTCACTCTCTGACATTCTCTCTCACACAATCACAGATATTGTTTTTACAATGCTACAATACAATACATAGCCATATTACAATGCTTTCCTTTTATAAGGGAATTACCATGGGAAAATACCACGGGTCACCCAATACCATGGGCCCATAAATTGATGGCCAACAAACATCCCAAAAATTTTGTTCATGGGCTTCGCCCCAGAACCCCCTTTGGGGAAATGCTGGCCCCCACACCCCCTTGTTGGTACGAGTGTACAGTAAAATTGGGTTTAAAACATAGCTAAACAATAACATCTCTGAATCTGGAAGATCAGGATCCACAACCAACACTTCTGCCCTCTAGAAATGCATAAAGGGATTGCTTTAGTAATCAATTCCACTCTTAGTTTAACTATATATATATATAGTATGAATTATGTGTGCAGAGATAGGGTTGGGTTTAAAGAACCAATTTCAACTATTTTCTAGCCAATACATATGTATATATAAATATTGGTTACTCATATCCAAAGAAGGTGAACTTATTACAGTACTAGATCAAAGTTCTATAAATATATTTATTTTACTTCCTTAGTAAAGTTGATGGTTGTGCTTGTTGGTTAAGCCAAGCACCATCTTATATCTTTTTATTATATTGAAATAAGAGTTGTTCTCTGCAAGATTAGAGTTGGTCTCTATTCGTACTAAATTTTATTCTATTTATGTAATTAGTTGAAATTTCAATAAGTGGTTTAAAGAGAGCCAAGAACTATAATATTGTTATTGAAGAAGACAAGTTTTCCTTATAATCTTGTTAAATTAGTAAAGCCCATTTTACCATCAATTGTGTCTTAATTAGTGATCTAGAAATGGTAATCGGATCATTAAATATAATCCAAAAGACTACACTTCCAAGGATATAAACTATTGTGTTTATCAAACATACTACTATTAAAACTTGATTGTTGTTCACCGGAAGGATTAGCCATAGCAATGGGTTTTCGTGTGGTCTAGTCACTATAAGAAGTCTTGAGAGAATTTCCTTATTTCACCACCCTAGTGGATGTGTTTCCTAGATCGGGGGTGCCAATGGTGCTGAAATATTTATGAACATTGTTTCCCTATTGTTAGGTGGAACGTTGCATCCATGCATTTAGTGAGACGGTTCTAATTATTCTCGATAAGTATATGTTATTATTGTTATCCAGTTCTATAAAGATCCAATCATGATTGTGTTGAGTTAATTAACTCAGTGCAAATGTATAAATGTTTTTTCCTCTTTCTTACATGTAAGATGGTAGTATTATTGTGGAAATGTTATTAAGATGGTAGTATTATTGTGGAAATGTTATTATAGTTCAAGTGACTTCAAACAATGATTGGAATGCATAGTAAATAGTTCTTGTTAGTTTTAGGATATATAGTAGCTTTTTATTTATGAATGAGCATCTTCGATCATGGACGGATTGGTGATAAGGTATTAACTATTTAACTAGACCTTAACTTATAATTAAGTATGATTGTGTAATTTGAAAGGAAGAATTTATTGGAAATTATTATGTGTATTTTACAAATGGGTTGTATTCTATATTATAATAATATCTCGTTATATGTATATATTTAACCGATAATATACATGTGAGTTTCTTAAGTGGAATTTGTTGCTATTATAATTAAGAGATTGATCAAGGCATTGGCTAGGTAGCTTCATATATGAGGAAAGCAAATTACACATGGATACATCTAATAGGTGATATACTTGGTGTAAATGATTGTGGATGTGTCTTCATATTACTACGGAAATTACTGTTATGTTCTGGAATCCTACTAGAAAGTTTATAATATATATCATAAAGTGATTCTTATTACACTTGTAAGTCATTGATTTTAAAAAAAATATCGTTGCTTGGGTACAATACATCTAATGCTTGAGTGGATATGCATAAAATATGTTATTCTTAATGGGATAAAGTTATGATAAAATATTAAGGGTTTGAAAGGTAAGTATATACCATGTAGATTTACAAGTGTTTTATTGGAATACAACAACCTCCATTAATTCGTTGGGAGTCTTAAGTCAATATATGTTAAAAGTTAGCAGGCTCTAATTTACATATTTGGTATATGAGGGAATACAATTAATAGTAATTGTGCTTACAACTCTTTAAGTGATCATAAGGCAATATTCTTTAGTATAATCCTTTTAAATGATTATGATGGCAAAGGATCATTGAAGTTGCCTAATTTGTTTTAGTTTCGAAATAAAAAGAAAAAAATTCTACCCCATACCCTATAAAATAGCTAATAAGGGCATGGAGTATATTACACTTTCAAAAATAAGAGACAATAATTTGAAATGTTTATTATTGAGGTAGAAAAAACTTAATAAATTATTATGAAGTTAAAGAAATTAATAAATGTATTACAATATGTGCATATTGTTTCTAGGTAATACTTTACTAGAACTATGTTTTCTCCTTTCTAATGTTATATTTGTAAGTCCTATTTCATTTATTTGATTCAACATGATTTTTTTTAAATATACTCTATAAAATGATTAAAAGTTACAATATTCAAAAACCCATAAAATATTTTTTTTGTTAATACAAAATATAATAGTTTTTGTTAAAATAAAATAGAGTAGTTATTATTACAAAAAAAATCAAAATGAAAAACATAGTTGTAGATTGTCAAAAATATCTCAACAATATCTGAACATGTTTCATGACTGCATAAATGACTTTAAAAGTTTATCTTCATCATTTGGCCTAGATTTGACTGGAATTTGAAATATGATAAATAAACCTTTGAGTTTATGTTCTATAGAACTTTATAGAGTGAATGAATTCCCCTCCATGGATGCTTCCATTGATATTTTTGTAATCCAATAAGATAATCCAAAAAATAAAGTGACATGAAAATGCGAAAAAAGTGACATGAAAATGTGCGAAAACAATTATTAATTTGATTGAAGGAAAGCATAGATGGGACCATCAATTGAATTTGGTCTTAAAAACATAACATAAATGAAAGTAGGGATTGAAGTTGCTCACCAAATAGTTTGTTACGGTCATCTTGATTGTACATTAAGGTCAAAATTGGGTAATTTTGATTGTAGATTGTTTGTTAGGGATCATTTTGATTATAGATTAAGATCAAAGATTCTCATCATCAATTTTAACAAAAATGTTGAGATACATTTTATCAATTTTGATAAATTCTATTACTTTCAAATTAAATTTCAACATTGGAGGAAAGCATGCAAATAGACTAACCAGTATTAAACTTATTCGTTGTGATTCTAATGAGTTAAATTTTATCCAACTCTTAACTCTAAGCATATTTATCATTGTTTCTATAACTGCTATAATTGTTGTTGTAACTCTTATCATTGTTGTTATAACTGCTATAATTATGGATAATGTCTTAGCAAAAACCAAATCCTTTGATTGTAAAAAAATTGTACACATGTACATGTTTGCTCCCATTTAAGTCATGACTACGGCTGTATTCGGGGTAGTTGTCTTACAATTGGTATAATATGAAGAATGTGTTCCATGCAAGTTCTATCTAGGTAATAACTTGCAATTAAATGGCAATTTCCTCTTCAAAGTGATTCCGAATGAGAAAACAATTTCCCCATAAACTAACTAACTAAGGATTTGGTCAACGGTATTGAATAGAAACTAATTCTCACCTATACCAGGATTGGAGAATGATTATACTCTTCATTGAAGACCTTCAACTACAAGTTAGGATTTTGTATCCCTATTTAAATCACACAATTTAATCAATACAATGTAATTTCAATGAACAAAAGTAGAAACACAACAATTGAGTTAAGGCATGTATCATGTTTTCAATGCCATAATTGAACCAATACAACATAATTTCAATGGCAAAAAATGGAAGCACAATAAATGAGTTACGGAATTTTATTGGCTTCATATAAAAATGTATTGACTATGAAATAGATAATAAGAATGAACATTGGTAGAAATTAATTGGATGGAATAAAAAATGTGTTAACAATGAGAGCTTCTAACGATATATCACCCATTTGAATATTTAAATATGGATTTACACATTGGACATGATCTTTATAGTCACCAAAATCATGGAAAAAAGTTACCATATATATTTTACTTTGAAATAATCATTTCTCATTACAATAAAAAGACTTATACAATACCACTATCGTTTTATAAAGAAGACATCTCTCCTCCGAATGTTCTAGCTCTCATTATAGGCATATGAAACATAGGAATTCAATCATTATCCTCTTCTTTAAAAAAATCATAATTTAAAAATACACAACAAAGAAAACTTTATATCCTCTTTTGAATTATTTATGTTGAACATTAACTTCATTCTCTTCTCAATATAAGTTGCCCCGATTCAGCCCCAAGGGTTAGCTCAATTGCTAAGACGTGCGTACACTCTCTCGGTTCAGGGGGAGGTCACAGGTTCAAGCCTTGAGTCCTCTGGGGTTAGGCCTTCTGCTAGGATGGCTGGCAGTTTACCACCTCTACCATCCACAAATGTGTGGAAGTATTGCTGGATTTCCCTTGGATCTTTCCATCTGAAAAAAAAGTTGCCCCGATTCATATTGTTCAGAATGGTTGTTTTATAACCAACCACCCAAAAAAACAAAAAACCAACTCTTATATAACCAATTAAAAATAACTACTTGGCCCACCATCATGTTGGTGACCAAGCCAAAATTTCTAAGCCAATCAGAAAAATCTCTTAAAAGAACTATTCACCGAAGAGTGAACAGAACTATTGGTGGTTGTGCTGCCCCATATTTTAGTACTATCATCCCCATAAAACATTTTATCCTTGATTCCTTCGAGGATAACTCCAAGATAACCATAGGTTTTAACTTAAAATCTTATCTTAAAACATTATACAAAGTCACAAATCAAAGAGGGGACTTAACCCTTGGTCGCATTCCAAGAATTATTGCGCGGACTTTTTTTTCTTACCTATAGGTGAACATTAGTAAAGGAAGCCGTAAATTTTCCAAAAAAAATCATGGTTTTTCTACAAGAAATTAAAGAAAGAACGAGTCAAAATCCTTTCAAATTTTTTAACTAAAAAAAATGAAAACAATATGTAATTAATGATCTACTTTCAAAATTTTTAACCAAGAAAATAAAAACAATATGTAATTAATGATCTACTTTCAAATTTTTTAACCAAGAAAATAAAAACAATATGTAATTAATGATCTACTTACCTTGAACTTTTTGGACAAATCAATCCATGGCAGGGGTTAGGGAATATCCTTTGTAAGAATCCATCTATATGGACGAGAGATGAAGGTTAATCTCCATTAGGACAAGTATGTATATTATAATCCAGTAACATTTTGAAACATAAAGAAAAAAAGGGGCTTCAAAATAGTTACCTGTGCACGAACTAGACATGAAGATTTTGTTTGTTTCCAGGTCTAATAGAAGTCTACCCTCGGTTGAGGTGAGATTTAGTTGACAATAGAGATTTATCATAGAACTAGACATGAAGATTTTGTTTGTTTCCAGGTCTAATAGAAGTCTACCCTCGGTTGAGGTGAGATTTAGTTGACAATAGAGATTTCTCATAACCAACAGTCAATATGGTAGTTAATATGCAAGAGTTTTACCCATGAGTCTCTGGTTGTGTTGAGCCACGGTAAGAATTATGAAAGGTCCTTGTCATCCATTAACTAAGGGAACTAAATGCAAAGGGTTATTTTCCAACACTTATGAATAATGACATTAATTTGTGCATAAACTTTAAATTATAATGCCTTGCTTGTGCACAAGATAACAGTGATGAGTTTACTTCTTCGCAATCTTGTAGGAGATTTCTTCATAGGAAAAATAGAGCTTTGGATCGTAAAAGCGTTTGCGCATGCAACTAGCAACTAAAATGAATTATTACATACTCTTTCATTCATTCATAGTGGGAATTGTGTTAAAGAAGAAGATTAACAAAATTTACAATGCAACTATCAACTAAAATGAATTATTACATACTCTTTCATTCATTCATAGTGGGAATTGTGTTGAAGAAGAAGATTAACAAAATTTACACAAAAATGAGAAACTCTAGTAAGCATGCCCCATTAAACTAAGAACAATGAATAGAGAACTCTGAGAATGTCTAATCGAAAACCCTCCTAGAAGGGCATAAGACAAAAGAAGACTCTAGATGGCAAATTGTGAGTTGGATTAATTGTTGTACCAAATGTGTGTACCAGCATCCCAATGTCTTTCAAAAACAAGGACACGAGCTACAAGTTTAAAGGTCACCTATTGCATTTATTTACTGTCAGATCAACTTATCATGGATGGGATAAAGATCTATATGTACTCCTATTTTTTACGATGCTCCAAAACTATGTGAAAACTAATGTACCAAGGGGTCAACACTTGTATACAAGTCTAGGATCAACCACTTGTATACTTGTAGGAATGGGCTAATAAATTTATGCCAAGCAATATGAAATTCGATTTTACTTGAATGCCAAGCAATATCAAATACATGGAAGGAGGACACAGGATTACTTGGGGTGAGAGCAATAGCAATAAGGTAAGGTTAAAGTTAAGTTAAGTTTTTTTTTGTGTTTTTTCTTCATTATTTTTAATCCTGGCAGTAATAAAAATGGTATATTCAAGGCTTCTCGACCAATAAAATGTCAATACAATTTTCTCAAAACATATTGGTAAATACAAATTTCAACACAACTTTATAAAAATTAGAATATTGATGCCAATTAATGTTAAATGTATACCATCAAGAGTCATTCTTCGAACTTGTGAGTAGTATAAAGTCCTATATACCCCCATGCGTTGAGGTGGTGATGTTGTAAAGTCTCGTAGTACAAGGTTGTAGACTTGTGAGTAATATCAAGTCACGATTCTTATGCAAACCCCCAATTGTAGTGGGTACCATTGAGGTGGGCCTCCCATTATAGAGGTGAAATGATTTTCATGTTGAAGCATAAATGTTATGTGATATATTACTAAACCATGGTCAATGATTGCTATTAAGTCTCCTTTAGAGATTAGCTACCTCTAGAGTGAATTAATTTATCATATGACTATATGGTCCGAGAGTAATATAATATGATCATAACATGTGACAATTATTCTGGGTATAATGTGATATGATAGATAATTAATTTTAATACATATAGACCATGCAGTAAGATAAAAGATAAAGAGATAATCATAGAGAAAGAGAGCATTCAAATTTCCTAAAGATGACTAAGTGAACTTGAGTTATTGAGCTTCAGTTAAAGCCTCAATGTGTGCTTCAGTTAATTAAGGAACTCACAATGATTACTCCAAAGTAAATCAATCAGCATGATTAACTTAATAATAATTAACAAAGTGTTAACAAAGATGGATTAGTTAACTAAAGTATTTATACTTTAGTTAAACTAAAAGACGACACTTAAGTTAATCAAAAGATGACACTTTAGTTATAAAGTGTTTTGATTGATGACATTTGAGTTAAAGCACCATGAAACTTATGTTATCATGTTAACTAAATGGTCAACATTCATTTAGATAATGAGTTCACTCCAATCTCAGTTAACTATCAGTTTGTTGATTAAGTTGTCATTGATTCCAACGGTGTCTAGTCATTGCTGCCAATTGTTGAATCTTGGTGCCCCTTGTGGATCCCTTGAGGGTTAGTGTTTGGTCTATAGTTTATGTATCATAGGAGACCTTTTGACCTTGTCCAAGCCCAATATTAAAGCCCTTGGAGGCCTTGTTACAATGATAAAATCCTTGGTTACCCATTGGCTTTGTTGAGTGCCCTTAAGTTCTATTTTGGTTCCCTCTATAGTCTTTGTGTCTCCTTGTACCTATTGTGGTAATGTGGTAGGTTGTTCAAATGATTGTTTGGTCTTTGAAACCCTAATGTAGTTGACCCTTTCTCTTACTTGATGTCTTAGATTGTTGAATCCCTTGTCAGGAGGAAATGACCCATTCAGTGGTCATTTAACATGATTACTTGCTGAAATTGATGATAAAGCCCTTACATTGCTACTAAACCTTTAAAGAAGTCCTTGTATCCCATTCACAATTAGCGTGTGCTTTGGAGCACTACCACTTCTACATGTACTTGGTAAGGAAACCATGGAGAAGGTCTTGAAACCCTTTTGTAATTCTATTGAACCCCTCTTGCAATAATGATGATGATGAAGTCAATAACCTCTTGGAGCATAAAAATGGTGGTATGTTGGATCTTGGAAACCCTTCTTGGGGGGTCCTTGTTTCCCGTGGAGGATTGGGTCTTGAATCCACACAAATGATGGCTCTTGGACAATATATGTTCATGATGGAGCTTGCATGTAGTTGATGATGGATTTCACTTGTTCTTCTTGACGAGATTAACCCTTGAACATGGTATATGGAACCCTTGAGATCTTAGTAAATCCCTTGATTCATTATTGAAGCCCTTGGTGTTATGAACAAGCCCAAGAATCCCTTATATTTTTCCTTATTGTATGTTGATGGTGTTGGAATCCATTTGTTAATGAAACCATTGTTCATATTACATGAAGGCATTTTACACCATAATATTTCTTACGGAACCCTTGCATGTTGATGAAGCCCTTGAAATCTTAAACAAGCCCTTGTTAATGATGATGAAGCACTTGTGTTGCATATTATGGAGATATTGAACATGGAATATTCCCTTGATTGGTGATGTATCTCTTGGTACCATAAAAATACTTGAATAAGCCAACAAGAAGATTTCAAATTAATTTTTGACGCCTTGTACAAATTGAAGAATTTAAGGGTAATGGACTAAGTATTTGCCAATAATACCTCCATAAGATGATGGTCCTCGTCAAGCACTTTCTGTTGTTATGTGGAGCGTATCCTAACTCCTCGTGGTTGAAGAGAGTTGAAATTTTGAAGTCTAATGAACAATTATTTTCCCCCCAAGCAAGTCGACCCAGTCAAATATTATTTTTTTTTGAAATTTAATTTTATGGAAAATTCTGCCATGATATATTTCCCCATGAAATGGCATATATATATATATATATATA
>LPNX011023781.1:142110-154470 GCA_001517045.1 Pseudotsuga menziesii
ACAATAGTAGATGATGATGGAAAGGCAATTTTTGTTTCATTTTATTTTGATATATTATTGGGGAAACCACAACTAATTGAGGTTTCAGATCTGAAATTCCTATGACAATGTAGCATCCACAGACACAATAATGTGTGGACTGATATGTGACAAAAAAACTCAGATATTTGCATAGATCTGAGGCAGTAGAGTTCCTTTTGTTTCAGAGGAAGTTCTGGGAGAAATGGACTGCTACACTAGTATGGTGTCACTACACTAAGCATAATAAGTGAAACTACAACCTTATGGTACCTACAGCATTCAAAAGGGAGTATACTGACAACCTTTTTAAGGGTTTTTGGTATGGTACATTCTCTTGGTTGAATGGACAACATGACTGAGAAGCTTCTGAAATTACATTAGCATTCCAACTCAATATTGAAGCAACTAGTTCTAGAGTGTTCTTATAGTTGTTATCGCCATCAACTAATTATGCAAGACATAAGCAATCACTAATAGAATGAACAAAGGGATCTTTTTATAGCCAAATTTTTAAGGGAGTTCACATTCTTGAAGACAGCACAGTCTCGATTTTTGCAAAGGAGATGGAATGATGTCTCACATCATGGTATATATGTCTACACAATGATTTACTAGTAATTCACATAAACTCAGTGATGATTCAGGAATGATAGTACACATTGATATGTGCAACATTCCTTACATAGTGATACATGTACCTAGCAATGCATATAAACTCAGTGATCATAGGACACAATGATACACATACTCTAAGACTCCATGTCATATATATATATATATATATGATCAACTTGTTTACATAGTGACATTATTATGCTAAAACCAGTAGTATAAAAGCGATTACACACTATGCTCAACAATAATACACAGTTTCTTGGAAATGATTGCACACTGTAATGATAGCAATATGTGTGATGCATGACATACATATGATCGATGATTCAATGATGTATGCACAGTAACATATTTAGTGATGATACAATGGGTTGTATAGTTTTCTTCACATAGTTACATTTGCTCAAAAATACATACTCAATGATACTTACACATTGATGTATGATGATGCCCACACCTATGATATTACACAATGATATGATGTGCCAGTGATTAGTGATTACATAGTGGTATGTTGATGCCTACACTCATTCATTACACAATGTGATATATAGAAACAATGATATAATGATGACAATAATGAAATGATAAACAACGAGTGCATTTATTATGTTGTCTCCTTTCACACACCTAGGGGATAAGCACAGCAGAAGTCTTCAATATGCTAGGTGTGTCCTTGGGGGAAAGTATTGAATCAAGTACTACCACTTGATCTTGACTCTTCCATTTAGGAAAAACTCCTAACGAATCCAAGGGGGGTGATCCCTAAGAAGGAGTTGTCTAAGGCTCTTTAAATTTTAATCGTTATTGATGGAAGTAATTTGTTTAGGAATTTTCTGAAGTAAATTATGATATAAGATTGTTTGCAAATTTAAGTAAATATTCAGTAGCATAACATCAACACATAAAGCGGGAATATATAAGATCAATTCCAATGGAGTCAAAATGTTATTGAAGTAAAATATTTTGCAAATTTGTCTTGGTCATTTTTAATTATTAAGAGATGAGTTGAATTACAAGAAGGGAATTCTCAATATACTGGAAGTACTGAGAATGTGTCTGGAAGATGACTAAAGTGGTTCCTCACTCAGAAATGTGGGCTGAATCGGACTCTCTGAGAAGGTGTCCAATACTACACCAACAAGGGTGTAGCTTGACTGTATCTCCAGGTCACTACTCAGTTGTTCTCGGTTCCTTTGAAGAATTTTCCCATTATTATCAACTATCGTACGTCGTATTTTTGTAATGTTTCCAAGGGGATTTGATTTTATTAATGAATTATTAGATTAATGTGAAGAAATTAGAAAGTGTCAAAAACTGCTTTTGATTTCCCAATGACCAGAAAAATCCCACAGAGGGAAAGAGCATAGACGAGTTGACAAAAATATGTTTATTCCAATTTGATACAACAAATAAGTTTGTAAAATAAAAAGGATTAACGACAAATTAGAACCGCAACTATGTGTCACTTTCTGATCATCCACCAATAATCAGCAAATCCTTTAGTTGGTGCTGAGAGCATACTTCGTGGCAACGAGTTAGGTAAGAAAGTAAAAATTATTATGAGATGAAATTAAATAAAAGCAACTAATCTATAGATCCTTTCAAGAAGGCAGATTGTGTGCAAGTGTTGATTAGAAAAAATACAAACCATGAAAGAGACTGTGAATCCCCTGAGGGGGGATGGAGTGTGAGCGTTGTGTATCCCACTTGATTTCTTTATTTATGAGTTTACAATATGATAAAAAATGAATTATGATTTTCACTTTTATCCTTGAAATGGATCGAAAGGCTTACAATGTCGACGGGAAAGAAAAGGAAAGAAGAAACGGGATGGAGGATGGATTTTTTTATGTCCCAGGTGACCAAAACTCGAAATTTGAGCAGTATGTCCTCCTCAATTTATAAAAACATGTTAAAAATAGTGATTTAAATTTGTTAGAGTATCTCAAATTAATCAAAACAAATGCATAATCTACTCTACTCAAAATGCTCATAAAATTGAAGATTTTTAGCGAAAATTGCACTTCGAAATATTGAAACGGATCTAGTTTAATATAAATATTTAAAAGTGAATATAGATATGATATATATTCTTGAATAAAATCATATTTCATATACAGAATGAAATATCCAATTTTACTAACCATCAAGTAATTGAAACCAAGAAGAAAGCTTGAATTTTAGAGAGAAGAAGACTGAAATTCCCAAGCCCGTGCTTGAAAGAAATGAAGGAGAGTGTGATCTACCAAAAAATTGTATTAGAAACATAAAAATGGATGTTGTAAAGAGAATTGGATGCAATCGAGCTCCAATCCCCTTCACTCTAAGACAAATCTACGAAAAACTAGGCAATTTATCAAAAGAACAAGGCTAATCCAGTCATTTCATTAATCAAAAAGAAGAAGGAGAGCATAAGTATAACCAACTAAATTTTGGTACTCCTACAAATTTATTATAATAAAATGAACATAAGTAACTTTACAGCAGCAAATACTTATTGAAATTTAACTTGATCTAAACACATCATTCGAAAGAAATAAAGCATGAAATTCCACAGATTTTACATCAGATTTTGACCAAATCACAAGCTTACAATGCAATCATAGACTAGCATACAAAGCATTCAATATTTATTAACAAAATATCAGCAAAATAAGTACAAAGGGCATAGGTTCAATTCATCATCTCAAATGAGCAAGAAAACCTTGCTTTTATAGCAAAAATGGAGCTCAAACCCTAGGGGTGCAAATTTTCCAAGTGTTAGAGAATTTTGAGAAGATTGGTGGTCATCTAGAGTGAACTAGAGGTGGTAGGAGATACCTCTCATAAGGTAGGTAACCCCCTCCTCTTTCTGTGACACATATACAATAAGATGTGAGCTCTATCATGGATAAATGTGCCCCTCTATGGAGAAATTTGCCCCCTCATGGATTTGATTGGATCCATTCCATTGATGATTGAAGATGATCCTATATGCCCATAAATGCCCCATACAAGATCCTCAATAACCCTAACACCTCATAGACAAGTCCCAGACAAGCTGTCGTTGATTTAGGAATTGGATTTTCTCCAATTTTCCCATTTATTTGACCCTCTTAGTCATTTTGGAGAGAAAATCAAAATTAATAATTGAAAATTACTAATTTGACTCTCAAAAGTGGGTTTAGGGGTTAAGTGGAGGATCTGGGTCCAAAAATGAGCATCCTCATGACCAAATTGGCTCCCTAGCCCAATTTTATGACCTTTTGAACTTTTACAATTAAAATACACCTTATCAATGATTTTATTAAAAAACTAAAAATTAAAAAATCCTATGAAAGACTTAGCACATGTCCACAAAAATTTAGGACTATGACTAGCATGGTATAATACATAGACCCTAGGTTTTAATAACATTTTAAGAAAAAATCACCAATTTCACCATCCCAACTTTGGAGGATTTTGAGTGAAAAACTTGAAAATTATATGTCGCTTAGAAAAATGTCACATAATCGACGAGGGAAAAAACACTCAAGGATGATGAACTTGATGACCAATTCCTAAGAAGGACAATCCTTTTACAAAAAGAAACCATCATGATATGTAATTTATTACAATTCCCCCAAGGGGGTGTGAACATGTGAAAAAGGGACCACAACTGGCCCTGATGAAACCATGGAACTTCCTGAGCACTAATTAACAACAATGATTTGGTATGATCCTTAGTGGCTCACTTCAAAAATACACTAAGTTCAACTAAGTGGATAACAGATTCAATCAGGCCAATTTCATGAGAATATTCCTTTACTCGGATTGGATGAGTTGTATGAGTAGTTGGTTTGACTTAGGTGGATTGAGTCTGGTATATAGTTGGTTACACTCAAATTGAATGAGTCAAATGATGTGTACATCTTGATTGGTACAGCCAGATTGGACAAATTGATTGTAGATGTTGATGAGCAGTGGTTAGTAGTGGCATTCGATGAGCAGTGGTTAGTAGTGACAGTTGTTGTGCAGTGTGGTAGATGTGTTGGTTAGTAGGTTCATAGGATCAGTGTGGTTTTGATTCATCATTTTCTATCTTCATATCAAGGTGGCAGGATGGGGAAAGGAAATGTAAGGAGATAGGGATTCCTTCATGTTGTATTATATAAATCAGTGGGTTGTAGCCTCCTTCCAGTTGTAGATGGAGAATTGAAGTCATTGTAATAAGTGGGTTGTTTCCTCCTTTCAGTTATTGTTGAAAAACTATTATTATAAAGGCTTCTATGGTTTCCCCCCCAGGACTTGGGTTTCCATGTAAAAATATTGTGTACTGTTTTTATTATGCTTCCTATGTGATGATGATATGATGATATGTGATTATGATCTATAATTGTTGATATAATGATAATAGCATACTCCGCATAATATTGAATAAGATGATAATGATTGTTAACATTGAAAAATTAACAAAATCTATACACATTTTTCACCCCCCCCCCCCTCTTAGTTTGTTCGGTGTTTCCAACAATTGGTATCAGAGCAGGTCCTTCATAGAAATCCTTATCATCTTGAAGGATATAATTCACACACCATGGGGTTCTCAGTGAATGGAGTACCATTGTTTTGTGGTCTAGATTACTTGATCTAGAAAATAAGAATGCAGGCTTATATTGAAGTAGAAGGTATTGGTATATGGAAATCAATGCTTACAGGTCACAATCATCCGAAGAAAGTGAAAATAGAAGCTCAGAAGGAAGCTAATAAAAGTATTTCAATGGCTATGGAAGCCATCCTTGAAGGCTTAAAAGATCTCCAAAAGAATAATATAGGGAAGTGCAACTCAGCTAAGGAACTATGGTTCAAAATAGAACAACTATACTCCACTAAAGAACATGAAGAAGAGGTTATGAAAATCGTGGTTGAATATCTGACAGATCTGCAAAAGAAGAAGATAGGAAAGTGCAACTCAATTGAAGAACTGAAGTTCAAGATACATCAGCTCTACTCCATTGAAGAACAAGAAGCAAAAGATAGCTCCATCAAAAGGTTAGTACAAGATCCAGGTGTTATGAATAAAATAATAATAATAATAATAAACATCAACATATATATGTATATATAGAAATAGAAATAATAATAATAACAACAACAAACAATAATAATATAATAATATAATATTACTGTAGCAAGACTTCTGTGGTGGTTAATTGTAGAAGGAATCGGAAAAACCACAGTATTCATAATTGTATATCGACGTTTCGAATCCAAAATAGGATCCATCATCAGGACAATTTGCCGAGTAACATGAAGAGTGAGAGAACTGAATAAATAGTGATGGGATGTGGCGGCAAGAGGATGTCAGTTTGGAGATCTCAAGGGTAGAAGAAACGACTAAAAACCTAAATTGTTTAAGGTAGCAAATGTTAATTTTAAAAATTCTTAGGAAGAAAACACATACAGAAAGCTACCTCCATGCAGATTCCCACCACCACCCCTCCTAGAAAATAGGAGTCATCAACACTTTGGCAGTTAGGGCCTCTAAAATTTCAGATACCGACCATCTCCAAGAAGAAAAATACCACCTCAAAGAAGTCTTTTTGAACATAGGGTACGAACCTAGGACAATTAAGAAAGCCTTGGATAAGGCCAATAATGGACATTCATATAACCACGCAACACCTAAAGATGTGGCTGACAACCACAATGACCATACTTATGGCACAAGAGCCTACTTACCTTACATCCAGGGGGTCATCGACAAGATATCCAAAATCCTTAAAAAGAGCAATATTATGACTTCATTCAAACCCTTAGAAACTATTAAACATTAAATGAAATATGTTAAAGCCCCGATCGACCCAAAACAACTTATGGGAGTCTACAACATCCCGTGTTCATGCAATGTTAGCTATATAGGTGAGACTGGACGATTGTTCCACACCAGACTTAAATAACATGAAGCCAACATGAGGATTAAACGAGTCCGTACCTCAGCCCTAGCTAAACATTGCGCCAAAACCAAACATCATATTTTCCTTGAAAACACCAAAATCCTAGCCAAAGAAAACCACTATTTTAAAAGAAAATTTAGGGAAGCCCTGGAAATCATCAAACATCCAGACAATCTGAATAGAGATGGAGGCCTCAAAGTCAGCACAAACTGGGTTCCCTCTATCCTCAAAACTAAACTAAGTAAATAATCCTTCATCCCTTAAGTAAGGTTCCCCTACTTAATAAATACATAATATTAAATTCCAGGTTGAAATTGTGATTGTCAACCTTTGAAAATCTCAAACCCTACTTAACAAATAAAATTTATAACTAATAGAAAATTAATCTCATAAAAATTAATTTTATAAAAACTTTTTAAATAAATCATAACTAAAATCAATTAAAATTATAAGTTTATAATTGTAATAAAAGTTAGAATTATATAAACATATAACTCATAACCAATTCTAAACTTTGACCAACAATAGTATTGGCTTGAATATTGAATAGCAATAAAAAGTATTGGTAGGAATTAATTAATAAATTTCAATAAAGTTTTTAAAAAGTTTAAGAACTATGGTAAACAAAAATCTAATAAAGTTTTATATAATTAAAAAACATTGGTTAATAATTCAAAATCTTTATAAAAAACATTAAATAAAGAAATATTTAAAAATTGCAAACAATACCTTAATGACCTACATTTGTTTAAACTAATTCATATTACACTTTAGTGTAAACCTAAAAAAGTAATTAATAATTATAATTAAAATTTTGAACAATAGTAAATTTAATTATTGGTTAATTACAAAATAAGAATTTTTAAAATTAACATTTGCTACCTTAAACAATTTAGGGTTTTAGTCTTTTTTCTACCCTTGAGATCTCCAAAGCGACATCCTCTTGTCACCACATCCCATCACTATCTATTCAGTTCTCTCACTCTTCATGTTACTCGGAAAACTGTCCTGATGACGGATCCTATTTTGGATTTGAAACGTCGATACACAATTATGAATACTGTGGTTTTTCCGATTCCTACTACAATATAATATTAATTAGTGAAATGGTGTAACTCTTTATGAAGAGTTACATTAGACACCCCTTAAACAATTATAAATATGGGAAAGTCTATCTTGTAAAAGATCATATCTATTTTATCAATTTTTATATAAATTCATCGATTATTTGTATTTTCGAAAGTGGAAGTTAGAGAAGTTCTAGTAAACGGATTTTTACCATTATAATGGTATGAGAGTGAAGAGTGAAATCACATGTGGTTTTTTAATAAGTGGTTTTGGGTTTGAATATAGAAGTGCATAAAAATTACCACTAAGAAGCAAGTGAGATTTGAACTTAGGTGGGGAAGGTAACACTCATTCCTCCCAACCACCCAATCTAATGGCATTTTACAAAACTTAAGGGGGGGAGAAAATATAAAGGTGCATAATAATTGCTACTAAGAAGCAAGTGAGATTTGAACATAGGTGGGGAAGGTAACACTCATTCCTCCCAACCACCCAATATACTGGTATTTCACAAAACTAATGGAAAAAAAAGAGATATTGATTAAATTTCAAAGAAAACTCAAGAATATGGATTTTAATGTTGAAAAGAAGGAAAAGTTTCCTATCACCTTACAAAGAAATGTTGCAATAATATTTAGAATTAAATGGAAACTTGCAGGGAAGGATATCACCATTTCTATTGCACCTGCTAAAAGTAATAACTATATTAGTACTGAATTCGCTAACCATTTAGTGATTCCCGAGTCAAATATAAGGGAAGATATAGAATTTGGGACAAAAAACAAATTGAATTAAGTGTCTTACAACTGAATGTTGGAGATTATATGGTCACATCGAAATTCATTTTTAGTTCCTAATGGAGATTTGACGGTGACATAATTTTGGGTTTACCTTGGATAAAAATATTGGGGAATTTCATCTTAAATGCCAAAAATAAGTTTATGAATTTTTCCTATAAGCAAAAGAGAATCACATTTCAAGATATTCCAATGAAATCAAAATTATAAGCTCCAACATCTAAAGACTTCAAGAATATATCAAAGATGATTTCACAGGGTAATCAGAAATCAAAACAAAAGAAGCGGAAAGAAGTTGAAAAGATTGTCGCCGATAAGGATGAAGAAATTACTCGTTTGAAGAATCATAGTCAAGACATGATTGCACATATTAAGAAATTAAAAAGGGAAACAAGATCGCAAGAAGAAATCCAATAGAAATTCCACCAAAATGAAGTGGATCTCCATAATGAATTCAATAAGAATCTATTAGAAAAAAATGAAGAAAATTCTAGCTTAAAAATTTTGAATCAAGAATTGACTGAACAAATAAAAAAAATAAAACATGAGAAGTCAAAAAAATCCTCAAAGTTATTATCAACTAGTAAATCACGAGAATCACAAGCAATTGAAGTTTTTACAAGGGTTCCACAAATGGCTCGAATGCCTTGTCATCACCCAAATCACAGAAGTCGATACAACCAACATCAAAGTAAAGCATAAAATAAACATAGTTCTTCTTATAGACAAACCAACTACAACCTTGAAAATGAACAAAAAAAACATCGACAACTTTTATGGAAGCCTAAATTAAGAAGTTATGTATGAGCAGTTGATTATCAAACAATTCCAATGAAGGTAGATTTGGGATGGATCACTTCCCAAAAAATGCAACACATTAGTTCATAAATATGAAGATTATATCGCCTAGTTCCATCAGGCATCGTAGTTCCAAGCTCACAACATCATGAAAAGTCATTGCGAGCAAGAGAACAAAGTCATACAATAAACTTTGCTTTGAGGAAAAAGCATGTTTAAGGGCAAGGCAATGTTATGACTAAAATAATAACAATAATAATAATAAATATCAACACACACACACACACACACACACACACACACACACACACACACACACACATATATAGAAATAATAATAATAATAATAACAACAAACAATAATAATATAATATTAATTAGTGAAATGGTGTAACTCTTTATGAAAAGTTGCATTAGACACCCCTTAAACAATTATAAATACGGGAAAGTCTATCTTGTAAAAGATCATATCTATTTTATCAATTTTTATATATATTCATGGATTATTTGTATTTTCGAAAGTGGAAGTTCAAGAAGATCCAGTAAAGTATTTTTACTGTTACACCAGGTTAGTATAAAAGTAAGTCCCATGAACACTCTATTTGTAATGCTTTTAAAGAGATATGTTTATCAAGTATAGAAGATGGGAGCTATTCTAAATTCATAGAATGTGATGAAAATCCTTGTTCTATAAGTTATAGTAGTCTAGTTGATACTAAGGTTGAAATCATGGCTATTCTAGATAAGGTTTAACTAGACAATGAAATTACGAATGATATCGTTGAAAGTATTAGAAGGAATGTTATGAATATCTTAGAAGAAGCAGTAAATTTCCAAGCATAGAGCCTGGCATTGCAAGATCAATTAGATAAATATTAGCAAGTGAAAGAGGAGGAAAATGAAAAGTCCAAAAAGACCATCATGGAACAAAAAATCCAAGTCTAAGAACCCACCAGAATCCAAGAAGAAACATCCAACTCCTTGAAATATGAACTTGAAAAGACATCCGCAGAAAATAAAAGGCGTTCAGAAGAAATTGACAGGCTCAGAAGACAACTAGAAGATAAGGAGAAATAATTGACTCACAAGATCCAAAACAAATATAGTGATATTAGTACCTTACTTGAAAAATTGCAAGATGAATTACCTCCAGTCATAAAGAAGACCCAAGTGACAAAATGGGAATTCATTTCAGTCATGAGATTGAAGAGAAACTAAGAAGAAAACAAGAATTTGAAATAAAATCCTTGAAGATTGAATTACGAAATGTATTCCTAACGAATTTTGAATTTGAAAAGGAACTCTCAAGACTGATAAAAGAAAATCAAGTACTAAAAGGACAACAGCAAATATCTCATGAGGAGTTCAGAACTAGAAATGACAGATGGAAGATACTATTGTTGATCTTGAAAGACAGATAGATGAATTCAATAAAATTGAAAAACACCTAAAAATAAAACTCTAAGAAAATACAGAAGTTTGTCAAAGGCAAGAATTGAAGATCCTCCCTCTGAATGAAGATCTAGAAAAAATAACTACTTTGTTGAAGACAAACTCAAAGATCGAGAAGAACACTAAAGAAAGTGAAAACTCCATGGAAAAAGAAGAAAAGGCTAACAGATATACAAATATTATCAGAAGATCCCATGATTAGCAAGAAAGAAGAGAAGCCACATCACAAAAATCCTTTGCTTAGAAATATCCATGTTCCATAATGACTACTACAAGTGAAACAACTATGGTCACAAAGCCATCCATTACAGAGCTCATGAAAAAATTGCTTCAGGAAGAAATCAAGGTATTTTTTTTGTTCAATGTTATAATTGTTATCACTATGGTCATTTTGCAAAACACTAAAAGATACAAGGACAAGTTAAATTTTGGATAAGAAAGCAAGTTCAATCAAATGTCATGAACAGTAATCAACCTACCAAAGTATGGATACGAAAGTCAGTAGATTGCACCATAAATCAAGACAGAAATGATGAAGTTTTTGAGAAATTACAAATATCATTTTGAATATTATCAATCAGTGATATGAAGAGATATGTACTTGAATATTGGCAATTTTGAAGAATTGAGATCAACGATCACACTCTTCTCAATATCCAATAGCAGTGGGTTCCAATAGTATGTGTGTGACAGAATACAAGTCCATCAAAGTAGCATCAATTCCCAGTGATAGGGGGAGAAATATCTCCAAAGAAATTTCTTGTTTCCATTAATGCAAATAGGAAGAAAAGTTGAAAAAGGAAGATAAGTTGATGACAAGGGGAGCAGTATTGTCAAAAGAGGTTCCCTTTGCCATTGATGCCAAAGGGGGAGAGAAGAATTGTGAAAAGGGGGGAGATTGTTCTGAAGAGAAGTTATGGCGTTGTCATCAATGAAAAAGGGGGAGATTGTTTATTAAGTTCTCATTGATGATAACTATGTTTGGTAATTGATGCCAATTATTGAGTATTGGTTCCCCTTGTGAATCCCTTGAGGGTTAGTGTTTGGTTTGTAGTTTTTGTGTCAAGGGAGACCTTTTGACCTTGTCCAATCCTAAGATTGAATCCCTTGGAATCCTTGTGACAATGGAATAATCCATGGTCACCCATTAGCTTTGTTGAGTGCATATTACATGAAGGCATTGTACACCATATTATTTCTTATGGAACGCTTGCATGTTGATGAAGCCCTTAATATATTAAAAAATCCCTTGTTAATGATTATGAACCACTTTCATTGCATATTATGGATATCTTGAACATGGAAGATTCCCTTGATTGGGGATGTATCTCTTGGTGCCATAAAAATACCTTAAGAAGCCATCAATAATATTTCAAATCAATTTTTGATGTCTTGTACAAATTGAATAATTTAAGGGTAATGGACCAAGTATTTGAAAATAATCCCTCCATAATATGATGATCCTCGTCAATCCCTTTCCGTTGATATGTGGAGCGTCTCATAAATCCTCACGGTTGAAGAGATTTGAATTTTTGAACTCTAATGAATAATTGTTTTTCCCCAAGAAGGTCGGCCCAATCAAAGGAAGATTTTTTTTCTTTTGAAATTTAATTTTTATAGCGAAGTTGGCTAGGCTATATTGCCCCATGAAATGGCACACAAATATATATATATATATATATATATATATA
>LPNX011023781.1:155115-388342 GCA_001517045.1 Pseudotsuga menziesii
AAGGAGCAACATTAGAGAAGGTGAATTCACAACAGCAGTAGATGATGAAAAGGTAGTTGAAGTTTCTTTTTTTATTTTTTTTATCTTATTGGGGAAGCCACAATTAACTAAGGTTTCAGCTCTGAAATTCATATGATAATGTAGTAGTCGCAGGCATGGTAAAGTGTGGACTGATATCTGACAAAAAAACTTTGTTATTTGCATAGATTTGAGGCAATCGAGTTCCTTGTGTTTCAGAGGACATTTTGGGAGATATGGTCTGCTAAAGTAGTACATTGTCACTATACTAAGCATGAGAAGTGAAGCTAATACCTTCTAGTACCTACAACATTCAAAAGGGAGTATACTTACAGTATTTTGGGGGAGTTTTGGCCTGGTACATGCTCTTGGTTGAATGGAAAACATGACTGAGAAGCTTCTGAAATCACATTAGCAAACAAAATAAACATTGAAGAAACTAAGTTTGGAGTGTTCTTATAGTTGCTACCTCCATCAACTAATTGTGCAGGAGAGAAGAAATCACTAACACAATGAACAAAGGGATATTTTTATAGTCAATTTTTTAAGGGAGTTCACATTATTGAAGATAGCACAGTCCCGAGTTTTGCAAAGGAGTTGAATTATGTCTCACATGATGGTATGTATGTCTACACTCTAATTTAATAGTAATGCACATAAACTCAATGATTATTCAGGAATGATAGTACACAATGATATGCACAACATTCCTTACACAGTGATACATGTACCTAGTAATGCATATAAACTCAGTGATGACTTAGTGATGATAGGACACAATAATACACATACTATGAGATGCATGGTATATATATATATATATATGATAAGCTTGTTTACACATTGAAAATAGTGTTAAGTTTTCTATGTTTTCATATCTTAAGTCCTAACTTGATTAGCATTCAATACATTTTAATAATAACATCATAAAGAGGATCACTAAAAGAAACACAATCACAAGGTACACAACAATTTATCCTGGGAAAACCCAGAAAAACTTCCTCATTATAGATTAACAGTATGCAATGACCAAAGAACAAAACCTCATCAAGTGAGAGACCAAACCCCAAGCATAAAATCTAAGACACCAAAAAAATTGGTCCTCCTCCTATGTCTCTCCTTCTTTCTCTCTCTTACGCAATACAAGTGTGAGTGTGTGTATAAATGAGGGAGGGCATCTCCCTATTTATACTAGTTTCCCAACTGACATTTTATCTAACTGGGCCAGCCTACTTGACTGGCAGGGCCGACTTACCTAGGTACACTTCACAATAATAATTATTTTCATCTTTTATGGGTTTTATTGACCCAACTTACAACTGAGGTTTTACCTCATGATATTTAGATGACCTTTTACATCAGTCACATCTCCCGAAGGAGGAAGAATAATAATGTGAAGTACAAGTATAATATTCTTTGAATTTACATTATTTCAACACTCCCCCTTAATAAGAATGGTATTCTACTGACAACAACAACAACTGGTGTGGCTCGACACAACATCATCAGAAGGAGAGAGAAGAGGCATCATCAACATCATCTTTTGGTACATCGTCTGGTACATATATAGATCATCAAAAATTTTGAACAACAACATCATATTTAGAATAGAGCTAGAGTATCAACATCTGTAGTACATAGTTAAAGTATCATCATCAACATCTTCACTACAAAGCTGAAGTATCATCATCTGTAGCGTGGAATTGGGGCATCGTTATCTGTAGCATGGAACTTGAACATCATCAGTTGTAGCATGGAACTAGAACATCAGCAGTAGCATGGATTTGGAGCATCATCATATACAATATGAAACCAAAACATCAATAGCAGCATGGAGTTGGAGCATCATCATCTGATGGAACATCATCATATGTAGGATGGAACTAAAACATCAGAAACAGCTTGGACCTGGAGCATCATCATCTACAGTATGGAACTGGAGCATCATCTGCAGCATGGAGTTGAAGCATCATCATCATCTACTGGAACATCATCATAATCTGCATAAAAATTGATGCATCACTAATATCAACACCACGAGGTTGGCTCATCATCATGAAGCTATAACAACGACAACAATATGTGACATCATCATCAATAGCTCAAGGCTGGAGTAACATCATCTATGGAAGGTATAACAACAACCAATCATGATCCTTTCTTTCAGAATTATGGGATCATGGACAACATATATGCGGCACCCAGATGATCCTTCCTTTTGGAACTATGGGATCAAGTCTTTGTGGAGCTACCAATACTAATCATAGATAACACATACATACAAAGGATGATCCTTCCTTTCAAAATTGTGGGATAAAGTCCACCACTGAAATCCTGGACGATCCTTCTTTTCAGAATTATGTGATCAAGTCCACATTCTGGACGATCCTTCCTTTCGGAATTACGGGATCTAGTCCACTACCAACATTCTGGATGATCCTTCCTTTAGGAATTATGCAATATAGTCCGCTACTAAAACTATGGATGATCCTTCCTTTCGAGTTATGGGATCTAGTCCACTACTAACATTCTGGATGATTCTTCCTTTCGAAATTACAGGATCAAGTCCACTACTAACATTCTGGATGATCCTTCCTTTCAGAATTATGGATCAAGTCCACTACTAATATCCTGGATGGACCTTCCTTTCGTAATTACGGGATCAAGTCCTCTACTAACATTTGGGTGATCCTTCCTATAGGAATTACAAGATCAAGTCCTCTACTAACATTATAGATGATGGTTCCTTTCAGAATTAAGGGATCAATTCCATTACTAACATTCTGGATTATGCTTCCTTTCAGAATTATGGGATCAAGTCCACCACTAACATCTATGGCGGTCCTTCCTTTCAAAATTTCAGGATCAATTGCTCTACTAACATCTAGAGGATCCTTCCTTTCATAATTACGGGATCAAGTCCTCTACTAACATCTAGACAATCCTTCCTTTCGGAATTACGAGATCAAGTCCACTACTAAAATTCTGGACAATCCTTCCTTTCGAAATTATGGGATCAAGTCCACTACTAACATCCTGGACGATCCCTCCTTTCAAAATTATGGGATCAAGTCCACTACTCATTAGTATTTAAGACGATCCTTCTTTTCTGAAAATCTAGGAATAGATTGCACTCCCGCAGAAAAAATAGCATTCATAAAATTGTTTAAAGAATTTGAGGATGTCTTTGCATGGACATATGACGATTTGAAAACCTTCAATCCACAAGTCATGCAACACATAATTCCAATTAAACAAGAGTCAAAACCTTTTCAACAAAGCCTAAGGAAATATCATCTGTCATTAGAACCAACAATTAAGAAGGAACTAAATAAACTGTTAGCTGCTAGGATTATTTTTCCTAGTCCACATACTCAGTGGGTATCCAACCTAGTTCTAGTTAGGAAGAAAAATGGTGATATTAGATTATGTGTTGATTTTAGAAATCTTAATAAGTCTTCTGAAAAGGATAATTACCCAGTTCCTCCCATGGAACAAATTCTTCAAAAAGTTTTTGGGTCTGAGATACTATCACTTCTTGATGGTTTCTCAAGATACAACCAAATATTGGTTTCCCCGGATGATCAATTGAAAATAGCTTTTAGAACTCCATGGGGAACATATGCTTACAGAAAGATGCCCTTTGGGTTAATCAATGCTGGGGCTACGTTTCAAAGGGCAATGGATATTCCTTTTAGAGGCTTAATTAATCATTCAATAGTTGTCTATTTAGATGACGTTACTATATATTCTAAATGTCGACATGATCATATTAATCATCTTAGAAAGGTATTTGAACGATGTAGAAAATTTGGAGTATCCTTAAATCCTAAGAAAACAATATTTGTTGTTTCAGAAGGTATTTTATTGGGTTGCGTGGTTTCAAAACACGGGATCATGATTAATCCTGAACGAACCCAAGCTATTTAAAAAATAACTTACCCTTCTAGCAAGAAAGCAATGCAATCATTTCTTGGTAAAATAAATTTTGTCAAAAGATTCATCCCTAGTTTTTTCTGAAATCATTCGTCCTTTACAAAAAATGATTAACAAGGATGCTATTTTTAATTGGGGACAAACTGAAAAAGAATCATTTCAGAAAATTTTAGAAGCCATTTTACAAGCTCCTAGTCTTTTGAGCCCAGATTTTACCAAAGATTCATATTGTATACTTTCGCTTTTGATATATCATATGCAGCAGTTTTAACCCAACTAAATCAGCAAAATAATGAAGTGCCAATTTCTTTTATGAGTTCAAATTTTAAAGGTGCTGAATTTAATTACCATGAAGTTGATAAGCAAGATTCTGCTATTTTCAAAGCTATCAAACAATTTCGTCCATATTTAATGAAATCTAGAACGAAAGTGATAGTTCCTTATCCTTTAGTCAGAAATTTTCTAGTGCAAAAAGATTTAGGTGAAAAAAGGGCACCATGGATGACAGCTCTTCAAGAGTATGACTTGGAAATTAAACCTTCAACAGTAGTCAAGGATCAAGGATTATGTAAACTTGTTGTTGAAGCAACTCATCTACCTAATAATAATTCTGAAGCTGTCATTGATGAAGTTTTACTTACGAGGGAAATTTACTTCTATCCTCCACCACAGGATTCTTGGTATACAGATATAAGAACACTTTTGGAAACAGGAACTGCTCCTGATTACTTGGAACCAATGAAAAGGAGAGCACTTAGACTAAAATCTGCTCCTTATTTATTAATTGATAACATCCTTTTTAGGAGAAATTCAGACGGAGTTTTTCTTCGATGTCTAGATAAAGATGAAACAGAAGTGATTTTGAAAGAATTACATTTTGGACCAACAGGTGGTCATTTTGGTGGAGAAACTAGGGCACATAAGGTTCTTAGGGCTGGCTATTATTGGCCTACTTTATTTTGAGATTCCTATGCTTTTGTCAGAAAGTGTCAAGAATGTCAACTTGCTGCAGGAAGAGTTAAGAAGCTTGCTTTCCCTTTACAACCTATTTCAGTAGAAAGATCTTTTCAGCAATGGGGTATTGATACGGTAGGACCAATAAACCCTGCCTCTTCTATGCAACACAAGTATATAATAACTACAACTGATTATTTTACTTGTTGGGCAGAGACTGCACATTTGAGGGTTGTAAACACCCATCAGGTTATATTACTTTTAGAATCTTTTATCATAACGAGATTTGGTGTTCCAAATTCACTTGTCTTTGATAATGCTTCATATTTTTCATCAGTTGAGTTAACTCAGTTTGCGTTAGAGAAGGGAATAAGAGTTAGGTATTTAGCTAACTATCATCCTCATGGAAATGGTTTAGTTGAATCAACAAACAAAAATTTATTGAAAATTCTCAAGAGAACTATTTCAGCTCACCATCGTAATTGGCATACATAATTATTTAATGCCCTTTGGGTAGATAGGGTAACTCCTAAAGCTTCCATAGGTAACTCACCCTTCTTCTTGGTTTATGGATCTGAGGCTATTTTACCACCAAAACTATTTTTACCTTCATTATAGTTAGCCCAATCCATTCAAGATGAAGATTGTCCAGCAATAGAGAAAAGGATTTACACTTTATTAAAACTTGAGGAAGAAAGAGACAGGTCAAAGCAGCATTTTACAAAACATCAACAAATTGAGAAGTCCTGGTTTGATCAATCCTCAAGTTCTAATTGAGATTTTCAGGTGGGGGACTTAGTTTTAAAATGGGACAAAGTTCATGAGGAAAAAGGAGATCATACTAAGTTTCAAAAACTTTGGTTAGGTCCCTTTGTTATTGTTGAAAAGATAGGTCCAAGTACCTTTTGTTTGCAAACCCTAGAAGGTCAGTTCGAAAAATTCCCAATGAATGGACTAATCTTAAAAAAATATTTCTGCTGATTTTTCCAGACCCTAAAATTGTATATAATTATGTATATGAGCTTGTTTTCTGTCTGTAAATAATTTTATTTCAAAAAAAAATTATGTATATATTTTTATCATAAAATTGTTAATATTTTGTACAATCTTTTATTAAATAAAGGATTATGATAAATTCATGATACTTATGTACATTTCAAACATCATTCTACTCTTGAAACTAGTTTTCAATTTTCTTAATCAAGTATTAATATATTGATCAATTGTATTAAGGATTATCAAATTTATGTATATATGTTTTAAAATAATCAGTCACTAATGTACATGTGTCAATGGATA
The DNA here is from genome assembly GCA_001517045.1 of Pseudotsuga menziesii. Taxonomy (NCBI): domain Eukaryota; kingdom Viridiplantae; phylum Streptophyta; class Pinopsida; order Pinales; family Pinaceae; genus Pseudotsuga; species Pseudotsuga menziesii. The sequence continues at coordinate 161,323 of LPNX011023781.1, forward strand.
GGATAAGTGTAAATAAATAAGTCCTGTGTTTTGAAAACCAGTTTGTTCATTAGTTTAAAATTATGGTATTAGACTAAATATTTTAATTGGTTCAGAATGATCAAAGTTTCTTAAGTCTATTAAGAACCTATCATTATTTGTAAATATTGGTAAGTGTTATTCAGATTATTCTTCACTCTTCTATTTTCTTATAATAGTTGGGATAGCTAATTAATGTCTTTTTCAAAACTTGTACTTTGAAAAATTCTTATGGATCTCTACCATCAGTCATTGTTTTTAAAGTTATTTACATTCTGAAAAAAATTTAGAATCTGTTCCATTCAATAAAATACTAAAATGAGAGACGGAAGGTCTTAGTAATAAGTCGATCTGATCAGGATCATAAATATCACTGGCATGACATTATTAGGAAACTGATAATGGCTCTTGCTCGTAAGGTCAAGAGATAGGGGGTCTCATCACGAGCCAACTGATTCATTTTTTGGTGATATTAGTGACTGACATTACCATTTGGTCACCATGCTAGGTAATGATCTCTTATTTTATAAAATTTCAAATTTCAAATTGAATAAAGTAAAACATAATTTTGATTGAAGAATAGGAGGTCTCATCACGAGCCAGCCTAATCATGATCATCAGTGTTGTCTAGGGTAACTTCATTTCTGATCATCATGGTGATGGCTCTTGGTTTAAAGATCAAGAGACAAGAGGTCTCATCACGAGCTGGCTTACTTATCCTAGGTAGTTCTCGTGAATGATTCTATCACATTGGGTTATTATGCCTAGATAGTAGTCTTCAGTCAAAGTAATTGTTTCAATTCTACTTATAAAAAAAAATAGAGAAAAAGGAAAGAAAATTGTTATATCCATGGAACATATTCTAGAAATTTTTCAGAGAAGTAGATTTCTTTACCTTATACTAATGGTGCATATTATCTTTACTATAAAGCACTTTGTTTTGACTAGGATATTTCTAAGTTTATCTTCAACAAGATTTTTTTTTAAAGAGATGGGATATTTCTGAATTATACTTGCGAATATAAATCAAAATAATGGTTTTTACTTAGACAGAGAATTTTTTATTGTTTTTAAATAGGTTTTAAGATTTTGTTTATATTATCATTTGAAAACTGTATGAGCAGAGATAATTGGTTCGCCCAGGTCGTCACCATTTGTTGGTAGTCAGCAACAACCCTCTCATTTTTTCTATTATGCTAAAAAATGATCAGTTCTCTTCTATGATTTATTTTAAAAGATTATATTAGAGTGCCTTCAAAATATTCGATTCTGAAGGTACTCTCAATTTTAGAAGAGTTAAGAGTCATATTAGAAATTTATGAAATACTTTCATAATTTTGATAAATTAGCAGCTGTCAATCTTATAAATTTTATATATAATCAATTTGTTTTTGTCATTATTAATTCATTTGATTATATATTGATATATGAGATTCAAGGTATAGTATGCTAATTAGTTTTGGATTAAAATGAAATACATTTTGAACATCTTACAAATTTAGTTTAGATAAGATATTTATTATCATAAGTTTTTGTAATCTTTATAATTAGGGTTGATTTATTAACTCGAATATTTTATATTAACCCTAAGTTTATATTTTACATATAACTTGATCTTTTAATATCTTGTCATTGTTATAGTGTACATATGTCTCACGAAATAGCTAGGGTTCATTTTTATATATATCATTTCAAAATCTTCATTGTAATATAATCATAATAATTGAATTTTGATTTAGTGTTAGTTTTTATAAGCTTTTCATCCGATCATATTTTGCATTTAGTCATGGATATTGGAATTTCATGAATCAATTACATGTATATATATGGTTTTGAATGGTTTAATTTTTATATAGAGTTGATCTTGCTACTTAGTTGTAATTATGAAACCCTAGGAGACATTATGAATTATAATGACGACTTCACATCATCTGGTTCATGAGCACGATTTCCTTCCACGTATAATCCTTGTTTATTATCATTTGATAGTCATATTGATGGTACAGGATACGATTGTTTTATTAACATCTGTTTATATGGATTTTAATGATAATAATATTTTCGAATCACTTCGTAAAGATTGAGATCATATTGACATTTGGTTTTGGTTTTAATTTCATGACACCTATCAATTTAACTGACATTTGTTGGTTTAATGATGAAATCGTGTCATTGGAATTCAAGTTCATAAATGACTGATAGCCATTTCCATTTATGACATTGTACGAAGCTATCATTCCAGTCTGTGTATTATCAATGCTTCATTTTTGTATCATATGGTTATCGATCCCTAAATTGAATTATTTCGAATGTGGAAGTTCAGCTAGAATTTGAAGTATTAACATAATGTTTCCTGAAGGATTTGGTTAGTTATGATTAGTTTAACCATTACTCATAGCACAAAACACTGGCATTTGTTCTCATTATTTCAAGATTTTAGTTACCATGGCCAAATTTTGGGTTCTTGTTCTTGTCACAAATGAATCAATTAGAGATTTGTCATTTCACATAATGCCTTGCACTTGGATCCCTATTCCTTCAATTTTCACAACTAGAATCGTTTCAAACTAAAACCAGAGTTGCAGTGAGGAGACAATGGCTCCTTTCAGCCAATTCGAGATTTTAGGGCCTGAGTTGGTTGAAGCTTATGAGAAATTTGCTGCATTGTTCGAAAAGATAGGATGGGGTTCATTTTTTAGATGTTTCAGTGGTCATAATGCAGAAGTTACCAAACAATTCACTATGAGCTTGAAGGAGAATGTAGCTCAAATTGTGGGTTTTTAATTTATAATTGATGAAGATAAGATTGCAGAAGCAACAAAGCTTCCTTAGACCAGAGAACATTGGTTTAAAGGAGGAAAGGTCGATAAGAAAAGGTGCAGGTCATTACTTTTACCCTTACCCGCCAATGCAAAGTTAAAGGTTGGGGTTTCAGTTAAATTCTTAAAACCAGAATGGCGAGCGTCTTATGAAATCCTAGTTAGGTATGTCTCTTGTGACGGTTGTCTCTCTCATCTCCATTATTAACATCTGTGATTATTATTAGCGCTAAAGGGTTGTAAGCTCAATATTCCTTTTTACTTACTTCTTGAAGAAAATGGCACATTCAGTGCAAAGTACTATAGGCAACCCTAATAGGAGCTTGTTCCACAACGGTCTGATTAAAATTCTAATTTAGAATCAGTTATCCCTTAGTTTTAGATCCTGGGATGAATTCTTAGTTGAAAATAAGCTAGGGTCAACACGGTATTGGCCTAATCCTCCTCCCAAAACTCGCAAAAAGCGTAAAGCTCCGTTAAAATATGAGATGGATGATATTCATAAAACTAGGACAGGGGATAGTAAGGTACAGAAAGCAAGTTCATCTGTAGATACTCGTATTAGTAATGATGGTATCAATAAGGTCAATCCCTTTGATGCTGAAACAAATATGGATCAATCTCTATTTGTTAAACGTTTCAGCACATCTGTAAAGGTGGATGGTAAGTTGATGAACGATGGCAAAATTGACTTTGTTACTCATGAATTCATCTCTGATTTATGCACTCCTAAAAAACCTTGTGATGATTCTACACGAAATCTTGAATAGTTAGCACAAGTTTGTTGTGATAGGAGAAGTTTTGAGCCAAAGGGTTTTGTGTCTATTCATTCACGAAGATTCACTCGAAGCATGACTACAGTGCCTTCAGTCTCTATTCCTGTAAATATTCAATAGAATACTCAGCCAATTGTTGTTCAACTTGAGGATGATGTTTCCTCTTTGATTCTTGAGACAACGCATATGAATAAACCTATTACCATAGTGGAGAATCTTGAAAAATTGTTGGCCAAAAACATTAATGATCCAAGTAAGTTTGAAATAGCACCATCATGTATGGATGCTTGTGGGTCTGGCCTTGAGCCACCATGTATGAGCATTCCATCACCAGTTCAAGATGTAAATAATCTTGATTCTTCTCAGTCTAATGATTCACTTTGTGATCAGGATGAAGAAACTCTTCAACAGGTAATTAATCGAGTTTATGAAACCAAAATCGTAGAATTAAAAAATGAATTAAAAGAATGTCAAGTTGATGCAGCCTTAAAAGATGAAGAAAATAAAACATTCAGGGCAGAATTACTAAATTGGGTTAATATATGGAAGAATATGAACCTGAAGAAGAATTGATACAAGGAAGCCAAGAACTCAACGATAACCACTAACCAGCACTTGATTGAGCAAGTAATTCGACAGAAGTTGATGATCATTAAGCTAAAAGATAAACTTTGTGAAGCAAGAAGAGTAATCAGTTTACAAAACAGAACTTGATATCATCTCTCTTTTTTATTATGCTAGTTTATTCCTCTTTTTGATAGGTAATAAATCTTTAATAAACACACCTGCAAAATCGTAGATTTTGTAGGCATGCTTTTAATTTGTTTTATTTTATTTTTATTTTTCTGTTAACAATGATCTTAATGAGAAATTTTATTTCGTATGTTACAGGTTACATGGTATCGATATGCTATAAAGAATATAGGATGTTTTTGTTCACCGTTGGCATTTATTGGTACTTTTGGAAGGATTGGTTGCTCAAAATGGCCACGTTAAAAGTTGGTTCGTTTGAGCAGGAGATAATACAGGCTAGTCATTTAATTGACAGTTTTATCTCATAGGATAAATGTTTATGCCAGATGTCTTTCGGAAGAAATTCGATGTAGCTAAATAGAGATAGGATTCCTATTGTCTTTATCATAGCATTTATTAGAAACCGAAATGAGTTACTAGTTTGGTTATATAAACTAGTAAGTTCGATGTAAAAGGGGTCGATGGAGTATCAAAAGAAAGACTTAATTGAAATTTCATTTCGGTTCTAGTTTTATCTCTTTACTGGAGTTTTGCCTTCGAAGAAGGAGTGTGACTTAAGTTCTTAGACTGGTATCACTGTTTGGTACTATTTTTGAACACTTTATATATATTTCAATATATCATCTTCTAGTTATACTTTGGTACAATTATACTTTGTTATGATTGTATTCATTATCTGAGATAATACTCTGTTAACACAATATTACTGTTTGAATGAGTATGTTACTATATTTGATTGATCAATATTTTTATTGAAAATTAGAATCTTAGTAATATACATATCTATGTTTATTTTGATTTCATTTGTATTTTACAATATTTTCATTATAAATATCATCTTTTATTCAAATATTTAGTATTGATTATTGATTGTTAATTAATAGAACATTACAGAGAAGTTTAAAGTAGTTGTCTATTTTAAGTTTCTGTTATTGTGAATATATAGCAGAGTGGTTTAATGTTAACAATTTAAATATTTTCATTTAAATCATAATTATTTATCTCTTTGTTTACTTGAAATATTAATTAATAATTAATCTAGTATTTAAGTTGCTCTCAGCTGAGATAGAAAAATTAGTTAATTTTAGTCTTAATATAGTTTATATTAAACTTTAATTTATATTTAACAGTTGTTAAATAGGATTAGATTAATTCTATAATATTTATAATAGTCTTTGAATTAGAATATTTGAAGCAAAATCCTCAAAAAGTTAAAGGCTTTCATTAAGAAAGCATTTTAGGTCTTAGTAAACTAATTCTAGGGTTTATTTAAAAAATAATTAGATTAGGATAAATTTTTACTGAATTTTAAATTCTCCTTAAGAGAAAAATTCAATTGGTAGCAGGACCATAACCTGCAAGGCTTTTCCATATTAAACACACCAGGAGCTGCTCTAAGCAATTTGTGTGGGATTAATCTCCTTAGTTGGCCTAAGTCAGTAAATCAGGCCAACAAATGGTGCTAGAAGGAGGGCCTATTAATGATTAATGGCAGGTAGAACTAATGATAAAACTTCAACCAGTCAACAACCTCCGTTACAATCCAAAGTTAGTAGATCACCGTTCATAGAAACAGTTAGGAGCATCCTTGAGCGTGATCATATCACATCCCCATTTACTCTTGAACAGAGTACTCAAAATTTAGAAGAATCACGTCATATTCTTACCAGAGCATATGCTAATCAACTTGGTGTAACCCCAATAGATTATGGTCTACCTAGACAACAAAGACCTAATCCTCATTTGAATATAGTTACTCAAGATTCATTAGAAACTGATAACACTCCAAGTTATCAAGTTAGAAGTCATCAGAGAGAAATCATTCGAACAAATACTGCTAGAAGATTGACTTCTGTAGGTGGTTTTGATCAACCACCTTCTCCTCCAGAATCACCACCTGATAGTCCAAGGTCATTTAATTCAGGAATTTTTTCAGAATCTGAAGGAAGTCCTATGGCTGGAAACATACCTGCCGGAGGAGGAGGTAATCCTCCACCCAATCCTCCACCTAACCCACAACTTCCTTGGTTGAGAATAGTTGTTGTAGCTGTGCCTGGTGTACAACATCCTCTGCCCAAACATTCAGATAAACTTCTTCCGAAGTTTAATCCAGATAACAAACAGAGGTGCAAGTAGATAAATTCATATTAGTTGTTCAAACCATGAATGTCTAGGATGAAGATGTGGTTTGTCGGTTGTTCCCTTTAAATTTTGAGGGAAGAGCATCTACTTGGTACTTTTTATTAGTACAAAAATCAATTACAAATTGGGCTGAATTTAATAAAGATTTCTTAGATAAATTTGAAGAGGATAAAACACCTACTCTCTTAGCCCTTGAGTTATTGCGGATTAAAATGGAACCTAAAGAAAGAATTAAAGATTTTAATCAGAGGTTTCTTACATTAAAAAATAAAATTCATGTTGCTTCTCAACCACCCGAGGATATAATTATAGAGAACTATAATTCATCTTTACCAAAATATCCTGGGATGTTTGTCAAGAGAGCTGGTAAAACAACTTTGGTGGAAACTTTTGAGGAAGCCATTAAAGTTGAGAAGGATTCCATGTCCTATGAACCAGATAGAAGTGGAAAAATGGATACTTTTCCTCGTAGGAAAATTGAAAGACCTAATTCAGAAAAGGATAAGGCATTTGATGTAGAACGGCTGCAGAATGCTATTCGGGCATTAAACAATGAAGTTGTAGGATTAAAAAAACTAATTATGAAGCTTCCTCCTGTAGAGGATATTTCAGAAATCAGTTTAGACAAAATCCTAATACTAATAATAAAACAAGTGCACCGCCTGATATAGCCATAAATGAAGAAATTTTTAATACTATTCGAGCTGTCTTATCCTTATCCAAAATTCCTTCAAATCAAGAAACTGTTGAAAATGAAGAAGAAGAGGAATCTGAAAATGAAGAAGAATAAGAAGAACCTCAACAAGTTAACGGTCATTTCTAGGACAGTCTTGTAAAATATTATGAAGGTAAAAGTCCTCCTTTAGGACAGCATGCCTATAATACTCATAGTAGAACATTCGCAAATACTCCTGGAGCTTCATCAAGTTCTACCCCGAGTAATGATAACAATAATTCACAACCCAAAAAATAGACTCAAGCTAGCAAACAAGCTCAAGCTGCAAGGATTGCTCAGCCTATTCAAAATATTCCAAAGTTGGATTTACAATATGACATAATTGAAGATTTAAAGAAGACATGTGCAAACATCAGTATGTATGATCTTCTTCAAATTTACCCAATGCCAAATAGTCCTATTATAAATCATGCCATGAGTTCAATAATTCCTAATGCTAAACAAAGTGTAGCTGCTAACAATTCTAATAATGATTTAACATCAAATGATAAAGGAAAGTCAACGGCTGAAAAAGCCTCACTAATAGGAAAAAATTCAAAATCAACAACTCTTCCATTCCTACTTACCTTTGAGATCTTTAATAGGAATGTTCATAATTGCATGGTTGATTTCGGGGCATCTTCCAATGTAATGCCTTTATCTGTATGCAAAAGGCTGAATGGAAAATATGTTCCATCAAATTCACAAATAACTCAATTGGATAGGACAAATGTGAGGGTTGTAGGAGATATGAAAGATGTTTCAGTTAGGATTGCATGTAACCCTTCAGTTTTTCAAATCATAGACATTGTGGTTGCAGATATTCCTGATGTGTATGGACTGCTTTTGAACAGAGATTGGTCTCAACAATTGAATGGATTCTTTGATACAGACTGGTCAACTTTATGGTTACCTAAAAATGGAAAATCAAATCAAATTAAGATAAACAGGGAAAGATATATGAAACATACTGTGACAAAATTACATGATCCTAGTGAACTAGTTTTATTTTCAGACTCCATTATGGGGAATTACATGTATGAACTAGGATTTGGTAATTTTAAATCTGAAAATAAACAGCAATCAGAAATTCTTAATGTGACAACTATTTCTCATGACTCTTCATTCAAGGAAATTATAAATGATGTAGATAATCATAATATTGTAAATATTATAGAAAGTAAAGTAGTTATTAATAGTTCTACTTGGACTTTATATTTTGATGGGGCGAAGTCTAAAGAAGGAGCAGGAGGTAGTTGCCTGCTAATAGAACCTCAAGGAAATAAAACATGTATAGCTTGTAGGATAGAATTTAATTGTACAAACAATACTGTGGAATATGAAGATTTAATACAGGGTTTGAAAAAAGCGATTGATTTGGATATCAAAGTGTTAATTGCATATGGTGATTCTGAAATCATCGTCAGACAGGTCCATAATTCTATTTACTACCTTTCTGAACATTTGCAGAATTATCAACGAGAGGTATGGAATCTCATTTCACATTTTGATACATTTAACATAATTTCAGTTCCAAGAGTTCAAAACCAAGAGGCAGATTTATTAGCGAATGTAGCATCAAAATTAATCCCATCAGAAAATTTTACACCAGATTTCTTTTCAGTTGAATTGATTTTTAGGCCTTCTATACCAGATAATATCTTTAATTGGAGTGTGTTTGATAATGATGTGCAGGTGCTGAATTTTCTAACAAATGATGATACCTTTAAAGATTCAGTCATTGATGAAGTTACACATGACAAAAATCTGCGGGATTTTTCGGTAATAAATGATTTTTTTTCAGTTGAAAAAGCTTTTGAGAAGGTAAAACCAATTCCTAATTCAGTTTTGAGATTAGAAAATTTATTTGATCTTCAAGATAAATTTAGATCTGTTCCTAACTGTAAAACCAATAGCTCTCAAATGAAATATGAAATCGTAAATTTAGGAACAGAACTAAATCCTCAAACTGTAAATCTAGGAATAGATTGCACTCCCGCAGAAAAAACAGCATTCATAAAATTGTTTAAAGAATTTAAGGATGTTTTTGCATGGACATATGATGATTTGAAAACCTTCAATCCACAAGTCATGCAACACATAATTCCAATTAAACAAAAGTCAAAACATTTTCAACAAAAACTAAGGAAATATCATATGTCATTAGAACCAATAATTAAGAAGGAATTAAATAAATTGTTAGCTGCTAGGATTATTTTTCCTATTCGGCATACTCAGTGGGTAGCCAACCTAGTTCCAGTTAGGAAGAAAAACAGTGATATTAGATTATGTGTTGATTTTAGAAATCTTAATAAGTCTTTCGAAAAGGATAATTACCCAGTTCCTCCCATGGAACAAATTCTTCAAAAAGTTTCTGATTCTGAGATACTGTCACTTCTTGATGGTTTCTCAGGATACAACCAAATATTGGTTTCCCCATATGATCAATTGAAAACAGCTTTTAGAACTCCATGGGGAACATATTCTTATAGAAAGATGCCCTTTGGGTTAATCAATGCTGGGGCATTGGATATTGCTTTTAGAGGCTTAATTAAGCATTCAATAGTTGTCTATTTAGATGACGTAGCTATATATTCTAAATGTTGACATGATCATATTAATCATCTTAGAAAGGTATTTGAACGATGTAGAAATTCGGAGTATCCTTAAATCCTAAGAAAACAATATTTGTTGTTTCAGAAAGTATTTTATTAGGTTGCATGGTTTCAAAACAAGGGATCATGATTGATCCTGAACGAACCCAAGCTATTTCAAAAATAACTTACCCTTGTATCAAGAAAGCAATGCAATCATTTCTTCGTAAAATAAATTTTGTCAGAAGATTCATCCCCAGTTTTTCTAAAATCATTCGTCCTTTACAAAAAATGATTAAGAAGGATGTTATTTTTAATTTGGGAAAAACTGAAAAAAGAATCATTCGAGAAAATTTTAGAAGCCATTTCAGAAGCTCCTAGTCTTTTGAGCCCAGATTTTAACAAAGATTTCATATTGTATACTTTCGCTTCTGATATATCATATGCAGCAGTTTTAACTCAACTAAATCAGCAAAATAATGAAGTGCCAATTTCTTTTATGAGTTCAAATTTTAAAGGTGCTAAATTTAATTACCATGAAGTTGATAAGCAAAATTTTGTTGTTTTCAAAGCTGTCAAACACTTTCATCCATATTTATTGAAATCTAGAACGAAAGTGATAGTTCCTTATCCTTCAGTCAGAAATTTGCTAGTGCAAAAAGATTTAGGTGAAAAAAGGGCACCATGGATGATAGCTCTTCAAGAGTATGACTTGAAAATTAAACCTTCAACAGTAGTCAAGGATCAAGGATTATGTAAACTTGATGCTGAAGCAACTCATCTACCTAATAATAATTCTGAAGCTGTCATTGATGAAGTTTTACTTACGAGGGAAATTTACTTCGATCATCCACCACAGGATTCTTGGTATACATATATAAGAACACTTTTGGAAATAGGAACTGCTCTCGATTACTTGGAACCAAAGAAAAGGAGGGCACTTAGACTGAAATATGCTCCTTATTTATTAATTGATAACATCCTTTTTAGGAGAAATTCAAACGGAGTTTTTCTTCGATGTCTAGATAAAGATGAAATAGAAGTAATTTTGAAAGAATTACATTTTGGACCAGTAGGTGGTCATTTTGGTGGATAAACTACGGCACATAAGGTTCTTAGGGCTGGCTATTATTGGCCTACTTTATTTCGATATTCCTATGCTTTTGTCAGAAAGTGTTAGGAATGTCAACTTGCAGCATGAAGAGTTAAGAAGCCTGTTTTCCCTTTACAACCTATTTCAGTAGAAAGACCTTTTCAGAAAAGCGGTATTGACATAGTAGGACCAATAAACCCTCCCTCTTCTATGCAACACAAGTATATAATAACTGCAACTGATTATTTTACTAGTTGGGCAGAGGCTGGACCTTTGAGGGTTGTAAACACCAATCAGGTTATATTATTTTTAGAATCTTTTATCATAACAAGATTTGGTGTTCCAGATTCCCTTGTCTTTGATAATGCTTAATATTTTTCATCAGTTGAGTTAACTCAATTTTCCTTAGAGAAGGGAATAAGAGTTAGGTATTCAACTAACTATCATCCTCATGGAAATGGTTTAGCTAAATCAACAAACAAAAATTTATTGAAAATTCTCAAGAGAACTATTTCAGCTCACCATCGTAATTGGCATACATAATTATTTAATGCCCTTTGGGTAGATAGGGTAACTCCTAAAGCTGCCATAGGTAACTCACCCTTCTTCTTCATTTATGGATCTGAGGCTATTTTACCACCAAATCTATTTTTACCTTCATTACAGTTAGCCCAATCCGTTCAAGATGAAGATTGTCCAGCAATAGAGAAAAGGATTTACACTTTATTAAAACTTGAGGAAGAAAGAGACAGGTCAAAGCAACATTTTACAAAACATCAACAAACTGTGAAGTCCTGGTTTGATCAATCCTCAAGTTCTAATCGATATTTTCAGGTGGGGGACTTAGTTTTAAAATGGGACAAAGTTCATGAGGAAAAAGGAGATCATACTAAGTTTCAAAAACTTTGGTTAGGTCCCTTTGTTATTGTTGAAAAGATAGGTCCAAGTACCTTTCGTTTGCAAACCCCAGAAGGTCAGTTCGAAACATTCCCAGTGAATGGACTGATCTTAAAAAATATTTCTGCTGATTTTTCCAAACCCTAAAATTGTATATAATTATGTATATCAGCTTGTTTTCTGTTTGTAAATAATTTTATTTCAAAAAAAAATTATGTATATATTTTTATCATAAAATTGTTAATATTTTGTACAATCTTTTATTAAATAAAGGGTTATGATAAATTTATGATACTTATGTACATTTCAAACATCATTCTACTCTTGAAACTAGTTTTCGATTTTCTTAATCAAGTATTAATATATTGATCATTTGTATTAAGGATTATCAAATTTCTGTATATATGTTTTAAAATAATCAGTCACTAATGTACATGTGTCAATGGATAGGATAAGTGTAAATAAATAAGTCCTATGTTTTGAAAACCAATTTGTTCATTAGTTTAAAATTATGGTATTAGACTAAATCTTTTAATTGGTTGAGAATGATCAAATTTTCTTAAGTCTATTAATAACCTATCATTATTTGTAAATATTGGTAAGTGTTATTCAGATTATTCTTCACTCTTCTATTTTCTTATAATAGTTGGGATAGCTAATTAATGTCCTTTTCGAAACTTGTACTTTGAAAGATTCTTATGGATCTCTACCATCAGTCATTGTTTTTAAAGTTATTTACAATCTGAAAAAAAATTAGAATCTGTTCCATTCAATAAAATACTAAAATGAGTGACGGAAGGTCTTAATAATAAGCCGATCTGATCAGGATCATAAATATCACTGGCATGACATTATTAGGAAACTGATAATGGCTATTGGTTGTAAGGTCAAGAGATAGGGGGTCTCATTACGAGCCAGCTGATTCATTTTCTGGTGATATTAGTGACTAACATTACCATTTGGTCACCATGCTAGTTAATGATCTCTTATTTTATAAAATTTCAAATTTCAAATTGAATAAAGTAAAACATAGTTTTGATTGTAGAATAGGAGGTCTCATCATGATCCAGCCTAATCATGATCATCAGTGATGTCTAGGATAACTTCATTTTTTATCCTCAGGGTGATGGCTCTTGGTTAAAAGATCAAGAGACAAGAAGTCTCATCACGAGCCGGCATGCTTATTCTAGGTATTTCTCGTGAATGATACTATCACATCGGGTTATTATGCCTAGATAGTAATCTTCAGTCAGAGTAATTGTTTCAATTCTACTTATAAAAAAAAATAGAGAAAAAGGAAAGAAAATTGTTATATCCATGGAACGGATTCTAGAAATTTTTCAAAGAAGTAGATTTCTATACCTTATACTGATGGTGCAGATTATATTTACTATAAAGTACTTTGTTTCTATTAGGATATTTCTAAGTTTATCTTTAACAAGATTTTTATTTAAAGAGATGGGATATTTCTGGATTATACTTGCGAATATAAATCAGAATAATGGTTTTTACTTAGATAGAGAAATTTTTATTTTTTTTAAATAGGTTTTAATATTTTTTTTATATTATCATTTGAAAACTATATGAGCAGAGATAACTGGTTTGCCTAGGTCATCGCCATTTGTTGGTAGTCAGCAACAACCCTCTCATTTTTTCTATTATGCTAAAAAATGATCAGTTCTCTTCTATGATTTATTTTAAAAGATTATATTAGAGTGAGTGTGGGAGGGATATCACATTAGAGTTCAATATGAAAGACTTGTTGAATACAATTTTCATTGATATCAAAGTAGTTCAGTAATGACAAAGGAATAACAAAATACTATTGATTAAATAGTCCAAAGAGATTTGCAGAAGCCAAAATAACACAGTTGGCCAAGTAGAAGTCAGAAGCATTATGCTAAGTTTCTATGAAGTGAATATTTGGACGACCCACATCATAAATAGAGAAACATCAATCGTCCAGAATAGTTTCCACAATGCCAAGGTGAAAGCTTGTTAAAAATGTGGGAAGACTATTGCAGAAGTCATGAAAAACAGACCTACAAACTGCAATTGCAGAAGACGAATTATGGAAGCAGTTTCATGAAAAGTCAAGAATCAGATCCGCGACCCGCAATTGTCATGCATATTATGGAAAGGGAAATTGCAGAAAGATCGTTGTGGAAGGTTAATTGGATAAAGGAGCATTGCGGACACCACTTTGTGGAAAGATCGTTGCTGAAGGTCAATTAAGACGATCTTTCCTTTTGGAATTATGGGATCAAGTCTAAGGATGATCAATCCTAACATCAACATATTTGGATGATCCTTCCTTTCAGAATTATGGGACCCATTCTAATAAGATCAACATTTAAGACGATCCTTCCTTTTGGAATTATGGGATCAAATCTAAGGATGATCAATCCCAACATCACCATATTTGGATGATCCTTCCTTTCAGAATTATGGGATCCAGTCTAACAAGTTCAACATTTAAGATGATCCTTCCTTTCGTAATTACGTGATTAAGTCTAAGGATGACTCAATCCCAACTAAGCTACCTGTTGTGATCAGGATTTCATAATATCAATACCACTCCCCCTTTCGATGGAATTCCTTACGGACAACATCAATCTTGTCTCATAAGTGTTCAAACTTCACATGAGATAGAGGCTTAGTCAACACATCTACAACCTACTCATCTGCGCTCACATATTGGAGCTTTATAGCTTCCTTCTACACCATGTCACCAATGTAGAAGTACTTGATTTCTATGTGCTTCATCTTATCATGGAACATGAGGTTCTTTGTCATCATTATGTAGCTTTATTTATCACATAGAATCACAATATCATCCATCCCCATATCGAATAGATCTGATAACAACTTTTGAATCCATATGGCTTCACAACTTGCGAACAAGCTGCAATATATTCCGCTTCTGCAATGCTGAGAGAAACACTGGGTTGCTTCATGCTTAGCCATGAGATCATGGTTGACCCTAGACTGAAACATCCTCCTCAATTTATTTTTCTATCTGAGAAATTCCCTGCCCAATCTAAATCTGTATAACCATACAGTCTGAAATCATGATCTCTAATATAATTGAGACCATAGTCTACCATGCCTTATAGGTACCTCATCACATGATTTGCAGCTACCAAGTGAACATGTCTGGGCTCAACTATATACTTACTCAAAGTGTTCACAGTAAAGCATATATTTGGTCGGGTATTCGTCAAATACATCAATGAACCAATGATTTGTCTGTATAATGTCACATCCACTAATTTTGACGAAGCATCTGCTGACAACTTCAAGTGTGTATCCATGGGTGTGGCCATGAATTTACATTCCAACATGTCAAAAAATTTCAAGATTTCCACTGCATACTTCCCTTGGTTAAGGAATATTCCTTATGGTCTCTGCCATACTTCACTACCTAGGAAATAATGCATCAATCCATTGTCTTTCATCTTGAGTTCTATAACAATCTCCTTCTTACACTCTGAGATTTGCTTCTCATTACCTGTCAGGAAAAAATCATCAACTTACAACAATAATATGGCAGGTTCATCATCCATAACCTTGAATTAAAGATTAGGATGATCCTTACTTTTGGTAAAGCCCAATCTCGTCAAAAAACTATCGATTCTTCCATACCAAGTTCTTGGAGCTTGTTTCAGTCCATACAGATCCTTCTTCAATTTACAAACATATGATCTTCTGTCTTTGACTTCAAAACCTTATGGTTGTTCTATGTACACTTCTTCTTCAATAACACCATTTAGAAATGTTGTTTTCACATCCATCTAGTGTAACTTCCATTATGTCTTGGCTGTTAGTGCCATGATGGTTCTGATAGAAGTATACCTTGGTAAAGGAGAAAATGTCTCTTCATAATTGATTTCTTCCTTTTGAGATAATCCACCATCAAAAAATCTGGATTTTTACTTCTTGATACTTCCATCGGCTGTATGTTTTATCTTGTAGATCCATTTGGAAGATACCACACTTTTTCCTTCTTGCTTGGGAACTACTTCCCATACATCATTCTTCATTATGGATTGGTATTATTCCATCATAGATTATACCCATTCTTTATTTTGAACGACTACTTCAAAATAAGTAGGTTCTTTGTCTACAAGATCACATATCAAAGCCACATAACTAGAAAATTTCTTTGGCTTCTTGCTCTGCCTTATGGGGCCTTCTGGAGAACCATAACTTTTTGCTTCTTGAATAATATCACGAGATAAAGCTTGGTTTCTTTTGTGGGAGATATTCATGTGGGGAGGTTCTTGGGCTTCAACATATCATGTTCTTTTAGAATCTCATCATCATGAGAAGGTGAAACTTCCTTCATTCGTTCTACGTCTTTCGGAGCTACAACTTCTTCATATGTTTCTTCAAGTTGGCACTTTCTCGATTTCTTGAGAGTTGAATCTTCATCAAAGGTTACATACCTACTAATTTCCATATGATGGTAACTTGGTATATATATTCTTAAGGCCTTGGATATCTCACAATACCCAACAAATATTCATTTCTTTCCAGAAGGATCCAACTTGGTTCTTTTCTATTTCAGTATATGAACAAACACTGGACAACCAAATGTATTAAGGTGACTTACCTATGGTTTCTTTCCTGTGAACATTTCTTTAGGGGTCTTGAATCCAAGTGCACTATGGTATATTATGTTATGGACATATACGTATATACTTGTTGCTTCAACCCATAATTGCATAGGAATATCTTAATCATGGATCATAGTCTTCACTACTTCCATAATGGTTTGGTTCTTCCTTTCAGCAACACCATTTTTTCTGGATTATAGGGAGTGGTAAGTTCCCTCTTAATCCTATCATCTTTGCAGAAGCTTCCAATTTCATTTGAAGTACACTCTCCTCCATTATTTGACCTGAGTTTCTTGATCTTTCTTTCTAAAAGATTCTCTACCAATGCTTTGATTTCCTTGAACTTTCCAAACACTTCATATTTTGATTTCAAAAATTAAACCCAAGTCTTATGAGAGTAATCATCAATGAAATTTATATAGTGTGCATACCCACTTTAAGATGATTAGGGCATCGGACCACATACATCTGAGTGTATAAGTTCCAAGATTCCTTCTAACTTGGTTTCGCTCTTTGAAAATGGATTATTTATGTTCTTTCCTTTCGCACATCCTTTACATATTCATTCATGATCAATATTTAGGTATGGTAGACTTGTGACTACCATTCTCACATGTTGTAGGGATTTGTAGTTTATGTGAGAAAGCCTTCTATGCCATAGTTCACGTGGACTTGTAGTATCATGAATCAAGGTTGCTTCAAAGTGACCTTTTAGTTTATACAGGCCACCTTCTTTTGTCCCAATGACAGATCCATCTTCTAGATATTTACCTCTAGGCCACATAAGAACTTCACCATATATAAAGGCAACCCAAAATTCTTTCTTATATGGGGCTAAATTATAAAGTAAGTTCTTCTTAATTCCGGGCACATATAATACATCCTTCATCTTCATCGAGGTTCTCGAATCAATCCTGTATGTGGATTTTCCTATTCCCTTGATAGGATATTGATAGTCATCTCCTAGTGAAACTTTCTGAGGAGATGAGTCCCTTTCTTCAAAACTGGAGAGATTCTTCTTCTAACTTGTCATGTTCTTTGAAGCACCATTATCAATTAGCCATGTATCACTTCTAGGTGTCAAAGACCTAGAGAGAGCAGAGAATAAAATATATTCTTCAACTTATTCCTTTGTTAACTTCTTAGGAGGTTCTTCTTCATACATTCCTGATAGGGAATCAAACATCTCCTTGGGTGTATCCTTAGAGGATACTTAAGGAATCAAGTGATCCTTTATTGAATCATCTATGATCCTTCATTGAATCATCTATGATCCTTTATTCGATCATTTATGATCCTCTAAGCTTTAATCATGTCTTTCTTATACTTTTCTTTTGCTTCATCTTATTCAGGATCCGATATAACTTCCTTGATAAAATTTGCAAGATAATTCAATTCTAGAATGAGTCTTATTCTGTATTTCCAAGCATGGTATTTTTCTATACCTTCCAACCTTTCATCAAGATTAGTGCTTGGAGACATCTTGTCTCAGAGATCAGATAATGACAAAAATTGAAAGTTTCCCAAAAATGAAAATTGTACTCACCAAAATATGCACTTGAATTAGGCGAGTATGATGGTACAATCAGTTTCAGAAGAATCCAAATTATAACCCTTGAAACTAGACTTACAAGATCTTGGACTGCAATTTATGGTTATGTTTTCAATTTTCTGGTTTTATGGTTTCAAGCCAAACTAGGGATTGAATTTCTGGAGGATCTGCCCACTGAAAAACTTTGATCTTGGTGGAAAAATATGCACCTAGGAGGGGCACACTTCCCTACGACACTTGCACCCAAAATTCCACTTTATTAGAAAACCCTAATTTTCTTTTTCGAAGAAGGAGAGAGAGATTTACCTCATGAAAGCTGCTCTTTTCAGGATAGCTCTGATACCATGTTAATTTTTCTATGTTGCTATAGCTTAAGTCCTAACTTGACTAACATTTAATACATTTTCATAATAACAACATAAAGAGGATCACTGAAATAAACACAATCACAAGGTACACAACAATTTACCCTGGGAAAACCCTAAAAGGAAAAACCCAGCAAAACTTACTCAATATAGATTACCAATATGCAATGACCAAAGAACACGGCCTCATCAAGTGAGAGACCAAAAACCCAAGAATAAGAGCCAAAACACCATAGACATTGGTTATCCTCCTTCTCTATCTCTCCTTCTTTGTCTCTCTTCGCAATACAAGTGTGAGTGAGTATGTACAAATGAGGGAGGGTGCCTTCCTATTTATACTAATCTTCTCAACTAACATTTTCCCTAACTGAGCTGACATTTCTAACTAACAAGGCCGAACTACCTAGGAAACCCCGCAATAATAATTATATTAGTCTTTTCAGGGTGCTATTGACCGGACTTACAACAGAGAGTTTACCTCATGAATTTTACATGACCTTTTACATCAGTGACATCTCCTTAAGGAGGAATAATAATAATGTGAAGTACAAGTAGAATATTCTATGAAGTTACATTATTTCAACAATAGCATCATTGTAATAGTAACCACAATTAATGATTATATTATAGGTGTTAACATTTGACATCTTTTATCCTTATGAGCTCAATATTTCAAGATGATATCATGCTTATTTTATTGTGGAAGGGCGGTACTCTAAACACATGTGAAGCTTTCGGTCAAGTAAACGTGACTGTCATATTAACACTCAAGTTTTTCTTCATTAATCATGTTTATTAGACGTGGTTCAATTTTTACTTTTCAATATGAATATGTATTGATCCTTGTATTGTGGAAGGATGACCGTGGGAAGTCGCCAATGGTGTCACATCAGGTAAATGATAGCATTATAGTACCTAAACATGATTAAAATAATAATTATTTTTATTATATGCATGTTATTTTTTTAACGTGAAGTTTTGTAATGATAAAAATAAATTAATTACTTTTATTGATTGATGATTGTAGAGCACACCACATCATGATGATGAGGTGGTCACTGAGGAATATATCTTTTATTCAACTGACCAAATGGAAACTGTGAAGAAATATTTGAAAATTTCCAATCAAGAACTTCTTAGACGGATTGTAATCAGACCCGTGACTAAAGAAATCAAAGCAAGAATTAATTACTTGAGGCAAAAAATAGAACAGTACAATGTAGATGTCATCTTTGAAATATTTTACGAATGATGACATATATTCATTTATGTTATTTTAGTTCTCTATTTTTTATATGATCTAATCAATTAAAGTTTTCTTTTTGTAGGATTTTTTGGAGATAACACATGTGCATCCAGTATAGGATGTAGAGGTCGGTATTGGTAGTAGCGATGATTCAACAAATCATCAATATGTCATACCAATGAGGCTAGTTGAATCTTCTGACCAACAATTCCTTTTAGATGCTATGACTTCACCAAATGTTGTAAATCAGCATGGCCCTTTACCCACTACTACTTCACAGGATGTTAGAGAGGATAGTGGCATCGAATATGAAAGTTTTTATCCTATAGCATTACATGTGGTTAGCAAGGGATCATTACTTGTTACCTTCTTGGTGGACCATGACTGTGTTCCAATCAACATACTGAATATTGCAGGTATTATTTAATTAATTTAGTGTTTTTTTCATGTAATTCAAACCCACATACCTCAAATTATTTTTAATTAATTATCATTTTTTTTGCAGGAAATAATTTTTTTTATAAGAACTTGCAGAATAAGACGTTGGATATTTCTGGTCCCACCATTCGTACACGGTGGAATTCCCAAAATGACAAATTGAAAGACGATCTAATGAACCACATGGTCAGCTTGTTCGGTGATACCTTCAACAAAAAATGTGTCACTACAACAAATGGATTAAATTTGAAATATGTCAAAGAAGATTATAGGGACAATTTGCAAATTAAACCTAAGTATGAGCATCCTTTGATGGTTCCAGAGAAGGAGTGGAAGGTGCTCATGGATGATTCAAAGGAGAAGGCATTGATAAAACAAGGAAAGACTCGACCACTCGATTCAAAAAGGTATGACACATCATATTTTCAATGAAAAATGTTCAATTTTGTATTTTACTTTTAAATATATTTAAGTTGTGATATGTAAAATATTTGAAACCTTTCATAGGCTCCTCGACACCTCTAAAGTGACAATGGAAAGTGTAGAAAAACATGGGAAAAATAAATTGGGCCAGGGTGGATATCAAAAACTAAGAGCATGAATTGTAAGAATCAAAATTTCAACATTTGTGGCCAAATTTTTCTAAATGTAGTGAGCAAATAATTGGTTTATCACAAGCAATTTTCATGGTGTTATGCATTGCAGGGAAATGTTTTTCAAGAGGCATCCATTGAAGAAGACTTGAGGCTCAGATTCATGTATGGTTTTCAACATGCGTTGGAACATCAAAAAAGCTTGGGGAAAACCCCACTTTCCTAATTGATGCACACAGAGATGAACAAAACCAATAAGGCCATCATTATAATGTAATTGTGTATTATATTCATGAATGATTACATCTATAAATAAATGTCTTTTTTTTGTTTTCAGGGTGAGAGCAACAAAAGAAGTGAGAGTAGAAGTACCGAATGGGTACCACATGATGGTGGGGAGTTGCCTCATGGTGGTGGCAAGCAACATAGCCATTCAGGTATGTATGTTATAAAATATAAGTATTTAATATGATTTTAAATATATAATTCATGACGTGTACTAGTAAATTTTCATCTATGAATGGAAGAGCATGTACCTGAGCATGCTCAACTAAGCGAGGAACAAATGGCAGAACCAATGAACACTCCAATTGTCTCATTTAGTCAACAAACAAGTAAATATCATTGTAATAATATTAGAAATAATTAAAAACATATATCAATTAAACTATGCATTTATATCTATATAACGAGGAGATTAATTTGGTTTCTTGTTCTGCCTTGTGGATCCTTTTGTAGCACCATACCTTCCTTCTTCTTGAATAATCTCATGGGCCCAAGCTATATTTCTTTTGTGGGATATATTCATGTGCGGGGGTTCTTAGGGCTTCAACATATCATGTTCTTTCGAAATCTCATCATCAAGAGAAAGTGCAACTTCCTTTATCAATTATGCAACTTTGGGAGCTACAACTTTCTCAACTTGTGTCTTCATCAAAGGTTGGATCCTTCGTGATCAATTTTTAGGTTTGGTATACCTATGACTATCTTTCTCATATGTGGTATGGATTTTATTGTTTTATGTGAGCAAGCCTTCTATGATCTTGTAGAATCATGGATAAAGGCTACTTCTAAGTGACCTTTCAATTCATACAGGCCACCATCTAGTGACGGATACATCTTCTAGAGAACATATTCTTCAACTTCTATTTTTTCTAACTTCTTAGGAGGTTCTCATTCTTATTCTTATTCTAAGTTAGAATGATGTATATTTTTATTCTTCCTCTCAAATTCTTCTCTCTTTGTCAGACAATTTCTGGCAATGTGTCCTATCTTATCACAATGGTAAAATTAATAAGAGGAGAAATATTTCTGCTTGTAATCTCTAATTTTATTCTTTTGAAACTTCTTGAGAGGATAATACCCCTTATGAGTTTCCTTCTTGAAATGATTCTTTCCTTTAATTCTTCTGGTATGAGTAGTTAGAGCATGGTCATGTTCTCTAAGTAGTGCTTCTCGGTTAGCAACTCTAGCTTCTTTTGGAACAAATTCTTCCCATAGGATATCGAACTTTAGGATTTCCTTCCTTGCACAAATTATCTGGATGAAGGAGTCCCATGGTATAGTAAGACCATTGAGAGTTGTCATTACTAGTTCAATTTCATCAATCTTGTCTTCAATTGCTTCTAGTTGTTCTTTGAATTGAGAGACCCTTGTGAAGTATTCATGGATAGATTCACCCTTGCTCATATTTTTACTTTTGAGTTGGGTTGTCACGTTCATCTTCTGGTTGATGTTTCTTCCTTCATACATTCTTGATAGGGAATCAAACATCTCCTTAGGTGTATAATTAGAGGATACTTGAGGAATCAAGTGATCCTTGATTGAATCAACTATGATCCTCTTAGCCCTAATCATATATTTCATGTACATTTCATTTGCTTCATCTTCTTTGGTTTCAACAAAACTCCCTTGATAAACTTTGCAAAATCATTCTCTTCTAGAATGATTCCTATTCTGTATTTACAACCATGAAAGTTTTCTATACCCTCCAACTTGTCATCAAGATTAGTCCTTGGAGACATCTTGTCCTAGAGATCATGAAATGACAAAAATTTAAAATTTCTCAAAATTAAAATTGTACTCACCAAAAGATGCACTTGGCTGAGGTGAGTATGATGGTACAATCAGTTTATAAAGAATCTAAATTCAAACCCTTGAAACTAGACTTGCAATATCCTGGACTGTAGTTTTTTGTTTTGTTTCTGGTTTTTTATTTACTGATTTTCTGATTTCAATCCAAACTAGGGTTTGAATTTCTGGAGGATATGCCCACTGGAAAACTTTAATCTAGGTGCCAAAATATGCACCTAGGAGGGGCACACTTCCCTATGTCACTTGCATGCAAAAGTTCCACTTTATCAAAAAACCCTAATTTCCTTGTGTGGAGAAGGAGAGAGAGCTTTACCTCATGAAAACTGCTCTTTTCAGTATGGCTCTAATACCATGTTAAGTTTTCTATGATATCATAGCTTAATTCCTAACTTGATTAGAATTCAATACATTTTCATAATAACATCATAAAGAGGATCATTGAAAGAAACACAATCACAAGGTACACAACAATTTATCCTTGGAAAACCCTAAAGGGAAAACCCATCAAAACTTCCTCAATATAGATTACCAGTATGCAATGACCAAAGAACAAAGTCTCATCAAGTGAGAGACCAAACCCCAAGCATAAAATATAAGACACCAAATACATTGATCATCCTCCTTCTTTGTCTCTCTTGCGCAATACAAGTGCGAGTATGTGTGTATAAATGAGAGAGGGCACCTTCCTATTTATACTAGTTTTCCGACTGACATTTTATCTAACTGGGCCAACCTACCTGACTGGCAGGAATGACCTACCTAGGTACACTTCAAAATAATAATTATATTCGTCTTTTCTGGGTGCTATTGACCTGACTTACAACTGAGGTTTTACCTCATGATATTTACATGACCTTTTACATCAGTAACATATCCCGAAGGAGGAACAATAATAATGTGAAGTACAAGTATAATATTATTCAAAGTTGCATTATTTCAATAAGTAGTATGCTAAAACCAGTAGGACAAAAGTGATTACACAGTATGCTCAGTAATAATACACAATTGCTTGGAAATGAATGCACACATTAATGATAGAAATATATGTGATGCATGACATACATATTATCAGTGATTCAATGATGATACGCAGTGACATATTTAGTGGTGATACAGTGGGTTGTATAGTTTTCTTCACACGATTACATCTACTCAGAAATACATACTCAATGATACTTACACATTGATCTATGATGATGCCTACACCTATGATATTATGCAATGATATGATGTGCTAGTGATTAGTGATTACACAATGGTATGTTGATGCCTATACTCAGTCATTACACAATGTGATATATAGAAACAATGAAATAATGATGACAATGATGAAATGATAAACAATGAGTACATTGATTCAGTCGAGCAGGTTCCAAGAGCATATTCCTTAACTTAGATTGGCTAGGTTATATGAGTAGTTGGTTTGAATTAGGTGTACTGAGTCTGTTATACAGTTGGTTAGAATCAGATTAACTGAGTCTGATGATGTGTGCAACTTGATTGGTACAGCCAGATTAGACAGATTGATTGTATATGTTGATGAGCAGTGGTCAGTAGTGACAGTGGATGAGGAGTGGCAATTAGTGACAATTGTTGTGCAGTGTGGTACAACTATTAGTTAGTAGGTCTGCAAGATCAGTGCGGTTGTGATTCGGCATTTTTTATCTTCATATTAGGGTGGCAGGATAGGGCAAGGAAATCCAGGGAGCTATGGATTCCTTCAGGTTGCATCCTATAAATCAAGGGGTTGTAGCCTCCTTCCATTTGTAGCTGGATAATTGAAGTGATTGTAATAAAGGAGTTGTTTCCTCCTTCCAGTTGTTGCTAGAAAACTATTATTGTAAAGGTTTCCATGGTTTTTCCCCTAAGACTTGGGTTTCCACGTAAACATATTTTGTATTGTGTTTTGTATGCTTCCTATGGAATGATGATATGTGATGATGTGCTATAATTGTTTATATAGTGATAATAATGTACTCTGCATAATATTGAATAATTTGTTGATGATTGTTAATGTTGAAAAAGTAAGAAAATCTATACACATTGTTCACCCCTCCCCCCCCTCTTAGTGTGCTCGGTGTGTCCAACACAGTTAATGTCCATGATGGAAGGTGTGGTGCATATGCTTTGCATGGTGAGGAATCCAAAGCACCTTTTTTTTGGAACCCTTGAAGGAAATGTGCAGTTTTGGTGTGTGTGTGCAATAAAGTCATGCAACCATTCACTATTCTCTGCATGGTATTTTTTTTGGCTTGTTATTAATGTGTTGGGAAAATGGGAACTTCATTATAGTTTATATAGTGGATCTTTATTCTCTATTTCTCAATATTCTCTCTTATTCGACAATCTGCTATTGTGTAGAATTCATTCTCTACAATATATCTATTATACTCTGAAGAATTGTTGGTTTTTTCATCCCCATTATTATGAGGGTTTTTCCAGGGTACATCTTGTGTTGTGGATGAATGATTTTTGTAATTGAATGATTCATTGATTCATGTGTTCAGTATCTCATGATAAAAATTTTAAAGTTCAAATATATTCATATTTTCTCAAACATTAACATGGTATCAGATCTCAGGGCATGAAGGATTTGAGTTGTACAAAGAAAACTAGAAGTCTACATAGATCCTGAGATTTAAGAAAAGTTTTGAATCCATGGCATCAATCTCCACTTGACCAAAAGAACATCTTGAGGGCACTTCAAACTTTAGCACTTGGAGGCAAGGGTATTGAACATTCTGGAGGAACGTGATTTGGATACCTACGTATCAACTATGGTAGAGAATCCTACCACCAATGCAGGGCCATTCAACTTCAAGAATAACTAAGCAAAGGCCATACTTATCATCTACGATTCAGTTAAGGACAATTTGATGTCCATAATCACTTTGTTGAAGATCGCAAAGGAATGTTTTGATACATTGAGCAACCTGTATGAGAAGAAGACCCCAAGTCAAAAGAGGGATTTGAAGAATAATTTATAGAACATAAATATGGAGAAGGATGAGATTGTGGCATCATTCTTCACCAAGATATATCAGGTAAAATATCATCTTGTTAGTATTGGGGTTGTGGTAGATGAATATGATCTTCTTCAAACCTCCATTGATGGTCTCCCATCCTCATGGGATACATTCTTGGCTATTGTAAACGATCAAGAGGTACAACCTAACTTAGACAGGGTGTAGCATGACTTCCTCCAAGAGGAGGGACAAATCCAAAGCAATACATTGTGCACCAAAGAAGATAATCTTTCCCTCATGGAAAGAGTGAATAAAGGGAGGAAACCATTCACTCCAAAAAAGTATTATCATTCAAAGAAGAAGGATTTCAACAAGGACGTCAACAAGTAAAAGGCTTGATGCTTCTATTGTCAAAATAAGGGCCATTATGCAAGAGATTTCCATGCAAAGAAAATGAATCAACGAAGGTTTCATGCATCTATCGCAGTAGAAGAATAAACCTCTCACAAGAATGCACCCAAGGAGAAATAGACAAGGAAGGATTATTAATCTCTCTTGGCACTATACATATCTCTCATCACAAGTGAAGGTACATGGTTGATCGATAGTGGTGCATCCAAGAACATGTCAAGATACAAGGGCGCAATATCTTACCTAAAAGAGGAAAAGTTCACATGCATGGTAGAGTTGCAAGACAACTCAACCTATTTGATCTAAGGATTTGGATCTACCTCTTTCCAACTAATTTCAGGAGATGTGTTACATGTGGACGACATTATTTATGTCATAGGCTTGAAGAAGAACCTAGTTTTGTTTTTTTCTTGAATATAAGGGCTTCCGTGTTATCTTCATGGATAACCAAGCTCTTATATAGATGAAGAACAAAATTCTTGATATTTTTGTTGTTATTGGAGTTCAAGATGGAGAACTCTACAAGGTACCCATGAAGTGAATTCAAGATATGATACATCACACTATCATTCCATGCAATCTATGGCATGGGAGGCTTAGTCACCTCCACTACAAAGAACTACCAAGATTACAGCAAATGGTGAAAGAGATTTGTAGAAATTTGATAGTTCCATACAACCCCCAACAAAATGGGGTTTTTGAGAGAAAGAATAGAACTATATGTGAGGTTACAAAATCCCTGTTACATTATCATGATTTTGCTGCCTCATTATGGCCAAAAGATACCAGTACAATAGTGTAAATCCATAACATAAGTCCACATGCCATTTTGGATGAGAAAACACATGAAGAGGTGTTCACTGGTGAGAAGACAAACATTTCACACCTAAGTATATTTCGGTCCTAGTCCTTAATGAACCAGTTAAACTAGTGGATGAACCTCCAGCCAAGATGAGGTATGCATGGTTTCGATATGTAATAAAAGATGCATAGAAGCATGGAGCACCAGTGGTATCTTCCAAAGAGTGAAAGAAACCTGACAGGTGTTCAGGGTATGTTACACATATGAGTCAAATCAGTGACTGAGAGCCTTCATCCTATGAAGAAGTTGCATAGTAGTAAATTTGGAAAGATGCAATGACTGAGAAATATCAGTCTACATTGAAGAATAATGTTTGGGAGGTTCTTCCCATACATGAGGGGAATTCCATCGTTACTTTCATATGGATTTACAAGATAAAGAATGTTGCAGATGGTTGTTTGGATAAGTATAAAACTAGGTTTGTTTCCATAGGTTTCTCTTAGAAGGGGGGAATTGACTATAAGAATACATTCACTATTGTGGCTAGGTATACTACAATTCGAGTTGTGACCTCACTTGCATCTGTATTAGCCTTTGGAAACTTCACCAGATGGATGTGAAGATAACTTTCCTCAATGGGTAGGTTGAGGAAGAGGTTTATATTGAGCATCCTAAGGGATTTGTGATTCGTGGGAATGAGTCCCATGTGTGAAATTTGAGAAAAGCCTTATATGGGATAAAGCAGGATCCCAAAGTTTGGTATGCTAGAATAGACAGCTATCTTCAGAAACTGGGATTCTTGAAGAGTGAAGCTTATCCAAATTTGTACTTCAAAGTAGTAAATAACCAAATACTAATACTGGTTATGTATGTGGATGATCTATTCCTCACTAGAGAGGAAAGATTGATTGTTGAGCACGGGAGGGATATCACATCAGGGTTCAATATGAAAGACTTGTTGAATACGGTTGTCATTGATATCAAAGGAGTTCAGTAATGACAAAGGAATAACAAAATACTGTTGATTAAATAGTCCAAAGAGATATGCGGAAACCAAAATAACATAGTTGGCCAAGCCGAATTCAGAAGCATTATGCTAAGTTTCTATGAAGTGAATATTTGGATGACTCACATCATAAACAGAGAAACATGAATCATCTAGAATAGTTTTCACAATGACAAAAGGAAAACTTGTTAAAAATGTGGGAAGACTATTGCAGAAGTCATGAAAAATAGACCTACAATCCGCAATTGCATAAGACGAATTGCGGAAGCAGTTTCGTGAAAATTCGCAAAGCAGATCTGCAATCCGCAACCCACAATTGTGGAAGGAAGAAGTTCCCACATATTATGGAAAGGGAAATTGCGGAAAGATCATTGTGGAAGGTTAATTGCATAAAGAAGCGCTACGGACACCACTTTGTGGAAAGATCGTTGCGGAAGGTCAATTGCGGAAAGACAGTTTGTGGAAAGAAAAAATGTTGAAAGGTTGTTGCAGAAAGGAAACTACGGAAGGTCATGACTAATAAATTTAAATAGAGTTGAAAATGATAAACAAATAGGTAATTTCGAATTGGTTTTTGTTTTTAAAAAGTCACGATGAAGATACATGACCGTTAGATGAAGAGATATGTTTGAGGCTATATAAACATTTCTTTAAAATTTCAAATAAATGTCTCTGTACATTATATTGAGAGATCCATATAAGGTGTACAGAATTCATATATCGATTTATCATATAAGGGTGGTTGGGAGGCGCTAGGGCATGCAACAATCCTTGTGGGGGTCGTAGCCTCCTTCTAGTGGTAGCTAGTTAATAGCGTCTTCAATAATCCTTTCAGTAGTAGATGATAAATAAGGGGTTCATATCCTCCTTCCCATAGTTTTCTGTAAATAGGGTGTTGTTGGCATCCTTGTTTGTAGGAGTAGGAAGAAACCATTTGTAAATATAATATTGCATAAATAGAAAGTGTTGGTGGTTTTCCCTATTGGGATTCCACAATAATATTGTGTGTTCTATTTTTATTGTTGATTTAGTTTTAAGTGATAAAAATTCAAATAGATTGATTAATATTGATTCACCCCCCTCTCAATATATCTTGATTTTCCAACAATTGGTATCATATTAGGCTCTTCACTAAAAATTTTAACATTTAAACATAGATCTTTTATCACTATGGGTCAACAAGAAAAAACTTCCTCCAATGTTTTATTTAATATTCAATGGAGAAGATTATTCTTTCTATAGAATTAGGATGGGAAGCTATATAATGTCTATTCGCATAGAGTTTTGGATGTCTGTATAAATCGGGTATATATATCCAAAATATCCTCCCACGGATCTTGAAGGAATAAAACAATTTGGATACAATGTTAAAGTTGTTAATGCAATCTTGGTTGGAATAGCCAGAATAGTCTTTTCCAAAGTGGTGCATTGTAAAACAAGAAAGGATATCTGGGACAAAGTGCAGACAATATATGAAGGATACATCATGGTAAAAAGGGAAA
Organism: Pseudotsuga menziesii; assembly: GCA_001517045.1. Classification (NCBI taxonomy): domain Eukaryota; kingdom Viridiplantae; phylum Streptophyta; class Pinopsida; order Pinales; family Pinaceae; genus Pseudotsuga; species Pseudotsuga menziesii. Next base: position 190,724 of record LPNX011023781.1, read on the forward strand.
AACTCCAGACTTTTAAAACTCAATTTAAAAGTCTAAAAATAAAGGAAGAAGAAAACGTTTCAGAATAATTTGAGAGAATCGATGAAGTCATTAATCCAATTCAAGGGCTAGGAGCAGAGTTAGAAGAAAAGGAAATAGTTGAAAAAGTAATAAGATCACTTCCAATGATTTACAATCCCAATATTTCCACCCTAGAAGATAGAGAAGATCTTGACAAACTCACCATGGAATAACTATATAGGATACTCATAGCTTATGAAATGAGGATTGGAAAGATAATTCTCAAAATAAGCTGGAAGAAGCTTTTAAAGCATATAAGGTAGCTAAGAAATCTAAGACAGATTCAATCAGAAGACATTGACGATGAAGAAGCACTTCTTGTTAAAAATATTAAGAGAGGTATTGGTAAGTACAAAGGGAAATTACCTTAAAATGCTTTAACTATGGGGAAATTGGTCACTTTGCGTCCAAATGCCCTTATCCCAACCAAGAAGATGATCATGAGTGCCCTGAAGATTCAAAGAAGAACAAAAGGATTTTAAAAAGAAAAACAAAAAGAATACATTTTATTCCATGGATGACAATTGCTCAAATGAGTCTAGTGAAGATGAAGATGTTGAAATCCTATTCATGGGAGTAGAGAACAAAATCCTTGAAAATGAATTAGAAGGTGTGGTAGATCTTGAAGCAAAACTCATAAGTTCTCTTGAAGAGTTAGGTAAGTATAAAAGGATGTACAAGAAATCAAAAATTCATATGACAGAATTTGAGGATAAAAAAAAAGATGCAGAAAGAATTATTGCTGACTTAAAAAGGGTTGAAAACAATCTAGAACACCAGCTCAAGAAAAGAAAGAAAGAATTAGAAAAGTTTGAATCTGAATTGATATTTCTTAGAAAGAAGAGAATGAAGAATCCTTTCAATCAAATTTCAAGAGAAGTTCAAAAACTCTGAATGACATCCTAAGTTGTCAAAGATTATTTAGTGATAAAACTAGACTAGGTTATGACAACGGAAAGAAGACAAAATAGTCCTCTATCATAAATAAAGAAGGAAATAAGCAAAGTTGTGTCGATGCATTTATGAGACAAGTTGTAAAGGAATACAATAAAAAAATTTATCTTTCTCAAAAGGAAAGCAGGGCAAATAATGTGCCAAGTAGACATCAGCAACTCTTTTTGGGAAATTGTTATGCCTATAACAATTTTGGACATATAGCTAGAAATTGTAAGCTAATGGTTCCAATTGGCAAAGGCAGTACATCACAATCCCTAGTCTATAAAAAGGAATTTATTGGAATCATTCAAAAAGGAAGAAATTATAACTCATTTTCTCCCCTACATAGTTATAGTATAGAGTGTTACAAATGTGGTAATCAAGGACACATTGATAGAAATGGTAAACTAGTTATTCCTATGGAGAATGGCACCACAAAATCTAAAGGTAATGAGGAGAGGAACACTTGGAAGGATGATGTGGAATGTTCAATAGCTATATTTGCAACTGGAAAACAAAATCTATGGCATGTGGACAGTGGATGCTCAAAACACATGATAGGAGACCCAAATTAGTTTATAATCTAGAAAAGAAATCAAAAAGGAAAAGTCACTTTTGGAGATAATCTATCCTCTAAAATAATTGGAAAAGGTACAGTGGTTCTTAGAGACAAAATGAAAGATTAAAATTTTTTGCTTGTAAAGAACTTAAAACCTAATCTTTTAAGTGTGAGCCAAACATGTGATCAAGGACACATATGTATATTCAATTCCAAGAAGTGTGAAATCAGAAGAAAAGATTCAGGAAAACTTGTTGGGACTCCTGTGAGAACTCCAAGCAATGTTTATATTCTTGAAAATGAAGAACAATGTTATCTGAGTAAAATTGATGAAATCTTGCTATGGCATAGAAGGATGGGGCACTTGAGATTTGGAAATCTTGTAAAATTTAGTAAGAAGGGAGATGTAAGGAATTTTCCAAAAATCATAAAACCTCCAAATCATGTTTGTAGACATTGTCTTCATGGGAAGAAAATTGGAACAAGATTCAAGGTCAAAGAGCATACACCTCTCATCCATTATAAATAATTCACACTGATCTTTGTGGACCAACAAGGACTAAAAGATTTCATTAAGGTGCACATTACTTTATGTTATTAATCGATGATTATACAAGGATGACTTGGGTGACATTTCTTAAAGAAAAATCATAATCCTTTATGAAGTTGAAATCCTTCAAATCACTTGTTGAAAATGAAGAAAATCTAAAGATTAAATGTCTCAGATCAGATAATGGTGGTGAGTTCACCTCAAATCAATTCAGTGAGTTTTGTGAAACTCATGGAATCAAGAAGCAGCTTTCAGCAACAAAATGGAGTTGTTGAAAGAAAGAACATGACATTCCAAGAAGCAAACGGAACTATGCTTAATGAAGCAAAACTTCCTGATGGCTATTAGATAGAAGCAGTATATACAGTTGTCTTTGTACAAAACATAGGACAACTCAAAGTGAATAGTTACAAGACTCCTTATGAGCTATGGTTTGGAAGACCAGCTTGAGTTAAATATTTTAGAGTTTTTGGAAGTAAATGCTACATAAAAATAGATGATGATAATTTAGAGAAGTTTGACTCTAGAAAAGATGAAGGCATATTTCTTGGATATTCTTCCACCAAAAAGGAATATAGATGTTATAATATAAGGTTGCACGTATATCATAGAAAGTGAAAATGTAACTATTTATTATACTAAACCAAGAAGAACACAAATCCAAGAAAGTGTTGATGTTGAAGAAATAGATGATAAAGAAAAAGAAAGTTCACAAGAAGAGGATATTTTTTAAGAAGAAGAAGAAAAACAAATAGAGAAAGAAGAATCACTTGAAAATGAGAATGAAGACTCTCCAATATTGGACACAAAGACACCATCTAGGTGGGTTCAGAAGAATCATCCTGAAAAGTCAAATAATTGGTGACAAAGATTCAGGAGTTAAGACAAGAATAAAATTACTTTATGATGAAGAACAAGCACTACTTTCGATAGTAGAACCCAAAACATTTAAAGAAGCATGCAAAAGTGAGGATTGGATAAATGCTATGAATGATGAACTTGATCAAACAGAGAAGAAACAAACTTGGGAGCTTATCCCAAGAACTAAGGGCATGAATGTTATAGGAACCAAATAGATTTTTAAAAACAAGTTCAATGAGCATGGTCATGTGACAAGAAACAAGGCCATATCAGTATGCAAGAGATATGCTCAAGTATAAGGTGTTGAATTTGAAGAAACTTTTGCACTTGTGGGAAGACTTGAAGCCATTAGGATGTTTTTAGCTTCTGCAGGCTATAGTAATTTAGAGTGTATCAAATGGATGTAAAATATGCATTTATTAATGGAGAACTTGAAGAAGAAGTCTATGTTGAGCAGCATGAACGTTTTCTCTTATCAAAAAATAGAAATTATTCTTGCAAACTTAAGAAGGAACTCTATGGCCTTACACAAGCTCCAAGAGCATGGTTATCAAGACTTGACAATTATTTTGAGCAACAAGGATATAGAAGAGGGGCCACTGACAGCAATCTATACATAAATTTTGAAAACAAAAATATGATGATTGTTGTAGTCTACATAGATGATATCATATTTGGAAGTGATCTACAAATTTTGAGTGTAAACTTTGCTTCAGAAATGAAGAAGGAAGTTGAAATGTCAATGTTAGGAGAACTAACATTCTTTCTAGGTTTACAAGTATCTCAATCAGAAAAGGGGATTTTCATCTCTCCAACTAAGTATATCAAAGAGATGTTGAAAAAGTTCAAAATGGAAGAATCCAAACCTATTAGTACTCCTAAGGGCATTGAATGTAAATTGAGCAAGGATGATAAATCTTTATAAGTAGATCATACAATGATCCGTAGGACCTCAACTTTAGTGCTTTAAAAGTTTGTTTGAAAGAATGCGTGTAACAGGTTACTTAAAGGAACAGCATTAACAGAAATTAAATGCTCAGAACAGGAATGAAAAACAAGACTGATAAACAGATGCCAAGAAGAAAACACAGAACCAGAGTCACAAATAGAAGTTGATAACGGAGTTCACCCCCTCCACTGGGCTACGTCTTCAGGTCCCTCTCCAATAGGAACCGATCCAATTAATGGTTTTAAAATGGTACAAAATGGTTCTGGACTAATCACAGAAACTGGACATTACAGCAAAGTCTTCAAGAACTCCTCCCTGAAAGTTACAAAACTAGACTTCAACAGGCAAAAGAATCCAAGTATAACTGAGAGTAGTCGACTTCAAAAGAAACAGCACAAGGATAGTTTTCACAGCAAAATGCTCTCTCCAAGATTCTCGTCACAGAGAAACATTGCACAACAGGCTGTTCCTTTTCTTAACTGAACCAAAGAACCAAAAGAAAACGTTACCACCGCATCGGTTTCATTCCTGGGAACGTTGCATCCAAACTGTGTACCAAATTGCAAAACCCATGATGGAAACTCTCGCGCGAACTCATTGCTGAGTATTTGAATCGGAAGGTTTAGTCATTTTGGTTTCTGCAGTTGCGGATGGCACATTGCTTCTATTTCCGATCCGTCAAGCTTCCGCTGTTGTGGCTACCGGAAGGCTTTCAAGCCCCGCCGTTGCGGAAGGAATAAGGCTTTCAAGCTCTGATCAAGTTTGTGCCCGTCATTGCGGTTGCCGGATCGCTCCATCTTCCCATTCATTAAAGCTTCCGCCGTTGCGGCTGCCGGAAGCGTTCTGACTTCCGATCCGCCTGTAGGTTTCCATCGTTGCGGAAGGGAAAAGGCTTTTTGAGCCCGTCGATTCGGAAGGGAGAAGACTTTTGAGCCCCGTCGTTGCGGAAGGAAAAAGCTTCCGACGTCCGATCTACGCGGATTCTTTGGGTTTTCGTCGTCCGATTTTCTTCAACTGTCGTTTCTGAACCATGTACCATATTGGATCTTCAAAGAGGAATAATCCGTCGAATCAATCCTCTCCATTGGAGAGATTTTGGACCACCAAAAGCCTGAATTATTCTGCAAGTAAGTGAGGGTAAATTTCCCTCACTTTACCAATCTCCATCTATCTTGCTTTGCTAGGATGCATTCCTTTCAGCCCCACTCGAAGGTACTCAGCATTCCCCCTTCGTGAAGTCCTTACATTTCGGTCAAGAATAACATCATCCTGCAACTCTCTCATATATTCAGGTGCCAAATCATCTATTGAAGGAATCTGTATGTTAATTTCCTCATCCATGATCATAGGAGGTTCATACAATTCAAGATTCTCAACATTGACAACTGAATAAAGTTGCATGTATGGAGGTAAATTCAAGCGAAAAGCATTAGTACCGATCTTTTCCAAGATCTCAAAAGGACCATACCTAATAGGCTTAAGCTTTTTACCTTCACCTTTCATCCTTTCTTTGGTGATATGTAACCAAACTCTGTCACCAACCTGAAATTGATGATCAATTCGATGCTGGTCATGCCTAGCCTTGTACTTTGCCTGGCTCTTCTCCAACTGTTCTTGAACTTCCTGCTGCACTACTTGGATTCTTTGAATGAACTTTAAAGATTTATCTACATCATGATGTCCATCCACTGCATCTTTTCCAAAAGAGAAGTCCATCGGTGTTTTTGGCAGATAACCAAAACAAGTTTCAAAAGGAGATATTTTCGTCGAAGAATGAATTGCATGATTGTAAGCATGCTATATGTACTTCAACTGCTCATCCCAAAGTTTAGGATCCTTACTACAATATCCTCTGAGCAGCTGAACCACTATTCTGTTCACTACCTCTGTTTTCCCATCGGTCTGTGGATGAAAAGTTGTACTTTTCTTCAGTTTAGTGTCCATAAGCTCCCATAAAGTTGACCAGAATTTTCCCAAGAACCGGGAATCTCGATCAGATACAATAGACATGGGTAGCCCAAAATGTACCCAAACATTTTGAAAGAATAAATGAGTTGTTTGTTCAGCAGTGATCTTCTTGTTACATGGCATTAAGATACACATTTTGCTAAATCTATCCACAACGACATATAGGTAATCATGTCCTTTTCTAGACATAGGTAGTCCCCCTACAAAATCCATAGAAATACTTTCCCAAGGACGAGAAGAAACTGGAAGAGGAGTGTACAAACCCAATTTCCTATTGCTAGGTTTACTTGTTGCACACATAACACAACATCTTATATATTTAGCTACAGTTTCTTGCATTTGAGGCCAATAACAATGATTTTGCAATACAGACAATGTTTTGCTTACACCAAAATGTCCTGCAATCAATGAACTATGTGCCTCTCGGATCACATGCACTCTTTCTTTCTTTGGAATACAGAGTTTACCGAGATGATACAAGAGCTGTTCATGCACAAAATAGTTCTCCTCCTGTTTACCATGTATTACTGATGCATATACTTCCTTAAAATCTTTATCTTATGCATACTGTTCAATATAAGTTTCATGTGTTAATGAACTGTTTTGAAGAATGATTGAAGCATTTGTAGGTGGCCTTGATAACATGTCTGCTACTTTATTATGAATTCCCTTTTTGTACTTAATTACAAGATGAAACTGTTGTAAGAACCCCATCCATCTTAAATGCCTACTTTGTTGTATTTTAGTTTGAGATTGTAAATATTGAAGTGGCTGATGATCAGTATGTATGACTGTCTCTTTTCCCATGATATAATGTTTCCACTTCTTCACACTCTGTACTAAAGCATACAATTCTTTGTCATAGGTCGGATAGTTACTTACCGCAGTAGAGAATGTCTCTGAATGGTAACAAACTGGCTTCCTCCCTTGCATCAAAACTGCTCCCATGGCAAACCCGCTGGCATCGGTTTTGATCTCAAATGGCTGCTGCAAATCTGGAAATGTCAGAACCGGTGCGGTGCTAATCTTTTCCTTCAAAGTGTCGAAGGCTCTCTGATGCTTGCCTCCCCATTGGAAAATTTCTTTAATGCTTGTCAACACATGTAAAGGAGCAGCAATGGAAGAAAACCCAGAAATGAATTTCCTCCAATACTGAACCGCACCCAAAAAAATTCTGATTTCAGTAACGGTGTGAAGCCGTGGCCAGTTTACAATGACAGCAACCTTGGCTGGGTCCACTTGCAGGTGGCCTCCACCAATAATATGGCCTAGATATACTAAAGAAGTTTTAGCAAATTCACATTTAGACATTTTTACATAAAGCTTTTCCTTTCTCAGTACATCTAAAATTTTCTTCACATGTACAACATGCTCTTCCCAAGTTTTGCTAAACACCAGGATATCATCTAGATATACAATTACAAAATCATCAATGAATGAACGAAAGACATCATTCATGACCCGCATGAAAGTAGCAGGAGCGTTACATATCCTGAAAGGCATTACAAGCCACTCATACAAACCTTGTTTCGTTTTAAAAGCTGTTTTCCAAGCATCATGCTCAGCAACACAGATTTGATGATACCCACTACGCAGATCCAATTTTGTAAAATAAGTTGCATGTTTCAACTGATCAAGCAAATCATCAATGTGAGGAAGAGGATACTTGTTTTTAATGGTGATTTTGTTAAGGGCCCTGTAGTCGATACACATCCTCCATGACCCATCCTTCTTTGGAACCAAGACTATAGGAGAGCCGCAAGGAGAAGTGCTGGGCCGGATGACCCCCTTCTCAATCAGCTCCTGAACCTGCTTCTTGATTTCCTCGTACTACATTACAGAAATCCGGTACATGGATATGTTTGGGAGTGGCACATCCTGCTGCAAATGTATCTCATGCTGAATCTCCCTCTTCGGTGGTAACCCCTTCGGATCTTGAAACAAATCATCATATTCAGAAATGATTTCAACCAGTTCAGATTTATACTTAGGGTCACATTCTTCAAAAGATTTAGAGACTTCATCATTTTTCATCTTAACCATCATCAACACAAAATTCTTACTAGCATTTACCAACCTCTTCATTTGTCTTGCAAAGACTATTGCTAGATTGGTTTTCATCTTATGTGCTCGTACAATATATTCCATACCTTCTTTAAAAAGATGATACTTATTCTGCTCTCTATAAAAGACTGCTTTCCGGTCATACAAATATGGACTCCCAAGTACAATTCCACAAATGTCAAGTGGTACTACATCCAATTCTACCTCATCCCTAAACTTTTCAGTAATTGCAAATTTTAATACACATTTCCTTGTAACTTGCAATTGTGTATCATTAGTAACCCATCCTAGAGGATAGGGATTTTCATGAGGCACAGTAACTAAATGCAATTTCTTAACCACTTCTTCTGATATCATATTTACTTGTGAACCACTATCAAACAATGTATCAATCTTCGTGTGATTTGCAATGACACGAACATGAAACAGTGCACTTCTATCTTTATCATTTTGCTTAGAAGTAGATGGCAGACTTGTACTTGCACTAGAACTGGATTGTGCATCAATGGGAAGTGAGATACTTTTATCCTTACCTTGGATTCCAACAGCTGTAACCTTTGTTTCGTCACCTGAGTCGGATCCCAAGTCTTGGATAACTGCTGCAGTAGCCTTTGCTTTTCCTTTATCTTTGTTTCCTCCGTACTTCTTTGGCCTTAACTCTGGATGAAGTTTCCAACACTTAGAGACATCATGTCCCTTCTGACAATGCGAACATGTAGACTTTTCACCCTCTTTCTTAACAATAGCCATCTTCTTTTTCCCCTTATCTTTACCCTTTGATTTGCTGTCAAATTTAAATGACTTCTTCACAAAAGTATCATTAGCATGCTTACCCCTGGCTTCTAAATGGGTAGCTTGAACACATACATCATCCAAATTACTGGGATTAAACATCAACAAAGTATGCTTCAAATAAGAATGCATGCCACCAATGTACTTAAGAAGAGTTTCCTGTGTATCTAACAAAACATTCAATGCAATAACCCTCTTTCTGAATTCATGAGTATAGTCTTGAATGCTTTGTCCTTTAGCTTGTCTAAACATTTTCCAATTCATGGTTAATTGCTGTATGTGACCTAAAGGATAAAATTGCTTTCTTAATACTTCGATGAATTCATTCCAAACTGAAATAATTTTACCATTCTTTCGAAGATCTTGCTGAATCTTGCTCTCCCACCAAGTAAGAGCCATTCCACTCATCCTCAAAGTGGCCAATTGAATCCTGGAAGGGTCATCATTAACGCCCTGCACCCTGCAATATACTTCAAGCTGCTTGATCCAATTGTCTAATTTTTCAGCATCTACATCTCCATTATAAATAGGCAATTCAAATTTTACATCCAATTTGAAATAAGGCATATTAGGACTTGCATTATTTGAATGAGAAGTATGAGAAGAAGAAAAAGTCTGTTTAGTATCAGGAGGATCACCATCACCTCCTACTCCTTTACCCTTTTCTTCCGGCTTCACTTCTGCATCTCTGGATGAAGATCCTTCTTCTTTCTTCTTCCTTTCTGCTTGCTCATCGAGTAGAATTTCCATCATGGATTTCATGCTCATAAAATCCTCTAGAAACTCAGTTTCAGAAATGACAGCTTTTTCTTGTTCGGCACGTCCTTCTTCTTCCCCTCATGGAGAAGACATGGTTTTTGAGAATGTTCTCTTGTAGCCAATCTCAGGATCTCCTTCAACTAATTCTCCTTCACCAACCTTTAACCTGGACCTGGTAAGCATTCACAAACTTGCACAACAGTCAACCAGCTCTGATACCAAATATGATCGTAGGACCTCAACTTTAGTGCTTTAAAAGTTTGTTTGAAAGAATGCGTGCAACAGGTTACTTAAAGGAACGGCATTAATAGAAATTAAATGCTCAGAACAGGAATGAAAAACAAGACTGATAAACAGATGCCAAGCAGAAAACACAGAACCAGAGTCACAAACAAAAGTTGATAACGGAGTTCACCCCCTCCACTGGGCTATGTCTTCAGGTCCCTCTCCAATAGGAACCGATCCAATTAATGGTTTTAAAATGGTACAAAATGGTTCTGGACTAATCACAAAAACTGGACATTACAGCAAAGTCTTCAAGAACTCCTCTCTGAAATTTACAAAACTAGACTTCAACATGCAAAAGAAGCCAAGTATAACTGAGAGTAGTCGACTTCAAAAGAAACAGCACAAGGACAGTTTTCACAGCAAAATGCTCTCTCCAAGCTTCTCGTCACAGAGAAATGTTGCACTGCCGTTCTCAAAAAAAAACGCCTCTAATCGTTCCCCCCTACGTCCCCCCTCTACTGCACTGAACGGATTCCTACTTTTATACTCATCTTCGCCGTTACAAAGGGCCGAAACGTCCAAGAAATACAACTGTTCACCTTCTTCTCTCAAATGTCAACAGGTTGTTCCTTTTCTTAACTGAACCAAAGAACCAAAAGAAAACGTTACCACCACATCGGTTTCATTCCCGGGAACATTGCATCCAAACTGTGTACCAAACTGCAAAACCCATGATGGAAAACTCCCGCACAAACGCATTGCTGATTATTTGAATCAGAAGGTTTAGTCATTTTGGTTTCCGCAGTTGCGGATGGCGTACCGCTTCTATTTTCGATCCGTTAAGCTTCTGCTATTGCGGCTACCGGAAGGCTCTCGACTTTCGATCCGTTAAAGCTTCCGCCGTTGCGGCTGCCAGAAGGCTTTCGAGCCCCGCCGTTGTGGAAGGAAGAATACTTTCGACCTCTGATCAAGTTTGTGCCCATCGTTGTGGCTGCCGGATCACTCCGTCTTCCCATTTGTTAAAGCTTCCACCGTTGCAGCTGCCGGAAGCGTTCCGACTTCCGATCCGCCCGTAGGTTTCCACCGTTGCGGAAGGGAAAAGGATTTTTGAGCTCGTCGATTCGGAAGGGAGAAGACTTTCGAGCCCCACCGTTGCAGAAGGAAAAAGCTTCCGACGTCTGATCTGGGTGGCTTCTTTGGGTTTTCGCCATCCGATTTTCTTCAACCGCCATTTCTGAACCATGTACCATATTGGATCTTCAAAGACGAATAATCCGTCGGATCATACAATGTATAGGTCGATGATTAGTAGTTTATTTTATGTAACAACGACAAGACCAGATGTAATGCTGGCTATAGGTTTGGTTTCCAGGTTCCAGTCAGCCCCAAAAGAAACACATGTGGATGTAGTAAAAATAATTCTTAGATATCTAAAAAGTATTGTGGATTATGGATTGTGGTATCCGAAAAAAAATAACTTCTTTCTAAGAGAATTCACTGATGTAGATTGGGTAGGAAGTATTGATGACATGAAAAGCACTAATGGAGCAACATTCTACTTAGGAGATTGCTTGGTGTCATGGCTAAGCAAAAATCAGTCTTCCATTTCATTGTCTACAGCAGAAGCCGAGTATATTTCTTCTGCATCATGTTGTACACAAGTCATTTGGATGAAGCAAACATTGGAAGATTTACTTGTAAAATTTGAGGACTCCATTGTTATACAATGTGACAATACAAGTGCTATAACATATCCAAAAATATTATTATGCACTCTAAGACAAAACATATTCCAATCAAATATCATTTTTTAAGAGAGCAAGTGTCTCAAAAAGTGGTCAAATTGGAGTATATTGATACGAAGAAACAAATTGCAAACATTTTTACTAAACCACTAGCCAAAGAATTATTTGAGCATCTTAGACATAAGTTGGGATTTATCTCCTTTCAGTTACTAAAAAGGAGAAAAGACGACATGTCAAGGGGAGATATGTTGACAGGGGGAGCTGTCAAAAGGAAACCTTCGTCATTAATGTCAAAGGGGGAGAAAATTAAGATATTGGAAATTGTTGCCATCAATACCAAAGGGGGAAAATGTTGAATATGGTTGTCATTGATGTCAAAGGAGTTCAGTAATGACAAAGGAATAACAAAAGACTTTTGATTAAATAGTACAAAGAGATTTGCGCAAGCCAAAATAACACAGTTGGCCAAGCGAAAGTCAGAAGCATTATGCTAATTTTCTATGAAGTGAAGATTTGGACGACCCATATCATAAAAAGAGAAAGATCAATGGTCTAGAATAGTTTCTGCAATGTCAAGATGCAAGCTTGTTAAAACTGCGGGAAGACTATTACAAAAGAGATTTGTGGAAGTCATGAAAATCATACCCGCAATTCGCAATCTGCAATTGTTGAAGCAGTTTTGAGAAAATTTGAAAACCTATCCGCAATCTGCAACTGCGGAAGGAAGGAATTCCCACAGATTGCGGAAAGGGAAATTGTGGAAAGATCGTTGTGGAAGGTTAATTGCGGAAAGGAGCGTTGCCGACACCACTTTGCGAAAAGATCGTTGTGGAAGTTCAATTGCGCAAAGAAAAATGCAGGAAGGTCGTTGTGGAAAGTAAACTGTAGAAGGTCGTGACTGATAAATTTAAACAAAGTTAAAAATAATAAACAGAGAGGTAATTTCGAAATTTTTTTGTTTGTAAAAGATCCCGATGAACATACATTATTGTTAGATGAAGAGATACATTTGAGGGTATATAACTAGTGCTTTAAACTTTCAAATAGGTGTCTTTGTACATTCTATTGAGAGATCCATAGGTCTACAGAAGTCAAACATCGACTTATCATATAAGGGTGGTTGGGAGGTGCTAGGGTAAGCAACAGGCCCGCACAAGGGTCGTAGCCTCCTTCCAGTGGTAGCTGGTAAATAGGGTGTCGAGGAATCCTTTTAGTAGCAGTTGATAAATCAGGGGGTCATAGCCTCCTTTCAATAGTTACTGGTAAATAGGGTGTTGTAGGATCCTTATCTGTAGGAGTAGATATAAACCATTTGTAAGTATAATTTTGCAAAAATAGAAAGTGTTGGTGGTTTTCCCTATTGGGCTTCCACAATAATATTGTGTGTTATGTTTTTATTGTTGATTTAGTCTTAAGTGATAAAATTTTAAATAGATTGATTAATATTGATTCACCCCCCCCCTCTCAGTATTGCTTGATATTCCAACAAGACTTAGGTTTGATGCACTACTTTCTAGGCCTTGATATTTGGCAGAGAAATGATGAGATATTTCTGCCTCAAGGGAAGTACACTATTAACATATCGCACAGGTTTGGCATGGTGGATTAAAAATCCATGAGTACTCTGATGGTTTCCAATTTGAGAAAACTTCGTGAGTCTGATACTGGACCAGATCCAACGGAGCCACTTTATATAAGCAGTTGATTGGATTGTTGATGTACTTGATACACTCGAGGATATATATTTTCTATGTAGTTATAATTCTTATCCATTTTATGTCTTGCTAACATTGGGTTGCAACAAAACATCTGTTGAGGTACCTCCAAGGCACAATTAAATTTGGACTTGGGTATGCCTCCAATGGAGGGGTGTTATTACTTGGTTATACTAACTCTGATACAGATGGAAGCATTGTGGACTGTAAGAGCACTTAGGATACTGTTATACCTTGGGTTATGCCATGATTTCTTGGTCCCGCAAAAAGCAAGGCTCAGTTTCCAAGAGTACCATAGAGGCATAGTACATTGCTTCTAGTAGTGCTTGCAAAGAAGCAGTGTGGCTGAGAAAGTTTCTTGCGATATTATTCGATGAAATGCTTGAGCCTACAATTATTAGGTGTGACAACCAGATTTGCATCAAGGTTTTTGAAAATTCGTTGTTTCATTATAAGTCGAAGCACATTGAAATGAAGTATCACTTCATTTGAGACATGGTGCAGAAAGATATAGTGAAACTTCAGTTGATAGCTACTGATGAGAAGATTACATATGTTTTAACAAAGCCTCTGTCAGTGACAACGTTTAGGTACTTCTGAGACAATCTTGGTATGGAAGAGAATTCCTCCCTTGTTGAGAGGGAGTGTTAAATATACAACATTAGGAGTCAATCTCCAAACTTGGGTGTCCTATATATCCTCATGTGTTGAGGTGGTGATGTTGTAAAGTCTTGTAGTGCAAGGCTATGGACTTGTGAGTAATCTCAATTCATACTTGTGAGTAATATTAAGTCATGATTCTCATGCAGATCCCCAGTTATAGTGGGTACCCTTGGGGTGGGCCTCCCATTACATAATGAAATGCTTTGCATGTTGAAGCATAAATGTTATGTGATATATTACTAAACCACAGTCGTCAATTGTTATTAATTCTCCTTTATATATTAGCTACCTATAGAGTGATTTACTTTAGCATATGACTATGTGTTTCGAGAGTAATATAACGTGATCATAACGTGTGAAAAATATTCTAAGTAAATGTGATATGATAGATAATTAATGTTAACACATATAAACCATGCAATAAGATAAAAGATAAAGAGATAAGGATAGAGAAAGAGAGAACTCGGATTGCATAAAGATGACTAAGTGAACTCGAGTTATTGAGATCCAGTTAAAGCCTCAATGTGTGCTTCAAATAATTAAGGAACTCGCAGTGATTACTCCAAAGTAAATCAATCAGCATAATTCAGTTAATAATAATTAACTAAGTGTTAAGAAACATGGATTAGTTAACTAAAGTATTTATACTTTAGTTAAACTAAAAAGCATCACTTAAGTTAATCAAAAGACAAAACTTGAGTTATAAATTGTTTTTCTTGACGAAACTTGAGTTAAAGCACCATGACGCTTATGTTAGCATTTTATGTAAGTGATCAACTTTCAGTTAGATATTGACTTCACTCCGACGTCAGTTAACCATCAATTAATTTCCATGATAAAAGGTATGGTGCATATGCATTGAATGGTGAGGAATCCAATGCACCAGTTTTTTGGAACCCTTGGCAATGCGCAATTTTGGTGTGTGTGCACTAAAGTCATGCAACTGTTCGCTATTATCTGCATGGAAGTGTTTTTGGCTTGTTATTAATGTTTTGGGGACATGGAAAGTTCATTACAATTGATACAGTGGATCTCTATTCTTTATTGCTCAGTGTTCTCTCTTATTGAGCAATCTACTATTGTGTAAAAGTCATTCTCTACAATCTATCTATTTTACTCTGAAGACTTGCTGGGTTTTTCATCCCCATTATTGTGAGGGTTTTGCGAGGGTACATCTTGTGTTGTGGATGGATCGTTTGTGTGATTGAATAATTCAATGATTCATGTGTTCAATATTTTATTGAAAAAAAATTAAAGTTCAAAAATCTTCACATTTACTCAAACATTAACAATTAATAGATAAAAATAAAACATATAATCTTACTTACAATAAAAACCAATAAAATGTGATACAATAATTTAATATTAATTTTTTTATATAAATTCTAAAACAAAAGAGCCAAATTTCAAACATGCCCATAAACTACAATAATGTTTCGTTTAAAGTTAATGTGTACAATGGAGAAAATTATCACAATCAAACGTTTCTATATTTTAATCCAAGTTGTTGTAACTTCAGATCAATCTTTGGATTTGAAATTACCATTAATTCCCTCCCTCAAAACTTGAAAACATCACATTCAATTATAAACTCAATTATTTATTTGTATTTTATTTTTAAAATTAAATATGACAACAATAACATTAAAAATACTCGCATCAAATAATATCATACATATAACCGATAAAAAGGAAACAAATATTATTTAAAAATTAATATTTTCACTTTATAAAATCAAACATGGGAAACATAATTTTAATTTTGAATAACTAACTAAAATCAAAGAACGAGGCAGATACAAAATTCTCATCTTAAAAACCATACTCATAGCGTACTTGTTTCCCCCCCAAAAAAAAATTAATTATATTAATTGATAAATTGAAACATAAAGTAGCAAAATAGCTTATGATGATTCTCAATAAAAAATAATCAAGATTTCCAAAAGAGTTTTCATACACTTATCAAAGAAAATTAAAGTGATTTGTCATATAAAAAATCATAGTCAAATCTTATTTGCAAAAATTATGAAGTTAAAAAATGAGAAGAAGCCACTAAAAAACTTAAACAATGTGTTAAAAATAATAAGTGATAAGTAAATACATAATTCAATTTAGTTGAATCAAGGAACGTGTCAAAGGTTATGACGTCAACCATAAATAAGGGAATTATCATAAACTCAATCAAAGTGGAAAAACAAAATCTCACTACTAACAAAGTTTTATCATATTAATGGTGTCTAGAAATTGAAAATGAATAACAATTCAATGAGGTGAAAATCCCACATACATTATTTTTGTTTCAACACAACTTTGAGGGGGCTAGTATTGAAGATTAAAGATATATTACACAAAGAAACAACATTTAATGTGGTATAACCTCATAAGGGGAAACATCTACGCAACAAAGTATTGAATCTCATTAATCAAGAAGGAGATTACATGACGGGCTTTCAACCTCTCAAACTACCACAACATTACGTATCCCAACCATGCACTATATACTTCATCAAATAATTTACATGAGTAAAACTGTTGTCAGTTATGCCCGTTACAAAAACTTCACATAAACACATCTAGTTTAGGTACAAAAAACTTCTGGTAAACGCATCTAGTTTAGTTGTCATTATTAACAATCGCCACCTTGACAACAAAACTTTCTAATACTTTTCCCAAGACTATTTCTCACAATTTCTTCAAACTAAGAGAAGCTACACACCACCGTAGCTTCTCTAACAATACTAGTTGTGTAAACATATCTGCACAATGTTCTTGAGTATGAACCTTTTTCAGATCTACTCCACCTTCACTAATGGCTTGTCTTACAAAATGATAATTTACATCAATATGTTTAGTCTTACTATGATAAACAGGATTTGTAGCCAAATGTATAGAACTTTGGTTGTCACAGAAAATAGGCACATTGTTCTTGAACCTTCCAATTTCTCTAGGCAGACCTTTCATCCAAATCGTCTCTTTGCAATCATGTGACACAACAATGTATTCAGCCGCTGTATTAGATAAAGCAATTGTTTCCTGAAGCTTTGACATCCAACATATAGCTCCACCTACAAGAGTAAATACATAACCTAAAGTAGACCTTCTCTTGACCAAATCACCTGCGAAATATGAATCAACAAAACCGCATACATAATCATTGTTATTATTAAAGGTGATACAATAGTCACTTGTGCCTCTTAGGTACCGAAGCACCCATTTCATTGCATTCCAATGTTCTTTTCCCGGATTTTCCATGTATTTACTAACAACACCTATTGCATGTGGAATATCAGGTCTAGTACACACCATTGCATATATTAAACAACATATTGCATTGGCATATGGTACACGAGACATATAATCTTTTCTTCAACACTACTAGGACATAAACCTAAAGAACGCTTAAAATGGGAAGCAAAAGGAACATTCATGTGTTTTTCCTTGTTCATTTTGAATCTCACAAATATTTTCTCAACATACTTCTCCTGTAAAAAACTAAGTTTACCATTGCTTCTGTCTCTGTGTATTTCAATACCCAATATTTGTTTTGCAGCTCCAAGATCCTTCATATCAAAAGTCCTAGCCATCTGAGCCTTCAACCTGTTAATATCGGCCATGCTTTTACTCACAATAGTCATATCATCAACAAACAACACTAAGATAATGAATATGTCATTCAACCTTTTGAAGTATAAACAATGATTATATTCACTTCTAGTATAACATTGGGTCACCATCAAAGAATCAAACTTCTTGTACCATTGCCTGGGCGATTGTTTCAGGCCATATAATGATTTCTTGAGCTTGCAAACTAATCTTCCTTTATGATGTTGTACAAAATCTTCTGGTTGTTCCATATAAATATTCTAATCTAAATCTCCATGTAAGAAAGTTGTTTTAACATCTAGTTTCTCTAACTCCAAACCAAGCAATGCAACTAGTGCTAACACAATACAAATAGATACAAGCTTGACAATTGGTGAAAAAACATCACGATGGTTAATACCTTCCTTCTGAGAGTGTCATTTTGCAACCAATCTGGATTTGTATCTTTCAACCTTACCATCAATGCCTTTCTTCAATTTGAAGACCCACTTACATCCAACAGTTTTTCTATCTTAAAATCCCATTATAATCAATACCTTCCTTCTGAGAGTATCCTTTTGCGACCAATCTAGCTTTGTATCTTTCAGCCTTACCATCAAGGCCTTTCTTCAATTTGGAGACCCACTTACATCCAACAGTTTTTCTATATTTGGGGAGTTCAACCAATTCCCATGTCTTGTTTTTCACTAGAGAATCCATTTCTTCTTTCATTGCCATCTTCCATTTAGCAATGTCAACACACTCAATCCATTCCTGAAAACAAGAAGGTTCTCCATCATCAATAAATAAAACAGACAAAACAAAATTGGTATACCCCTTAGGAGGATTTCTCTCCCTTGTTGATTTTCTTGGTGTAGGTTGTGGGGTTTCCCCATTTTCTTGAATTTCTTCATCTTCTATGACTTGTTTCTCACCAAAAACTTCTTGCTTCTTTGAGTCATGAGAAGATTGGTTCTCCAACTGAACTACTTGTTTTGACAGTACATGTTCTTGTTCCACATCAACTCTTACATTTTCTTACTTGATCAAAGAAGATTCATCAAAAATTACATATCTACTAATGAGGATCTTGTGGGAAGTAGGATCCCACAATCTATATCCTTTTGTCACATCACCATATCCAACAAAAATGAACTTCTTTGATCTAGGGTCTAACTTAGAACGTTGATTTTTAGGAGTAAGTAGATAAGCTTCACAACCAAATATTGTCAAACTCGAATAATCACAAGGATGACCAATCGATACCTCTTCCGGAATTTTACACTTTATTGCCTTTGATGGTGATCGATTTATTAGATAACCAACAGTGGAAACTCCTTCTTCCCACAACTCTTGCCCCAAATTAGCATTATTGAGCAAGCTCCATGCTCTCTCTAGAAAATTCCTATTCATGCATTGTGCAACATTCGTTTTATGTCTTACGATCACTTCTTATTTGCAATATTTTTCAAACTCTAAAGAAGTAAACTCACCTCCATTATCCGTCCTTAAACACTTGATTTTCCTGTCACTTGTTTTTTCCACAATAACTCTAAATTGTTTAAACGTGTTAAACACATCAACTTTTCTTTTAAAGAAATAGACCCAAAATTTCCTTGAAAAAACATCTATAAACATACATATTATGTTTCTCGCACATAGGAAATGGTAGGAGACAAACCCCACAAAACAGAATGAATGTAATCAAGAACTCCTTTACTAACATGACTACCTGCTTTGAATTTTTGTCTACACTGCTTTCCAAAAATACAATGTCTACAAAACGTCAAATTGAGAGTTTTAATATTCGTAAGAAATTTATGATTCATAAATACCTGAAGTCCTTTCTCTCTCATATTAACAAGATGTTGATGCCATAATTGAGTGGATCTTGACACCTGTTCAGATACTAATGTTGTATCATTAACTTGAGTTCTTCCAACCAATTTGTAAATATTTCCTAATCTTTGTGCTTTCATCATCCACTAAAGCACCCTTAGATACTTTTAGTACTCCACTTAAACCTGTAAATTTATGACCACAAGAATCCAACACTCCCAAAGAAATTATTCTTTTCTTTAATTCAAGAACATGTCTTACATCTGTTAGTGTTCGTATAAATCCATCGAACATTTTAATTTTAACACTTCCAACCACAATAGTCTTACATGAATGATTATCTCCTAAAAGAATGATACCATCAATAGTTGTTTGATAGGAAGAAAATCATTCTTTGTGAGGACATATATGGTGTGAAGCACTAGAATCTAATAGTCATTCTTTATTATATTTAGAAACACAACAAACTGACAAAACCTTGTCGACCATACCTGAATCATACTTAACTGAATTTTCCTCGCATTTGGAGTCATCTTTCTTGGATTCTTGTCTTTTCCATCAGTCCTTCTTGAGATGACCAGTCTTGTTACAGTACCAACGTTTTAATTTTTTCTTTATGCCCTTTGATTTAGACCTGGAAGTACCTCTTGACTTTTCTCCTCTTTCTTTGGATCGACCTCTAACAACCAAAGCTTCATGTGAAGAGGTTTCAAAAACTAGATTTCTTCCTTATTTCCTCAGGCAACAACGCTCCAACCACAGTGTCTAATTCTAAAGTATCAGTTGTACTAACGCTAATGGAAAAAACTACTTGACCCCTGATTCAGGTAAGGTACATAAAATATTGATTGCCTTATCTCCATCATCAATTTCAACATTCATACTAGTCAACTAGCAAATAAGAGTATTAAAAACATTCAAATGATATGCCATATCTGTACCTTCTTTCATTCTCATACCATACAACTGTCTCTTCAAGTAAATTTTCTTTGTCAGAGATTTTGTCATACACATAATTTCTAACTTTCTCCATAGGATTGTTGTCGACTTTTCTTCAACAATGTTAAACAACACATCATCCGCAAGACATAATTGAATTGTGTTAAGCGCTCTGGCATCTAATTCCTCCCATTCATCATCTATCATAGTCAAGGGTTTCTTTCTCTTACCATCTAGGGATTTCTGCAACCCTTGCTATACTAACAAAATCCCACATCTTTAATTTCCATAATTTAAAAATATTTTTCCACTAAACTTCTCAATTTCAAACTTTGTACTAGACATTGTTATGATTTTATTTAAATTATATATATATATATATATATATATATATATATATATATATATCTTCCGAAAAACAACAGGCTCACTCCCAAACAAAACACAACAATTTTAGGGCTCAGGGTTTACTCTTCATTGTTGAATTGTTGCAACTTTTTAGCATAGGAAAACTCCACCAATGACGGATGCCTTCTCCATGGGCTAGCAGCGACAGTAGTCTCCACAGACTGCAAGGTTTACTTGAGCAGCTGCAGGATTCTTCACCATCCGATCCGCAAGCTTCCGATCTCACTTCGACGACTCTACTCCTCTCCAACAACAACAACAACCACTTCTCCATGGTAGGCTGACTCCCTCTCCACGCTTCTCCTCCATGGGCTCAACAATGTCCACCTCCAAGCAGCAACAACAGTGGGTTCAACTTCTCTCATGGTCCAACTATAGACAACAACTTCCATTCAGCGAAGACTCCATGCCTAGAAGCAGCGGTCCTCTCCACGATGACTTCACCTCTCCACCGGCTCAGTCCAACAACCGATATTCTCCACGGTGGTGCACGATTCAACAACCAAGGATTCCACGTGACCCTAGCACCTTACTCCCTCATCTAACAATTAACGGCTTCATAAGCGGTTCTTCTTCTCCTCTTCAAACGGTTGAGCGTTCTCCTCTCCTCTTCAGACGGTTCAGCGGCAAGATTTTCTCTTCACATTTTGTTTGAGATATCCTCACTTAGTGGCTGACTCTCTTCACTCACGGATCTCATACCACTTATTGAAGATCAAATACATATTACACGAAGAAACACCATTAAAACAACATCTAATGTGGTAAAACCCCATAAGGGGAAACATCCATGCAACAAAGTATTGAATCTCATTAATCAAGAAGGAGATTACATGACGAGCCTTCATCTTCTAATACTACCACAACATTATGTATCCCAACCACGCATTATATACTTCATGAAATAAGTTACATGAGTAAAACTGTTGTCGGTTATGCTCGTTACAAAAACTTCTCGTAAACACATCTAGTTCAGGTTACAAAAAATTTCTCGTAAACACATCTAGTTTAGTTGTCATTATTAACAACTGGTGCAGGAGGGATCTTTTTGGACCATAGCGGGACAATTGTGAACACCTTCACTTGAGAGCTAGGAATAGCAACAAATAACCAAGAAAAATGGTTAGCATTGATGATAGGAACAAAAAACCTTGCAATGTGTCAGGTGGTGAAAGTGATTGTTTTTGCTGACTCTCTACTTGTCATTTGCTCTATCAGGAAAATACTAGGAAAATATAAGTCCACTCAAGGATGGACACAAAATCATGCATTTCAGTATCTCAATGAGATAAAGGACTAGCACCTATTTCATATATGAAGGCATAATAATTCAACTACGAATGCCTTAGCAAATAAAGGAGTTCTCTTGTACAAAGGGCTTTGTGTAAATAGGGATGGGTTACCATGGCGTAAGTGGATCCTATAACCATACGAATCATTGAATTAATAGTTAGCTCAAATGAATCAAAGTTCTAACTTATGGCATTAACTTTCGCCATTATTTGCATGGAAAGGCTAGGCAACGTGGACAATGAAATCCTCTCGAAGCATATATTTTGGCTTAAAGTTCCCATGTGTGAGGCTTATATGTCGTACTCCTTATCTTGTTACATGTGTAAAGGTTAGTGGAGGAAATTAATCCTATTTGTGAGGGTGATATTTCTTATGATGTTTGAGAACTTTCTCCTATGTTTGGTCCTCATTGCAGTTTTGTCTCTATATTTTCTCCTAGTTTGGTTCTTGGTGATCCAGGTGAATTGTGGCTATGAAGGAATATTTCTCAACTTGGGTTAGCTACTAGGAACCTCACAAGGGTGCACCCGGTAACATCCTTGGGCATTCAATGTCTATTTTCCTCCATTAATGATTTGTTTTGTAGCTATGATTACTAGTTAGAAGGGACCTCACTCAGTTCCCAAAGCAAGGTCTCCCTCTAGGTCAGATTTTATTTGCATTCCACTCTTAGTATCCTCTATTAGGCGTTGAGAAGTCTAAATCATTGGAAAACCTGGCCTGGTTAGGGAGGAAAGTACAAAGCCCAAAATGTCATCATGGAAAGCAGAATTGTGAGTTATCTGAGCTAAGATTAGTGACATAAAATCCATGCTTCAAATGATGCAGTCCCACTGGGATGGTTTAGTTGATTCCATGTGACATATTTGTTGCCATACCTCTCTTCTAGATACAATAATGAACAAGGTTGAAGATCATGTTTGAATTCAGGATGGGCAAGTTGAAAAGTTAATGGAACATATGGACAAGTCGTTGAACCTTTCTCAAGAAATTCAATGCTAGGCCAATTCCCTTGCATCTCTTAGATTTTAGGATGAGGACTTTGTTCACAAATATTCTAAGAAATATATCACCTTGGACTCTTCCACGAAAGCCGGTGGTGGTTATTTTGATGGTGTAGTATGGTTCTTCCCTTTTGTTGTTATCATGTTTTACAATTGCATAGTTTTATGACGTCAATTTATACAACTATATCATAGGAAAGGTTTTGTAGTAGCACGGAAAACTTCTTTTGTAACCCTTAGGGACTTGGATATTTGGATTATTAGTTTGTAATTTTGTTCACCTTCTCTGCTAGATGACTAGTTTTTGTAAGATGTTGGTTGTTTATAGCTCTTTTAATATAACTTCATAATCATTTTCGTTAAAAAAGAAATGAAGTTAAAATACAAACCATAGAGAAGGGAACCATTACATATCCAATTGACATCATAAATTGAAATTATTATTATGCTGGAATGTTATCAACCACTAAATTGCCAGAAGTGACAAACAATAATTGTTCCAACATCAAAATCAAGATTCAAGTCTATAGAAAGTTTCCTTATCGTCATCCAAATCATAAGATTCATATTACTTCTCATTGAACTAACCTTGACAACAAAATCAATATAAATATAAACAAACAGCATTGCTTATTTATTTAAAAAAACACAATTCCAAAACATAGCGGGGACAAAATTAATAACAAGACAAAAAAGTTCCAAACAATTAACTAACAAATCATTTCAGTGAAGATCAATCTAGGATGGATCGATCCATATTCAATGCAATAAGTCTCTTTAGCTCTTCAAAAATCAAACAAATTCATTTCTTCAACCATGACAAAGTCATAAATAGTGCATTGTGTGACAACTTTACAAGAATGTCAAACATAACCTTTTCCATATTATGATTTGAGAACAAAGCATATTTGAATGGAAGACAATGTAATAAACATAAAGTACATATAATAATAATCATCGTCATCAAAGGACATATGTCTTAAAAAATGTTTATTTATGCACGTCACCATTAAGCATATAAGTATACATGTCACATGATATTGTAATCATTCATCAATCAATTAATCATATTATATTATAGTATATTATTCGATAGAAATTATTTAATTTGTATGAATTCTTTTATGTTGTCCTATTTATTTTGGATATTCATTATATAAAATAAATTGATTCATTACACATGTCAAATTTTATGAGCATTGATCTTTAAAAGTATGCAAAGAATCCATTTAGAAATTAGAAATGAATCCCTCATGAAACTTATAAGTAAATTGTTGGTGTTTCTCCCTTTGACCTAGGTTCATACCCCTATGTGTCCATCAACAAAGCCCAAGATACCAACGTGACAGAGCATGGTTCAGTCGGCAGCACCTGTGACGTTGCAAATGTGGTCTCACTTGAGATATCTTTATGGGGAACTTCCAAAACTAGGTTTCTGCAGTTGGGTGGGGATTTCTACTCTTGTTGCACCTTATTTTAGTGCTCAAGTGAAGCCATGGATTATACTTCTTATCCCCTGTCCCTTCATTCAATATACCATTCTAATTACAAGTCGACACGTATCATCATAATCAACATAGCATCCTTATTACAGATTCATTCAATAAGCAGTGTGACACATACATACATGATATTATTCATAAACAGAAGGGATGTGACACATTCAGATCTACTTATTCACAATATTCACACATTCATCAAAAAAACATCAGCCAATATATACAGAGACATTGTTTAAGGTGGGACCCAATCTGGGAAAAACCACAAAGGCGCTCTTCAGCTGGCATGAAAAATATATCAGCACCTTTTGTCTGTGCACTTAGCTGTAGACTCTTTTCTAGGTATTATTTACAACTTATACATGCTTCTCTCCTCTCATGATCTCTAGTCTTGGATCTCTGAATTTTTTCTCTCCTTCACTCTATCGTTGATCCGCACACAACCTGGATCGACTCTCTTCTCTACAACTCTACAACTATAAGAATAAACTACTCTACTATGTCAAAAACTAAGACAGGATCCAGAGGGAGACCACCTCACACACAGCTTGGGTTTTCCCTTTTATAATCTCTTGCATGTCGTAATCAACCGACTATAATCTGTTAGCTGACGGGATGTCATTCACATTCTCATACATTTAGTTACAACTAAAAGTAGGCACTATCGGCCAAAAAATACAAAATATTCTTACCCACAATTACTCGATCTTTCCCTTTCAATTGTTGTACTCTTCTTCTATCTTGGTTCCTTCTGTCACGGAATCTCTCTTCGTAGCTCCTCTTCTGTCACAGACTCTTCCATCGCTGGTTTCTCTCGTCACAGCTTCTCTTGCGTCGCATATTCTCTTCTGTCACATATTCTCTTGTGCTCGAGCATAATTCTGGCAGAATCTGCCTAACTTTTCCTAGGTCCAACAAGACCCCAACACTCACCTGTGGCTCGTCCCAAGCCACAATAGTTTGAAACTTATTTAATTTTGACCTTGCCTTGAAATTCTTGGAATATTTTCACTACCTGCTATGTCCCTTCTCGCACCTCTCCTTCAATCTTTTGCAATTTTTCCACAAATTCGGAACTGATGTGTTCTGAAGTAGTAAATCCTGCGGATCCCAACACTTGTCGAAATTTCTCATGTACAGGTTGAATGATACCTGTAAATTTCTTTGCCTCTGCTTGTAATTTTCCAACAATGTCAGTCCTCTTTTGTTGTTGTGTCCACAGTGTTGCGAATTGATGTTGTAATTTATTCATCTCAGCAGCCTTAGCCATTTTCTCTACCAATGACAGCTTCTTCATTTCATTCTTCATCTAGTTCACCTCTCAGCTCTGCAGTGCACGGCTTCTCTATGACTTTCTCTTACTCCTCATCGTCGATCAAATATTCCCACATCTAAGAAACTTGCTCGATCACCTTGGCATACAATGCCTCTGCCTCTTCTATTCTCTTCGCAACATCAATTGTTGCTTTTCTTCTTCCAGATTGAAAGGTTACTTCTTTATAACGTTAGGACCAGTGAGAGAAAAGTTAATCAACATCACCAAATATATCTTGAGATTCTTGTAAAGTTGAAGGTGATGTCCCAGTCTCTCGTCGTGTTCACCGTTATCCAAACTCTTTTTCGGAATGATTGATTTTACCAATGGATACTTTGCATTTTGGTGGTTTTGTTCCTCAGTGCATTAGGTGGTTTGGGTGGAATATAATCTGGTAGCATTGTCACAGACCCTGTTTCTCCATATTCCGACGATGTTGTTGCTGGTGCTTTCTTCTTGTGGGTACAAGATCATTTCCTCCTTGACAGGTCGGGTGGGTTTGGTCTCAACCTCACTGGAGGAATGAATGGGATCTATTCATCTTCTTCTGCAACCATGGCCTGCGATGGAACATATCCTGCAATGTCTTCCATAATGGTCATGGGCGACGATGTCTCGATAGCAGATTCTGCTACTGTGCTTGTACTTTAAATAGAAATAATCATACTCTATATAAAAACACCTCATCTCTTACAGTTGCAGACAACAATGCAACACTGTCACTCGGATGTAGAAAAATAAACTAAAAATTCGACGCGAAGGTGATAACGTCTACCCATTCAATCCATCAGTCCTTCACATGAGTGAACAATCAATGTAAAGGTGGCAGTGATTTTCATCACATGTTCCAATCGTTTGAATCATTATACGGAAACCACCATGAAAACCACCACTTGCCTATCACATCAATGGTAGTTATTGTGCAATAGTGACGGAATTGATCAAAAAGCACGTCACCAAAATTTCTTGCGTATTTAAATTAATTACAGATAACTGTCATTTCTGCGACTCAAGTTCATCTTGTGATAACTCTGCTCTTCCTATGACAACTCTTTAACCTTCGACACACTTCTTTCCTTGCGACAGATCGAGGGTCTTCATTACCATTTTTCTTTTGCGACAGACAGACAATCTGCAATGCCTTTTCCTTTCTCTGCAACAGATAAACATTATGTGACCAAACAGTTAATAAAAACACTTATAAGATTTTTTTTTCCATTCGACCAAGTCACAGCTATTATGGTAAGGATTTAGTCATCTTTCATTCACCAATATTTTGAAAGGTGTTCCATCTAACTTTCGCAATTGCATTGATCCTCCGTCAGTGATATGAGCTACAATATACGGTCCTAGCCAGTGTGTTTTAAGCATTCCCATATGCTTTAAAATTTTGCTATCATATAGAAGGACAAGTCCTCCAACCTGAGCTTATTCTTGATGTGTTGGTCATGCCATACTTTTTGTCATTCCTTCTCAACATTTTGATGATAGCCTGCAACAAAATGTTCTTCCTCCAACTCCACAAGTTGCGACAATCTTTCCTCTATAGCACCAACATATGTCATCTCTTTAATCAAAACAATACCTAGAATGGGTACAATATATTCCATTAGTATAAAAACCTCTTGTCCATACACCAGTCAACATGGGGTTCGACCTGTCAACTTCTTACAGGTTGTGTGATATGCCCACAATATCACAGAAATTTTATGGTCCTAGTAGTCTCTTTAAACATTTCAAATATTTGTCAATGTGTTATCGAGGATCTTGTTTAATTATTCGACGTCACCATTCGCTTGAGGGTGACATAGCGTTGTCTTTCTATGTTGGATCTGGAATTCTTTAGTTAATTCTTTGATCAGTTGATTGGAAAACTGTGTGCTTTGATCACTCCTCAAAATTTGTGGGCATCCGAATATAGTGACAATATTTCCAAACAAAAACTTGACAATAGTCGCAACAGTACAATCCTTTACTAGCATTTCTTCATCCCATCTGGTTAAGTAATCCATCGCATTAATAATGTATCTTGTGCCTTTTCTCTTTCTGACTGGACTAATAGGTCCCATAAAATCAACAGCCATTTGTCAAATGCCCACAAAGTTATCTGAGGTACTAGCGACATTTCATCTTTTCGCGACGGCTTTCTGGTTCTCTAGCAGACATCACAACTGTGATAGTATTCTCGAGCATCTGCATGCATGGTGGTCCATTACAATCCTTCTTACAATATCTTTCTCATTGTAGCTTTTCCAGCATAATGGCTTCCTGCGACACCAGCATGCGCTTCATTTAGTATCATTGGCCGCTCATGTTCCAAGACACATCGATGAAGAATATTAGCATGGCCCATTTTATATAACTGTCCAGCTATCAATTGGAAGTCAGCAGCTCACACCACTAATTGTTATTTACGCAATACCAAATCCTTTTGGTGTATATCTCATACTTAAGAATTGTATAATATCTCTATACTAGTAATCGAACATCATGATCGAAAATAGTTGTGCATAAGGAAGACTATTGTCAAGGTTCACAAGTTCTTCTCCACTTTTGAGCCTCGACAGGTGGTCTGGTCCTGTGTTAAGTCGATTTGGCTTAACAATAACTTCAAAATCAAATTCCTGGAAAAGGAGGAGCCACCGGCAAATCTCCCCCCCAACACTAGCTTATTGACAAGGTATTTCAATGTTGAATGGCCTGTGTACATCTTGAAATGTCCACCTAGCAAATAATCTCAAAATTTATGTAGCGCATACACCATAGCTAATCCTTCTATTTCATTTGTAGTGTAATTATTCTTTGTTGTTGACAATTTCTTGCTAGCAAAGGCAATTGGATGATCAATCGATCCTTCTCCAGGTTGTGCAAGTACAACTCTGAGTGCGATAAATGATGCATCGACATGTACATGAAATTCCTTCTTCCAGTCTGTAAAAACTAGTATGGGTGTTGTGGACATCTTGTTCTTCAGGAGATCTATACTTTCTTGCCATTTTTCTGTCAACTCAAACTTAATATCCTTTTTTAACAATTTTTCCATCGGAGCAGTTACATCTGCATATCCTTTGATAAATTTTCTATAGTATCTTGTATGTCCCAATGTCGTTCTCAGCTGCTTCACTATTACAGGGGGTGGTGGGTCAACGATGGTCACAATTTTAGCAGGGTCGACCAGGATTCCATCGTTACAAAATACATGGCCCAACAAAATTCTAAGTGGGGCTCACAAGATATATTTCTTTAGATTCAATGAAACTTGATACTGCCGACATCGCTCCAACATCATTCTTAGGATCTCAATGTGATCCTTTATTATCTAAAACACCGTCTAGTCATCAAAGTAGACCTCAAGAAAATTATGAATAAAATCCTTAAATGCGGACACTATTATCATGGAAAAGCTAGCAAGAGCATTCTTGAGTCCAAAGGGCATGACTGTGTATTAAAAGCATCCCCACTCTGTCACAAAGGTTTTCTTGTTTTGATCTTCCTTTGCAATTTTTATATGATGGCAGCCAGAGAACCCATTAGTAAAAGAATAAAATTCTTGACCTCCAACACTTTCTAATACCTCATCTATAAATGGAGTCCAAAACGGATCAGGTAGACAAGAATTATTCAATATCCTTACGTCAATGAAAATCCGCACTTCACCAATAGTCTTCTTATCTTGAACGACTATCAGGTTGATCCATTTTGATTCTTCAACCGGTTCTATGATACCCACATCTAGAATTCAATCTAATTCTATCTCGACCTTTTATTTATATCATGGATTTAGCTGGTATGGTCCCTGCTTCACAGGACTTGTGTCAGGATTTAACGGTATCTTCATTTCTCCAAGGTCTCCGAAAATCCCTTTCATCTCTGCGAATTTTGTTTGGAACGGATCCT
This sequence comes from Pseudotsuga menziesii, assembly GCA_001517045.1. NCBI lineage: Eukaryota > Viridiplantae > Streptophyta > Pinopsida > Pinales > Pinaceae > Pseudotsuga > Pseudotsuga menziesii. Next base: position 220,349 of record LPNX011023781.1, read on the forward strand.
GAAACTGATGCAATAGTTATGTGATCTTTTCAACGGTCTCATAATTCCAGTAATCTCCAATATTGGAAAATTTTGGATTCTCTGGGCATCCAATATTGACTTTATTTACTTTTAGTGGATTCAAAATTTGGTCCCTAAAAATACCAAATCCCTCCACCAGTCGCATACCTTCAGTCCCTAGGATGTTTACGTTGAGTGGGTCATCATCATCAGGCTCTCCTGTCACATTATAGCACTTTATCCAATGTTTGATTGTTGCATTGTTCTGATTGAAATTTGTCATTGCCACAATGATATCTTCAAATATATTTGTCTTGATTACTTGCAATGTAGCATCAATCGAAGGATGATCATCGACAAAATCAAATGTGTTTGTGAAACTAGCATCTAGTTCATCCCATTCAAGATCCTCTCATCCCATCTCAATCAATGTATACTAGTTCCTTGGTATCATATCCAATGTATGTACAAAATGATGAACCCATTCTTTTCGCGAGCATACATCCCATGTCGCACGATAGTATTCAATGTGTTCAAAATTATTAGTCAATCATGTGTACTTCTAACTAATATAACTGATCTTCTCTCCAAATCATATCTCCATAAACCTTCATCATTGAGGCCAGTCTGAGATAGATTGTTTATGCGTGACCCACCATATTGTATGTGTAGCTTTCAACACAAAGTCCATAGCGGATAAGCGTTGATGTTCTGTAACTGTCTTCAAATTTTGTTAGAAAAGATGTCATTTTAGGTAAGCCTTCATATGTGGGTATCTCACTTTCCACGCTACCTACCCATCGCATAGACTGTGTAATTCTTGCACATATTCTCATCGATACATCATGCAATCAGTTCTACCATTTTTCCAAAGCTTTTCCAGAATCTGATGTACAGGAACTGACACTGCACCAATTAAGCTTTCCATTGGTCATTGGATTTACATAGTCACCCCTTGTAGAAGTGATATTATAAATCTGGTCCAGATAATCTCCTTGTCCTTCACTATTCACTTGTTTGACATATCTCTGCCCTTCCAACAGATCAATTGGTGCGATCACCCTTAGCTATGAATCTTCACATGTTAAGATTATTTTCTTAAAGTTGATAATGGTATGATTATTAATCGCCCAGTGGATCCCCAAAAGTGGAGGATACAATTTTTTTTCATCGACAATGTTGATCACTTCAAAATCTGGATACATTCTCGGGCCTTATACCTCAACAAGAACCTGAGTCAGTTAACCGATAGGTAGGACTTTCGACTGATTTGCTAATATGAGTTGGACAAGAGACCATGCAAATCTCAATTTCCCCATAATCTCCCATGTTTATCTAGTCATAATGTTGACATCAAAGCCGGAGTCTAGAATGATATAGTCCATATCATCTCCTATCTGGTTATACATTCTTAACTCGGGACCGATCTTTAATCTTTTTCCCACTTGATTAACCCTTATGTCTAGCCGCACCTCTTCTTGAGTTCTTCTATTAAAGTATTCAATTCTGCGACAGCATATTTATCTTGTATTAGCAATAAGAAACTTTTAAAAAAAAATTAATCTTACTAACCTTTCCTGTCGGTTTCTTTCGGAATAGCTGGTCAAACCTCTCTAGCATTCCCAATATTGGTCCTCCAGGTATTGTGGCGACAGAAGTCGACTCTTGATTTTTGTTGATGAATTTTGGTCACGCGTCCAAGAATATGTCCTTCTCTTTTTGTACATCAAATGACACTTTATTTTGTGTTGTCGCTCGCACCTGTAGTTGTCCATATTGTTCCTCTTGATCTGCTCCAATCGAAGAACCTCCTCTTGTTACAACAACAATATCTGGTTCCCTCAACTCAACAAAGATATTCTGGATATTCTAATTGGGGTTTGGATTGGGATTTTGCAGAGAATTTGGATTTCTCGCATTCTTAGAATTCCATTTGGAAATCAGTTGAGGACATTACTCAATAGTGTGGTCAACAACCTTACAATACGAACATGTCTTCGTAGGACTCGCACTGTCCCTAGAAAAATGTCTTGGTTGTCCATAATTATAACATATAATTTGGCCTCTTTCACAACCAAATCCTCCTCCTTGTCATCGGCCTCTAAAATTTCCACCCCCACTAGGTTGAGGGTATTGTTGTTGTGGGTACTTATTTTGTGGATATTGGGGATGAGGATACTAATCTTATGGATATTGAGCTTTTGGATATTGATTATGAGCCCGCTTAGCTTGCATATGATCTTCGTTCTTCATTAAATAGGTATCCATTGTTTTCTCTTGTAGTAGTTGATATGCTCTGCAATCCTTCTCATCATGGCTTACTGATCTACAAAATTTACAGTATAAACTAGTCAGTGTACTTACAATCTTCTGTAAGTATAAACACTCTTCCTATCGATGGCCTATAGTATGGAATATTCTGTACAAAGGCATCCCTTATGTATTTATCGAGTTCAGTGCTACCGATGCGACATAGTTCATAAATTCCGAGAAATTATCTTTATGGTGTCCCTATGTTCTGCATCTAGTACACCACAGTTCTTCTTGGGTCTCTTTCCCTTTTTTAATATCCTGAAGTTGCAGCGTAAGGTTGGTTAGTTGTGGCTGAATTTGCATCATCCCTGCACCAGTTTCTCCCACGGGTGAGGATTCCAACTTCATGGCCAACTCCAGGGCTTCAGTCTATAGCACAATATTTTGTTGCATCAGGGGGATCCGGATGTGTGGAAACAATGTTGCAATAAACCATTCTTTTTGTTGAACATCCGACATCTGGAAACTTACTTTATCCACCAACGTATTAAATCTCTGGTCAAAATCCCAAACATATTCCATAGGTTATTGTTTAATTTCTTTTATCTCTATTATACACTGAGATTCATATTTGGGCTTTCTGAAGTCGTCTATTAATCCCGCTCGGATTTGATCTAGTATTTTATGTGTGAATCCTATCGGAACCATAGAGAACTTCATGTACAAATCTAGAACATGACCCCTAAGGGTTGTGATCATTTGATCCTTTTTTATGGCTTCATCTTGTACCTATCGCATGGTCCACATAGCTTCACATAGAAACCAATGTTGCTTGGGGTCTTCTAACCCATTTTCGTTAAATAAAAACAACTTAATATCGTTCCTGGACATTATATTTATTCTAGGCACTACTTAACTAGTGGGAATCCCTTGTCTGCTATTCCCACCACTAATGTTACTTTGATTAATAAACCCACTTGGAGATGAGTTTCTAGATCTTACCTCCAGAGACGTATACAAGTTGTGGGTGTGTCTTACTCGTACTCTGGATATGGGGCTTCTTCTTCTTCTTCTTCTTCTCTTTTATATATAGGATGGTATTCCTATTCCTCATCGCAAGAACCTATGTCTAAATGCGACGTCAACTCATAGTATTCTCCTCTGGTCGTACAACAACTTCTTCTTATGGTCACAGTCCTTCTTCTCTTTCCCGACCAAAGTCTTCTTCCACTTCTTAGAAATACACCTTCTAGTTCTTTTTTCGTTATCACCAGGGAACATATCATCTTACTTTGCTCCATTTTTCTCATGCTTTGTTTGCAACATATCCCAGGTCTCCATGCATAAATCCTTACTCGTCGGACTGCATTCTTAGGATCCCTTTCTCACATACAGATATCTTTATCCAAATGCTTAAAGATGTCAGGTACCATCCTCTATATCCTTGGAAAAAATTTATTTTCGCCTCATTTTATGATGTTATTGTGTCGACAACAAATTCAATGATGTATCCTTCCAAAATATTTTCTACCCAAAAATCGACAACCCTAGATATAGGGTTGCTAATACTTTCCATTCACTGAATCAGCCGAGGGATCCACTCTATCGGTTCTCTTTCTTTAAATATTTTCTATTGGGTTGCTAGCTTTAACAACCATTACTACAACAAAATAGGAAATTCGCAAAATAATATCTCATGAATATCGGTATAAATGTACCGCTCCAACCACTCTTTTGGGTTCAGTCAAGATCCTTCACTCTCTTCCCGTGCAAACTCTAGTGTTTGAATTTTCAGTTTCGTCGGGTGCCAAATTATATCCCTCACCAAAATTATTCATGGTCCCAACAACAAAACCATTTGTTGGTGTTTCTCCCTTCGACCCAAGTTCAAACCCCTATGTGTCTGTCAACAAATCCCAAGATACTGGCCCGACAGAGCAAGGTTCATTCGACAACACCTGCGACGCGGATGCAGTCTCACCCGAGATATCTTTATGGGGAACTTTCAGAACCAGGGTTCTGTAGTTAGGAGGGGATTTCTACTCTTGTTTCACCTTATTATAGTGCTCGACCAAAGACAAGGATTATACTTCTTATCCCTTGTCCTTTCATTCAATATACCAATCTAATTACCAGTCGACATTGTAACACCCCGGAATTGACCCCATTTGCATTAAATGTATATGATGTATATATTGTAATTAATCATGGTGTGGAGCTATAGGAAAAATCCCCACCATGGATTATCGTTTTATGTTCCGACGATTAAATCGGTGCCGATGGTATTTTGTGCTAGCCAGGCACGTTATGATTTTAAATCAACATGTAAATATGCAATTAATTAAAAACCCACAACCAGCTATGTCAATGCAACAATAATGAGAAGGGGCATGATTTCCTAAGGATAAGGGGGGGGGGGTATTTAACCTTTGGGGCTAATGGGGAAAAGCAAAATGTCAAAGGGAGAACCCATCAAAAATGTCAACTACCTTTCTTATCTTACTCACCCAATCATTTATTACTGCCAGAAATTGGTTGAGTTGGTTATTGCATGGGATGGGAAAGGTATGGAAACCCAAATTTGAATTGGAGAAGCCATCAGTTTTTGGGAAATGCATTTTGACTCCTTGGGCAAGTAAAAACCCAAAAACGTAGGCCATTCTACCATGCTTTCATGTTTTGATGTCTTCCTCACCATTTTTCCTTCATGTGAGCTCTCTCAGGCATTCTGAACTTCCTGTGTGTGAAACCATTCATGTTTTTTGTCTTCCCCACGATTTTGGAGCTCCTGGCATTCACCATTCACGTCCTCTTTTGTGTTATTCATTTTTCCCAAGGATGGGAAGTGTTTTTTGTCAATGCTCAGTGGTTTGCATCACTCCTGGGCGTTTTTGTGTTGTTTCCACCTCTCCACGGTTGGGGAATTTCGTGTTTCAAAGTTGCACAACCAATGGGGGGAACAAAGCCATGAATTTTGGGTGTCGATTGAGTTCATTTTGGCCATGTTAGGGCCATAAACAAATATGGAATTCTAATTTCTACTAAGGGGGTTGTTTTACCCATCTGCAAATTCGTTTTGGCTCCCAAGTTGATTTTCATCAATCCCATATCTGGAACTTGTTGTGTATGCCTCTGCTATTTTGGTTGAACTGTCTTTGGAGTGGAAATGGGGTCTGATCCTGCTTGATAAACCTAGTGTGTGTAGGAGCCTCACAGAAAAAGCTAGAGGGCTAACTTTCTTCTCTACACCCCTTGAATAGCACTGGAAGGGAAGGCATGGCCCGAGGGACTGCATAACAGAGAAGAGGATGCTTCCTTGTGTTGGGTGTGTGTGGATGTCTTAGAAGTTAGGCTAGTTCTAGTGCAGGTGTCCATAGCTCTTGGATTGAGCTCGCTAGCTTAGAATCCAACCTTTCCAGCACCCCGTTAGCCTGATAAACCCAATTGTGATGGCTTCGCTGAGTTTTGTGTATCCTTGGCTACGTGTGAGCCTGTTGGTTTCCCATTATTCCTTGTGGAATCATGCCCAGCTCGGGGATGGCATTGTTGCTGAGAGATTGATGAGCACACTGGCCTATGGTTGGGTGGAACGTTGTAGCGACGTAGCTGGTTGCGTGACAAGCTTCTTCTAAGATAAGTATTCTTGTGGTTAAATCCTTGCAACTGTGTTTGATTTATAAATATGATGAACATGTTAATGTGTTGAATGAAATGTAAATGCTTCCGTTGTATATTGAGTTTTTATGCATCTGTGTATGTTTATTTCCAATGCATTTTATACCATGTTTATGAGTCTAGTTTCTCGGAATGATAGCATTACAGTCGCATCCTCTCGCCGGTAGAAGGGTGGGGACGTGACAGACACATATCATCATAATCAACATAGAAAACTTATTACAGATTCATTCAATAAACAATGCAACACATACATACATGATATTATTCATAAACAGAAGGGATGTGACACATTCAGATATACTTATTCACAATATGCACACATTCAATATAAACACATCACCCAAGATATACATAGACACTACTTAATGTGGAAACCCCTCTAGGAAAAACCACAATGGCACTCTTCATCTGGCATGAGAAATATATCAGCACCTTTTGTCTGCGCACTCAATTGCAGACTCTTTTCTAGGTATTATTTACAACTTATACAGACTTCTCTCCTATGATGATTTCTAGTCTTGGATCTATGAATTTTTCCTCTCCTTCACTCTATCGTCGATCTACACACAACCTGTATCAACTCTCTTCTCTACAACTCTGAGAATAAACCACTCTACTTCTTTAATAAGTAGGATAGGAGCCAGAGGGAGACAACCACGCACACATCCTAGGTTATCCCTTTTATAAGCTCTAACATGTCGTAATCAACCGACTCTAATCTGTTAGCCGACATGCTTTCATTCCTATTCTCGTGCATTTAGTTACAACTGACAGTAGGCATTATTGGCCCAAAAATACTAAATATGCTTTGTTTACCCAAGCATGCTTTATTCTAACTAACTTCTTACCCACGATCACTCGAACTGTCCCTTTCAACTATTATACTCTTCTTCTATTGTGGTTCCTTCCATCATGGATGCTCTCATCGCAACTCCTCTTCTGTCGCAGACTCTTCCATCGTTGGCTTCGCTTGTCAGAGCTTCTCCTCTGTCGCAGGTTCTCTTACATGGCATCTTCTCTTGCGATCAGATCATTTATCTTCCCAAGCAAAATTCTGGTTGGATTCTGCCTAACTTTTCCTAGGCCCAACATAAATGAAACATCAAGTTATGCCCAAAGTTTGGGATTTTGAGTTAATCTCCAAGTATAGGTAGATCACACTTACAAAATAATGGACAAAGAATTAGCCTTAGGTATTATGTTTCTTGGGATCTTGGGTTAATCTCCAATTATAGGTAGATCACACCTATAAACTTATAAAATAATGGACAAAGAATTAGACTTAGGTATTTTATGTCTTCTTCCCAAAATCATTATATCAATATAGACAAGCCTTATCTAGGGACAACATGACTAGAATACTTCTCCATGAGTTTCTATTCATTAAAAATTGGATTTGAGAAGTGTGTGATTATGTGGAATGAACTTTTATTCTAGAAAGGTTGTAACCACTTAGCTTCATCGGTGATGTGTTTTTTCCTTTCAATAAGCATCTAATATTAGTAAATAGAGTTGCATTAATGTATTAGTCAATGTCACTTGGCATGAGATCCAAAACGTTGGCATGAAAATTGAATCTCTTAACTACTTTATTACCTAAACTTCCATATAAGGAAAAATCAAATGTCCTTCATTATTGAGCTAATGAACTTGACTTAGGAAATATCAATAGAGATTTTTGTTCATAATTATTTTATCGACATAAAAAACGAATATGAATAATTCAATAATATAGTAAAATTATTCAATACTTTCCACACAAATTCAAGATCATATATACTTGGCCAACAAAATGTGTTATAAATATATCCCACGTAATATCTTGTAGTCGTTAAATATCTTGAGTCGGTCCTCGATCCAACCCACCAAATATTCAAATTCCTATGGATATTGTTTTTCTTTCATGCATCCCTAAAGGAAATCTAATAAATGGTAATTTTGAAACATGAGAAAGAACAGTCACAATGGATTATAAAACTAATGTCTTTGATCATCAAATATCAATTTAGCACTAAAGCACTCACTATTGCTCATGTATACTACTCTTCCAATTGGGTTACTTAGTTCCTTCTATAGTATCCTACAAGTGTTTGGAAAAAAATTAGAACATGCCCATGGGTTAATTTTATAGGAAACAAATTCCACGGGGTCAATTAGATCTTACATCATACATCTAAAGCTAGGGCAAGGCTAGGGAGAATCGAGGGACAACCTATTTCCATACCCAATACCAAGTACTTGGCAACAAACAAATTACAAGATTCTTGGAAGGATTATTAGATGCATAAAAAGTCCTTTTAAGCAATTTTATTCACTTAAGGCCCCTTATGGAAATATGATCTAAGAGTGTTTTGAGCATACAAGACATGTTAATAATGCCAACTCTACTGAAAATCAAAAGTTCCTTTGTCGCTCACTATATTTGAAAGTCTTGGGAAGCAATTACACCTCATCTTTACTTGAAAGGACATTGATCGGTATTCAACCTCTTGTTTATCATGCACTTAATTTGGTGGTCTCTTATTATCATAGGCAATGGCCATCCCCTAGTGGAAAACCCATGTTTTCTTACACTGAGACTTATCAAAAGGGCCATCAAGACAATTCATGACATTTTCTCTAAGAAGAAAAGAGATTGGCAAAGATTTTATAAAAAACTATAATTTAGATGGTTTTAATATTGACAAAGTAAAAAAAATCTTGTTATGAACTCTCTACCATTCAAGTTGGAGGCCAAACCTTGATTCAATTGGTGGAAGGATTGAAAACATAATTTTTTTAATCCTTTCTATACATACAATCCAACCGATGCTTACAAATGGATAAGTTGCAATTGCCTTGTTGGTATTAGACTTAACAAAACATGCAGGATCCCAATGTCCAAACTTTCAACGTAGTATTCTAGAATTAAATCCATTTGAAAATATTCACTTGAATTGAAGAAATATTTGCCTTTTTGTTCCTTGATGCATGGAGACTTGTCTCTTAGGAAACACTTAGCCTATTTAGGTGCACCTCCCTAGAATTGTGCCTTTAGTGGAAGGATAAAGTTGTTCTAATACTCTTTTGATGCACAAGAAAGTCAAAACACGTTGGTACTTTCAACAAGTTCTTGGTTTGATTTTATGCAAGGTTAGTATTATGGCCTCCACCAATGTTCAAATACCCAAATTTATATATTCACCCTTTGTGGGTCTATATGCCCATGCAAGAAAACTAACCCTTGCAGTTGGAACCAAGTGCAAGTCTTAAGTGAATTTAGCAAAATAGATACTCACTTTCTGCATATTAACATAAGGATTCCAATTTGACATCTATAAATCTAACTACATTAATTATTGTACTTCCATATTGAGTAAGGTTGCACTTTCCCATTGTGATAAGATGAAGTTGGAAAAAATATAGTGTTGGGACAAAACCTTTTGTCCCCATCTTTCCAAGTCCCTTTCGTCATTAATTTCATTCATTTGTCACCTTCTTGGAATATTTGATCTAGGGGAATTATTAGTATGTTTTCACTATTGATGGAGCCCATTATTACCATCACATACAATTTTTTTTCTTAGACCATCTTTCTTTTCTTTGTTCTTAATTTTGGTGGCTTTCTATACAGGAAAAAGTAGAGACCTGAATCCATGGAGGTAGGACACCCTTCAACTAAATCCATTTTAGGGTTGTAAAGATATAAGAGCCCAAATATTACATTGAAGCAACTTTGATGGAATGTGGTCAATGGGACCCTATTAGGTTATCTAAAACTACTCAAATTTAGTATGATAAGAATATGGAATTAGGACAAAAGTTTGTTAGAGAAAAAGGAGAGATATTTGAATGGAATGATTCAAAAGACTCTCATACTTGTAAAATCATTTATCTAATAGCATTCAAGTAGAAGAAGGAAGTCAATTGGGAAATACTAAGGTCCAGGTGTGAGAGAAGAATTGAAGAATTAATGTCATTAGTAGACTCATCCTTTTAGTTACAATTTTATAGTGGCATGTTGGCATGTAGTGTGCACTAAGTGTGAGGGAAGAATTGAAGAATTAATGTTATTAGTAGACTCCCTTTTAAGTGTGATGCATTAAGATAGTTGGCTTATTATCTTTCCACATTTTTGGATTATTTGTACTGCTCTTAGTTGTGGAGCCTCGTGTATCAAACTCTTTAAGACTTGAACATTGGCAACTTGGACACATTCTAATACCAAACACACGGCTAAATCCATTGCAATATAAAATGAAAACATATAATTGGAATCATTAGTAGACTCACCCTTTTAGGTGTGTTGTATTTAGATAACCCACCTATTATCTTTTCACATTGTTGGGTTACTTGTACAACTCTTAGTTGTTTGGTGTATCAAACTCCTTTGTGACTTAAACATTGGCAGCTTGAACACATCTAATACCAAACACATAGCTAAATAAATTGCAAATAAATTATTAACATATATTTAGAATTTTTTATCTTTTATTAATCTATGAAAAACTTTAAACTCTATGATATAATATATTTCCACATTGTTGGGTTACTTGTACAGCTCTTAGTTGTTGGGTGTATCAAACTCCTTTGTGACTTAAACATTGGCAGCTTGAACACATCTAACACCAAACACATAGCTAAATAAATTGTTAACATACATTTAGAGTTTTTAATCTTTTATTAATCTATAAAAAACTTTAAACTCTATGATATAATAATTCCACTTTTAACATGGACATAACTTTTTATATTTAAACTTTAAATCCTTTTCAAAATGTCAATACTGTATCACTCTAGAATAAACCAAATACATAATTAATAAATACCTATTATTATTTACCATTTAAATAATGTATTAAAAATATACTTTATCACACTCAAGAATAAACCCAATACATAATTAATAAATACCCATTATTATTTACCATACATCTAATACCAAATACATAGCTAAATAAATTGCAAGTAAATTGTTAACATAAATTTAGAATTTTTTTTATCTTTTATTAATCTATCAAAAGCTTTAAACTCTATGATATAATAATTCCACTTTTAACATGAACATAACTTCTTATATTTGAACTTTAAATCATTTCCAAAATGTCAATACTTTATAACACTTTAGAATAAACCAAACACATAATATCTATTATTGCGTCGAGAGGCGCTCTACATCCCAGTATGGGGGAGATCTTGTAACGTTACGTAACGTTATTTTTATTAATAAAAAATAATTTTTTTAATTATAGGCCAAAATAAATGTCGGTCAGATAAAAAACCTAATATGGGGGAGATGTTGTAATCTTCCTACCTAACAAAACAATAAAAAAGTAAAAATTTAATTATCCCTAAAAAAATATGGGTGAGGAAAAAAACACACTATGGGGGAGATGTTGTAATGTTTTTACTACAAAATAATAAAAAATGTTGGCCTTGCACATGGTTTTAAAACCATAAACCATGTGCATAAAAACCATGTGCATGGTTTTAAAACCATGCACATGGTTTATGGTTTTAAAACCATGTGCAAGGCCTCCTAAACAACCCATGGTTGTAGGAGGGCCTTGCATATGGTTTTAAAACCATGTATGGGGAAATGTTGTAATGTTAGTTCATAACAAAATAAAAAATAATAATAAATATTATATGTGGGCCATAAATAATATTAAATATTAATAATAAAATATAATATGTGGACCTTAAATAAAAAGATGTGCCTTTTGGTTTGAATCAAATCAATGGATACCTACAAAAAGATTTGATCCCTCTCGGTGCTTGATAGAGCCTAGGATTTGGATCTACGCTGGTTATTTACCATTTAAATCATTGCGCCAAGAGGCGCTCTACAGCCCAGTATGGGGGAGATCTTGTAACGTTACGCAACACATAACGTTACGTAATGTTATTTTTATTAATAAAAAATAATTTTTTTAATTATAGGCCAAAATAAATGTCGGCCAGATAAAAAACCTAATATGGGGGAGATGTTGTAATCTTCCTACCTAACAAAACAATAAAAAAAGTAAAAATTTAATTATCCCTAAAAAAAATATGGGTGAGGAAAAAAACACAATATGGGGGAGATGTTGTAATGTTTTTACTACAAAATAATAAAAAATGTTGGCCTTGCGCATGGTTTTAAAACCATAAACCATGCACATGGTTTTTATGCACATGGTTTATGGTTTTAAAACCATGCACATGGTTTATGGTTTTAAAACCATGTGCAAGGCCTTCTAAACAACCCATCGTTTTATTGTACATGGTTTAGGAGGGCCTTGCATATGGTTTTAAAACCATGTGCAAGGCCTTCTAAACAACCCATCGTTTTATTGTACATGGTTTAGGAGGGCCTTGCACATGATTTTAAAACCATGTGCAAGGCCTCCTAAACAACAACCCATAGTTTTATTATACATGGTTTATGAGGGCCTTGCAAATGGTTTTAAGACCATGTGCAAGGCCTCCTAAACGACCCATGGTTGTAGGAGGGCCTTGCATATGGTTTTAAAACCATGTATGGGGAAATGTTGTAATGTTAGTCAATTAATTAAAAACCCACAACCAGCTATGTCAATGCAACAATAATGAGAAGGGGCATGATTTCCTAAGGATAAGGGGGGGGATATTTAACCTTTGGGGCTAATGGGTAAAAGAAAAATGTCAAAGGGAGAACCCATAAAAAATGTCAACTACCTTTCTTATCTTACTCACCCAATCATTTATTACTACCATAAATTGGTTGAGTTGGTTATTGCATGTGATGGGAAAGGTATGGAAACCCAAATTTGAATTGGAGAAGCCATTAGTTTTTGGGAAAAACGTAGGCCATTCTACCATGCTTTCATGTTTTGATGTCTTCCGCACCATTTTTCCTTCACGTGAGCTCTCTCAGGCATTCTGAACTTCTTGTGTGTGAAACCATTCACGTTTTTTTGTCTTCCCCATGATTTTGGAGCTCCTGGCATTCACCATTCACGTCCTTTGTTGTGTTATTCATTTTTCCCAAGGATGGGAAGTGTTTTTTGTCAATGCTCAGTGGTTGGGATCACTCTTGGGTGTTTTTGTGTTGTTTCCACCTCTCCACAGTTGGGGAATTTAGTGTTTCAGAGTTGCACAACCAATGGGGGGAACAGAGCCATGAATTTTGGGTGTCGATTGAGTTCATTTTGGACACGTTAGGGCCATAAAAAAATCTGGAATTCTAATTGCTACTAAGGGGGTTGTTTTACCCATCTGCAAATTCGTTTTGGCTCCCAAGTCGATTTTCATCAATCCCATATCTAGAAATTGTTGTGTATGCCTCTGCTATTTTGGTTGAATTGTTTTTGGAGTGGAAATGGGGTCTGATCCTGCTTGATAAACCTAGTGTGTGTAGGAGCCTCACAGAAAAAGCTAAAGGGATGACTTTCTTCTCTACACCCCCTAAATAGCACTAGAAGGGAAGGCATGGCCCGAGGCACTGCATAACAGAGAAGGGGATGCTTCCTTGTGTTGGGTGTGTGTGGATGTCTTAGAATTCAGGCTAGTTCTAGTGCAGGTGTCCATAGCTCTTGGATTGAGCTCGCTAGCTTAGCAGCCAACCTTTCCAGCACCCTGTTAGCCTGATAAACCCAATTGTGTTGGCTTCGTTGAGTTTTGTGTATCCTTGGCTACATGTGAGCCTGCTAGTTTCCCATTATTCCTTGTGGAATCATGCCCAGCTCGAGGGAGGCAGTGTTGCTGAGAGATTGATGAGCACACTGGCCTATGGTTGGGTGGAACGTTGTAGCGACGTAGCTGGTTGCGGGACAAGCTTCTTCTAAGATAAGTATTCTTGTGTTTAAATCCTTGCAACTGTGTTTGATTTATAAATATGATGAACATGTTAATGTGTTGAATGAAATGTAAATGCTTCCGTTGTATATTGAGTGTTTATGCATCTGTGTATGTTTATGTCCAATGCATTTTATACCATGTTTATGAGGCTAGTTTCCCGGAATGATAGCATTATAGTCGCGTCCTCTCACTAGTAGAAGGGTGGGAACGTGACAGACACTTATCATCATAATCAACATAGAAACCTTATTACAGATTCATTCAATAAATAATGCAACACATACATACATGATATTATTCATAAACAAAAGGGATGTGACACATTCAGATATACTTATTCACAATATGCACACATTCAATATAAACACATCACTCAAGATATACATAGACACTAGTTAATGTGGAAACCCATCTGGGAAAAACCACAATGGCACTCTTCATCTGGCATGAGAAATATATCAGTACCTTTTGTCTGTGCACTCAATTGCGGACTCTTTTCTAGGAATTTTTACAACTTATACAGACTTCTCTCCTATGATGATTTCTAGTCTTGGATCTATGAAGTTTTCCTCTCCTTCACTCTACCATCGATCTGCCCACAACCTGTATCAACTCTCTTCTCTACAACTCTATAACTCTGAGAATAAACCACTCTACTTCTTTAATAACTGTGATAGGAGCCAGAGGGAGACACCCACACACACATCCTAGGTTCTCTCTTTTATAAGATCTTACATGTCATAATCAACCGACTCTAATCTGTTAGTTGACATGCTTTCATTCCTATTCTCGTGCATTTAGTTACAACTGACAGTAGGCATTATCGGCCCAAAAATACTAAATATGCTTTGTTTACCCAAGCATGCTTTATTCTAACTAACTTCTTACCCACGATCACTCAAAGTGTCCCTTTCAACTATTATACTCTTCTTCTATTGTGGTTCCTTCCGTCACGGATGCTCTCATCGCAACTCCTCTTCTGTTGCAGACTCTTCCATCGTTGGCTTCGCTTGTCAGAGCTTCTCCTCTGTCGCAGGTTCTCTTACATGGCATCTTCTCTTGCGATCAAATCATTTATCTTCCCAAGCAAAATTCTGGCTGGATTCTGCCTAACTTTTCCTAGGGCCAACATAAATGAAACATCAAGTTATGCCCAAAGTTTGGGATTTTGAGTTAATCTCCAAGTATAGGTAGATCACACTTACAAAATAATGGACAAAGAATTAGCCTTAGGTATTATGTTTCTTGGGATCTTGATTTAATCTCCAATTATAGGTAGATCACACCTATAAACTAATAAAATAATGGACAAAGAATTAGACTTAGGTATTATATGTCTTCTTCCCAAAATCATTATATCAATATAGACAAGCCTTATCTAGGGACAACACATCTTGGACAACATGACTAGAATCCTTCTCCATGAGTTTCTATTCATTAAAAATTGGATTTGAGAAGTGTATGATTATGTGGAATGAACTTTTATTCTAGAAAGGTTGTAACCACTTAGCTTCATGGGTGATGTGTTCTTTCCTTTCAATAAGCATCTAATATTAGTAAATAGAGTTGCATTAATGTATTAGTCAATGTCACTTGGCATGAGATCCAAAACGTTGGCATGACAATTGAATCTCTTAACTACTTTATTACCTAAACTTCCATATAAGGAAAAATCAAATGTCCTTCATTATTGATCTAATGAACTTGACTTAGGAAATATCAATAGAGATTTTTGTTCATAATTATTTTATCGACATAAAAAACGAATACGAATAATTCAATAATATAGTAAAATTATTCAATACTTTCCACACAACTTCAAGATCATATATACTTGGCCAACAAAATGTGTTATAAATATATCACATGTAATATCTTGTAGTGGTTAAATATCTTAAGTCGGTCCTCGATCCAACCCACCAAATATTCAAATTCCTATGGATATTGTTTTTCTTTCATGCATCCCTAAAGGAAATCTAATAAATGGTCATTTTGAAACATGAGAAAGAATAGTCACAATGGATTATAAAACTAATGTCTTTGATCATCAAATATCAATTTAGAACTAAAGCACTCACTATTGCTCATGTATACTACTCTTCCAATTGGGTTACTTAGTTCCTTCTATAGTATCCTACAAGTGTTTGGAAAAAAATCAAAACATGCCCATGGGTTAACTTTATAGGAAACAAATTCCATAGAGTCAATTAGATCTTACATCATACATCTAATGCTAGGGAAAGGCTAGGGAGCCTCAAGGGACAACCTATTTCCATACCCAATACCAAGTACTTGGCGCCAAACAAATTACAAGATCCTTGGAAGGATTATTAGATGCATAAAAAGTCCTTTAAAGCAATTTTATTCACTTAAGGCCCCTTATGGAAATATGATCTAAGAGTGTTTTGAGCATACAAGACATGTTAATAATGCCAACTCTACTAAAAATCAAAGGTTCCTTTGTCGCTCACTATATTTGAAAGTCTTGGGAAGCAATTAAACCTCATCTTTACTTGAAAGGACATTGATCGGTATTCAACCTCTTGTTTATCATGCACTTAATTTGGTGGTCTCTTATTATCATAGGCAATGGCCATCCCCTAGTGGACAACCCATGTTTTCTTACACTAGGACTTATCAAAAGGGCCATCAAGACAATTCATGACATTTTCTCTAAGAAGCAAAGAGATTGGCAAAGATTTTATAAAAAACTATAATTTAGATGGTTTTAATATTGACAAAATAAAAAAATCTTGTTATGAACTCTCTACCATTCAAGTTGGAGGCCAAACCTTGATTCAATTGGTGGAAGGATTGAAATCATAATTTTTTTAATCCTTTCTATACATACAATCCAACTGATGCTTACAAATGGATAAGTCACAATTGCCTTGTTGGTATTAGACTTAACAAAACATGTAGGATCCCCATGTCCAAACTTTCAACGTAGTATTCTAGAATTAAATCCATTTGGAAATATTCACTTGAATTAAAGAAATATTTGCTTGTTTGTTCCTTGATGCATGGAGGCTTGTCTCTTAGGAAACACTTGGCCTATTTAGGTGCACCTCCCTAGAATTGTGCCTTTAGTGGAAGGATAAAGTTGTTCTAACACCCTTTTGATGCACAAGAAAGTCAAAACACGTTGGTACTTTCAACAAGTTCTTGGTTTGATTTTATGCAAGGTTAGTATTATGGCCTCCACCAATGTTCAAATACCCAAATTTATATATTCACCCTTTGTGGGTCTATATGCCTATGCAAGAAAATTGACCCTTGCAGTTGGAACCAAGTGCAAGTCTTAAGTGAATTTAGCAAAATAGATACTCACTTTCTGCATATTAACATAAGGATTCCAATTTGACAACTATAAATCCGACTACATTAATTATAGTACTTCCATATTGAGTAAGGTTGCACTTGCCCATTGTGATAAGATGAAGTTGGAAAAAATATAGTGTTGGGACAAAACCTTTTGTCCCCATCTTTCCAAGTCCCTTTCGTCATTAATTTCATTCATTTGTCACCTTCTTGGAATATTTGATCTAGGGGAATTATTAGTATGTTTTCACTATTGATGGAGCCCATTATTACCATCACATACAATTTTTTTTCATAGACCATCTTTGTTTTCGTTGCTCTCAATTTTGGTGGCTTTCTATAAAGGAAAAAGTAGAGACCTGAATCCATGGAGGTAGGACACCCTTCAACTAAATCCATTTTAGGGTTGTAAAGATATAAGAGCCCAAATATTACATTGAAGTAACTTTGATGGAATGTGGTCAATGGGACCCTATTAGGTTATCTAAAACTACTCAAATTTAGTATGATAAGAATATGGAATTAGGACAAAAGTTTGTTAGAGAAAAATGAGAGATCTTTGAATGGAGTGATTCAAAATACTCTCATACTTGTAAAATCATTTATCTAAGAGCATTCAAGTAGAAGAAGGAAGTCAATTTGGAAATACTAAGGTCTAGGAGAATGTATGGCAAAGTTGGAACAAGAGAGAATAATATAAAGAGAAACATAATCCAACTCATGGGTAAAGTGAAAGAAACTATAAAGAAAGAAGAGGTTACTTTCCTAAATGCAAAGGTTGAGTGCAAGAGGAATTACAAAGCCTTAATGGATTATATTAAGAATCCTATGTCAACACAAGCCTAAATATAATTTAATTTGGTATAACATAGATATAACGAGCCTAGTATCCTCTATGCACTATTATGACCATGATTTATTCCATAATCACCATAACCACAATTAATTTTTTTGCTCTAATACCATATTTTAACATACCTAATAGCCTTCGTACACTATTGAGGAGATGGGGTACTCCATAACCACATAACTGCAACAAATGTTTCTATCTAATACCACACCATAACTTACTTAGTAACCTCTATGCACTATTGAGGCCACAAGGTACTCAACAATCTTTTGCTCTTATACCATTAATGGCTTGAATGCTTTGGTAAGCAATTTACGAAATGCATACACACAAATGCAAATTATGCAAGCTTAGTTGAACAATACATTTACTTTATGAACCCATAAACATAAATTCAAACTAATATATGCATTCTAAACTGAACAAGCTAGAAAATAAATCAATCCATACAAAAAACAATAATAATTCTGCATTATTATAATCAAATCAATAACACTTATCTCTAGAAAGTCTTCACTAACTAGTTGCAAAAAAAGAACATTCCACCCAACCATAAGCTCTATGTTACACCCTTTCTCTTTATACAACCTAATGTTATGAATCCACCAAGGCGGAATTCATATGGTTTGGCTCTAATTCCTCTCACACAACTCAATTCCCAGAATTATCAATTCAGTTTCAACTACAACAATCTCAATCTACTAGGCCTCTTTCCTCTTAACCTAAATAACCCAAGGAATGAGATCCTCTTCTCTACTAAACAATCCCTCAAGCTATATCACTTCCCTTCATAGCTCCATCAGGATTCCAAGGATTGTCAATTGTAAATAGTTTCTCCTAATATTAGCAATTATCTCTACACAATCCATAATTTCCTAAGAATTGCATGGCTAAAATTCTTCATAATTTGTATGGATGACATTATGGCAACATAATCTCAATTCAAAACTCAAGGAAGAATGGATGTGAACAATCACTTGCATGACCACAATCATGGAATATGTTTGCATGCAACTTAGAGGTTGTGTTCCTTTACAAGAAGCCACCATATTTTCCTTTGGCTACTAATATTAAGATATGATAATAAGCATAAAACCAAAGGTTAAGGAACCTAAGATAGAAATAAAATAATATTATTTTCATGTAGTCCCCTAAGCCCTCTAGTTTTTCCCTCTTATGGACTCATAGCCCCCATTATTTTTTGATCTTCTTCTGCCACATGTGATGTATTTATATTATTATTCTATGTATAAATTACAAACACATGTTTAGCTTATAGTATTTTCATCATATACATAAATAATCTAGGGATCAAGACTAGGATATTACATTTGATCGCAAAGGAGAAGAGAATTAGGAAAAGGACCTCAAGGTCCTACACTATGCAGAGCACATTATCATTGTTCAATTATATGTATGTTTAACTTAGTCTAGGCCTATTAAAGTCCATAATGGAAAAAATGAACTTGGCCAACTACAAAAGGATAAAAAGATGAAAAACTTGTTTTAGAGGAATGTCCTAACTAGTAACTTTGTCATCCATCACCTAACAATTTGGTCAATAAAGACAAATCTAATTCAAATAATTCAAAAAAGGAAGAGAATCTTCTATTCAATAAAGACAAAAAATTCAAAAAAGAAGAGAATCTTCTATTCACTACCATATTAGTGTTTTCTATTGTCTCTATTGATCATAAAATTTGTTAACTTTAAACTTCATTAACTTTTATTTAAAAGTTAATTTATCTTATCTTATTATTTCTTACGAGAAAAGTATTTTGTAAAACATTAATTTTGAAATAAAATGACTCTAGTAGAAAATATGTATATTTAAAATAAATATATTTAATAAGATAAAGAATATCTTAAACCCTAAATTATTGTACATAATTACTTAAGCTCATAAAAAAAATCATATACATAAATTTATTAAAATGACTTATAATCACTTTTTACATTGGTTGCCCCGTGTTTGGAAAAAGTTTGTTAAATGTTTATAAAGTTTTGAAGTACAGTATAATAATTATTAGTATGAGAAATATTGAAATTAATTTTTAAAATGTTTAAAATATATATTCTCAATTTTGCATTGGTCTAAAACTTAAATGTGATGGGTTATGAGCTTTATGTCTGTTAGTTCATTGTGATTTAAATAAATAAAACAAGAAAAACTTGAAAACATTGAATTTTATTTGTGGTATATATATATATATATGTAACCATTTATATTTAGAATTTTTCTTACAATTTTGTAGTGGCATGTAATGCTAACTAGGTGTGAGAGAAGAATT
Source organism: Pseudotsuga menziesii (assembly GCA_001517045.1). Lineage (NCBI taxonomy): Eukaryota > Viridiplantae > Streptophyta > Pinopsida > Pinales > Pinaceae > Pseudotsuga > Pseudotsuga menziesii. Next base: position 240,542 of record LPNX011023781.1, read on the forward strand.
GAAGAATTAATGTCATTAGTAGACTCATCCTTTTAGTTACAATTTTATAGTGGCATGTTGGCATGTAGTGCTGACTAAGTGTGAGGGAAGAATTGAAGAATCAATGTTATTAGTAGACTCCCTTTTAGGTGTGATGCATTTAGATAGTTAGCTTATTATCTTTCCACATTTTTGGATTATTTGTACTGCTCTTAGTTGTGGAGTCTCGTGTATCAAACTCTTTAAGACTTGAACATTGGCAACTTGGACACATCCTAATACCAAACACATGGCTAAATCCATTCCAATATAAAATGGAAACATATAATTGGAATCATTAGTAGATTCACCATTTTAGGTGTGTTGTATTTAGATAACCCACCTATTATCTTTTCACATTGTTGGGTTACTTGTACAACTCTTAGTTGTTTGGTGTATCAAACTCCTTTATGACTTAAACATTGGCAGCTTGAACATATCTAATACCAAACACATAGCTAAATAAATTGCAAATAAATTGTTAACATATATTTAGAATTTTTTATCTTTTATTAATCTATGAAAAACTTTAAACTCTATGATATAATATCTTTCCGCATTGTTGGGTTACTTGTACAGCTCTTAGTTGTTGGGTGTATCAAACTCCTTTGTGACTTAAACATTGGCAGCTTGAACACATCTAACACCAAACACACAGCTAAATAAATTGTTAACATATATTTAGAATTTTTAATCTTTTATTAATCGATAAAAAACTTTAAACTCTATGATATAATAATTCCACTTTTAACATGGACATAACTTTTTATATTTGAACTTTAAATCCTTTTCAAAATGTCAATACTTTATCACTCTAAAATAAACCAAGTATATAATTAATAAATACCTATTATTTACCATTTAAATAATGTATTAAAAATATACTTTATCACATTCAAGAATAAACCCAATACATAATTAATAAATACCCATTATTATTTACCATACATCTAATACCAAATACATAGCTAAATAAATTGCAAGTAAATTGTTAACATAAATTTAGCATTTTTTATCTTTTATTAATCTATCAAAAGCTTTAAACTCTATGATATAATAATTCTACTTTTAACATGAACATAACTTCTTATATTTGAACTTTAAATGCTTTTCAAAATGTCAATACTTTATAACACTTTATAATAAACCAAACACATAATACCTATTATTATTTATCATTTAAATCAATTATTAAAAACATACTTTATCACACTTTAGAATAAACTAAATACATAATTAATAAATACCTATTATTGAGTCGAGAGGTGCTCTACAGCCTAGTATGGAGGAGATCTTGTAACTTGATGTAACGTTTGTAACACGCTGGCAAAAATATTGAATATTATGGGAAAGATCATGTAACACAAAATAAAAAATAATATCACTTTCGTAAAGTTATTTTTATTAATAAAAAATAAATTTTCTAATAGGCCAAAATAAATGTCCGCCACAAAAACAATCTAATATAGGGGAGATGTTGGAATCTTCCTACCTAACAAAAAAATAAAAAAGTAAAAATTTAATTATCCGTAAAAAAATATCTTGATCAAGAAAAAAACACAAAATTATAGTGAATATTATGGGAGAGATCATGTAACACAAAATAAAAAATAATATCACTTTAGTCAAGTTATTTTTATTAATAAAAAATAAATTTTCTAATAAGCCAAAATAAATGTCCGCCACAAAAACAATCTAATATGGGGCAGATGTTGGAATCTTCCTACCTAACAAAAAAATAAAAAAAATAAAAATTTAATTATCCGTAAAAAAATATGTGAGTCAAGAAAAAAACACAAAATTGAATTATCCGCCAAAAAAAGTTGACCTTGCACATGGTTTTAAAACCATGTGCAAGGCATTCTAAACAACCCATGGTTTTATTGTACATGGTTTAGGAGGCTTTGCACATGGTTTTTAAACCATGTGTAAGCCCTCCTAAACAACCCATGGTTTTATTGTACATGGTTTAGGAGGGCCTTGCAAATGGTTTTAAGACCATGTGCAAGGCCTCCTAAACAACCCATGGTTGTAGGAGGGCCTTGCATATGGTTTTAAAACCATGTGTGGGGAAATGATGCAATGTTCGTTCCTAATAAAATAAAAAATAATAAAAAATATTATATGTGGCCATAAATAATATTAAATATTAATAATAAAAATATTATATGTGGACCTTAAATAAAAAGATGTGTCTTTTGGTTTGAATCAAATCAATGGATACCTAAGAAGAGGTTTGCACCTCGAGGGATTTGATCCATCTCGGTGCTTGATAAAGCCTAGGATTTGAATCTACATTGGTTATTTACCATTTAAATAATTTATATATTTTTAATGAACTATACCAATGCAATGATGTTAGTTATAAGTAATTCAATATTGAATAATGATAGTTATAAGTAATTCAATATTGAATTGGTCTTCTCCTAATCTCCAAGTAAAACTTGCTTCATTGACGGGATGGCGACTGAGGGTTTGTTTTTTGTCCCTCTGCGTCCCCTGTATCACCATGTCGCCTCCTGTTTTCTTCTCTCGGTTGGCCATAGTGCTCCCTTTCCTGTATGGTGCTTGTGCTTGTGCTAGTGCTTTCATCTGGGCTTCAAAAAGCGGGGTTTTATTTGTGGGGGTTCTCTTGGAGCCTTTGCCTCCTATTAAAATTGTTTTTGCAGTGGTCATTTCAGTGGCTGCCCTTGTTTTATTGTTCTCTCCTCTGCTGGGTTCTTTTTCTTGCAGGGATCTGTTACTTTGTTCTACATCTCGACTGGGGTTTTTGCACAGGTTGGTGGGTATGAGGTTTAGCGGCCTGGCTTGGAGTCCCTCCCCTTCACTGGGGGACTAGTACCAACCAAGCGTTAATAAAAAAGTGGGAAGGATTTCACTCCCGCCGCAGCCTCGGGTTGACGGTTTTTTTTTTCTTTCTCACCACCTTTGCATGGTTTTCTCTGTTCCAGGTATGTAGGGTACGAAGTTGACTTGTGGTTTCTCTCCAAGGGTTGTCCATGGCGCTCTCCTTGGACTTTGCTTTCGCCACCTTCTTTTCCGGTCTCTGCTGGTGTTGACATTCGCTTCCTGGGGTCTCTTCGTTTTTTGGACTTTGGTTTTTTCCTTTTCTTTTTTCCGTTGGGGTTCGACTGGGGTTTGTCGTGGCCTGCTCTTCTGTCTCATGGTTTGATCCTCTTGTTATTGTACCTGGGGTTTCTTTCTGGGCGGATTTTTTGGTTTTCTCCCTTGGCCTTGTGGTTGACTTCGTGATGGCTGACAATGGGGAAAAGTCTCGATTTCGCCAGAAACATAAAACCAAATGTATTAAGGCTACAGCAAAACGTTACCGTTATGTTCTGGGGCATGATATTTTTTTAGACCGTGTCTCGACTCTGTGTTCGCGAGCCCTGGTTGGGCGTTTGGAGTATTGCAAGATGGATAAGTCGTCTTGGGTTTCATGGGCATCCGAGAACTGGAAGCCATTGTTCGACTACATCCCGACAATTAGCCTCCTGTCTAAAGGATGGATTGTTTTTGTTTTTCTCGATCCTGAACATTGCACCAGGGTTTTGGAAGGTTTATGGCGTGTTGGGAATGGTTCCTTGGTGCTCGGTCGCTGGCACACTAATTTTGATCCTCTGAAAGAGAAAATCACTAAACGGCACCTTTGGGTACTCTTGCTGCAGCTTCCGTTTCCTCTATGGAACAAAGCCATCCTAGAGGGGATTGGGAACACTATTGGGAGATTTGTCTCAGTGGAAGATGATTTCCTGCAAGTTTATGATAAGCGGTTAGCAAAGATTCTCGTCGAGATGGATATATCTCGTGGATTACCCGCGGAAGTTGAATTACTGTGTAATGAGCGCCTATTGTTACAAAGGCTCGACTACCTACATGTCCCTTTCCGCTGTAGCAGCTGCCGCTCAGTTGGTCACCTCAGGAACACCTGCCCGCAGAGTTTTTCTGATGGTTGTCTTCGGGCTCTAGTAAGTACCGATCGCCCTCGCCTTCGGATCGCCATGTGAAGGAACTCCTTACTCCTTCAGGTACTTTTAATGATTCTTCTCCTCCTGTTGATAATATTCCTGATTCTTTTTTGGAGGCAGTTGATAGCTTGATTATGTCACACAAAAACGCTATTGTTCCTGTGTCCCCCAGTATCCCTGCAAAGGACTCCCCTTTCCCGGATACCACATTGGCGTTATCTGCAGACTTGTCTGTCTCCCCTGCTTCCCTTTCAGCGTCCTCGGTTGCCTTTGGTGAAAGCATTCCTTTGGCTTTGCTGGCTCTCGATTCTTTGGCGGAATTTCCACCCCTCCCTTCTTGCACCCCTCCTTTGGGCCCTCTTCCTCCCACCTCTAACCCTTAGGCCCCTCCACCTATCCCAGCTCCCCTTCACCCTAGTCCCACCTCCTCTCCCTCTTTCTCTGACCCCTCTCTCAAGAAATCCCTTTCCATATTCACAGCCTCTTCCCCTACTTCCCCTTCCGTCCTCCATCTCAACTCTATCAGGTTTGCCAACGTTACTGTCAGAAAACCTAAAGGGAAAAGGGAACCTCGAGCTAACCTTTCTTCGGGTTCTCCTCCGTACATTCCTCTATCAGAACGTTTAAAGGAAGCTGCCTATGGTATTTCTTCTCGGGGCCTTAGAGCGAGTCCTCCCCCACTGGACATGTCTTAATGATTATTCTCTCCCTTAATATCTGTGGCCTTGGAGGCAGGACCAAGTCTCTCAGTCTCCGTGCTCTTTTCAACTCCCTGAATCGAGACTTTATCTTACTTCAGGAAACTAGGTGTAGTGATGTGCCGGCCCTGTTTGCCTTCCCGAAATTACTCCCCTCCTGGGAATTCTGTGCCATCAGTGCTCAGGGTCTTTCAGGAGGCCTCCTCTCTGCCTGGAACTCGTCGAAAGTAAAATGTCGTGCTTTTCACACTTGTTCCGGTATCTTACTCCAAGCCTCCATTCGTGGCCTTCTGAACCCCATCCATATTTTGAACGTCTATGGCCCTTATAAGGACAGGATTTTTTTCTAGGAAAAGGCCCTCTGTGGTGGTCTTTTAAATCTTCCACATCTTGTTTTGGCGGGAGATCTTAATCTTACCCTTCATCCTTCGAAGATTTGGGGCTGTAAGGCCTCTCTGGACCATCACTCTAAACACTTTCTAGCTCTCTTCGAAGCAGCTGGCCTTGTGGATGTTGCCCCTCCTACGATTAGCCCAACTTGGCGCAATGGCCGTGTTGGTGAGGAGGGCATATGTAAACACCTCGATCGTTTTCTTATCTCCAAAGATCTGCTTCCCTCCTTAGGGGCCTACAGAACCTGGATCAAATGTTCCATTATCTCTGACCATTTTCCTATTCTCTTCGAATGGAACTCTCCTAAAGGACCCTTCAACTACCCTTTCAAGTTTAACCGCTCGTGGTTGGAGAATCCTGAGTTCATTGACTGGTTTCTCAGATGGTGGTCCCTCTACTTGGATGTGAATAATTTTACTGGCATTGAGGATCTCTGCTAGTCCCTGCGAAATCTCAAGCTTGCATCTAAGAAATGGTTTAAGGAAAAATCTGCAAGTTTAGATTCGGTTTCTTTCAATCTGGATCGGGCCATAGAATCTATCCTTTCTAAAGGTTTACTCACTAAGGAGCAAAATACTCACCTTTCTCAACTTAGTGCTGATCGACAGAGGATTTTGGACCATGTCCAGCTCACCTGGCAACTTAAGAGTAGAACTAAGTGGGCCTTACAGGGTGACTCTAACACTAAATTTTTTCATTTGATGGCCTCGGGTAGGAGGACTCAAAATATGATCTGGTCGCTGGAAGATGATGAAAATAATCACATTGATGAAGAGGGCCCTTTAAAGGAACTTGGTAAATGTTACTTTGAAAATATATTTAAGGATGAGGGGCTTACCTGTCTTGACCACCAACTCAAAGTGATCTCTCTCTTCCCTAGGATGATTCCCTCTGTTCACTCGTCGTGCCTCACATCCTAGGTCACTCTGAAGGAGATTGAACTCTCCCTTAAGTCCTTCAAAAAATACCATAGCCTGGGTCCAGATGGGTGGCCAGTGGAGTTTTATTTGCACTATTTTGATCTTTTTGGCCCCATTTTATGTCAATTGGTGGATACGACTAGGATTTCTGGGTATATACCCCCCTCCCTGAACTCTACTTTTCTAGCTCTTATCCTGAAGAAGGACAAGCCTCGTACCTTCCCTGACTTCAGACCCATTTCCTTATGTAATCTTCTCTATAAGCTCATTGCCAAAATCATTGCTGGGAGGCTTAAGCCCTTTCTTGATCAGGGTATCTCGCAAGAGCAATTTGGATTCCTCAAAGATCATCAAATCTCTGAGCCTATAGGCATTGTCCAGGAAGTCCTTCACTCAGTCAAAATCAAGAATATCTGTGCTTTTGTTCTCAAGCTGGATCTCACAAAGGCATTTGATCGTGTTGATTGGACTTATGTCAGACTTATCTTAATTCAAATTGGTGTACCCCTCCTTACTGTCAATTGGATTATGGGCTGCATTTCTACTGCAAACTTCGCAGTCTTGGTTAATGGGACTCCTTCAAAATTTTTCACTGCTTCTCGGGGTATTCGACAAGGCTGTCCTTTATCTCCTCTTCTCTTCATCCTGGTCATAGAGGGTCTTAGCTTGCTCATTAAGGATGCCAGATCTAATGGTCTCATTCGAGGCATCAAACTCTCGCCTTCTCTTGCACTATCCCATCTCCTCTTCGTGGATGATGTCATTCTTATGGGCTCTGGGACCCTCCAGGACTGGCTGGATTTTGAGGTCCTCCTTGATTCCTTTTGTAAAGCCTCAGGCATGAGGATCAATATTGATAAATCATGCCTTCTCTACCATAATTTCAATGATGACAGCCTTAATGATTTCAGGGTTGCTTTGCCTTATAAGATGCTTCCTATTCAGTCTGGTTTAACTTATTTGGGCTATTACTTGAAGCCGCTGAGTTATAGAGCGACTGACTGGTACTGGCTTCTTCAAAAATTTGAAAAGAGGATATATCACTGGTCTTATAAACACATGTCTCTTGGAGGGAGACTGGTCCTTTTCAATGCTGTTTTGTCAAGCATTCCGGTCTATTGGATGGGCTTAGCTCCTCTCCCAGGTTCTATTCTCCAGAAGCTCAGAAGTACTATGTTCAACTTCCTGTGGGGATCCTCTGATAATTCTTTCAAGTTTCATCTGGCAAATTGGCGAGACCTTTCTTGGCCCAAAGAATTTGGGGGCTGGGGTATTAAAAATCTATCTTGGTTTAATCAAGCTCTGCGTCTTAATACATTTTGGAGAGCCCTTCATTCCAAAGGATTATGGTTCCAGGTCCTCCAAACTAAATATATGAAAGGTATGTCGGTTGTTGAATGGCTCAGGAATAAATCTTTCAGTTCTCGCAATGCCTCTCTTATATGGAGAGGATTCCTGCAAGTAATTCTATGGATGGGTATGCATTTGGCGTGGTAGGTTGGAAATGGTGAAAGTATCTTATTGGGGATTGATCCGATAGTGGGATTGCATACTCCTTTTACTCTCCCTGCAGAGTTGAGATCGTATTTGGAAGATTTAAATATTTGCTCTTTATCTCAGGCTCATAACTCCCTGTATAATGCGAAGCACTATTGGTTTTCTGCCGAGGAACTTGATCTTGGTGGCTCCTTTGTGACATCTTGGAATGCTTTTATTTATGGGCTTTCTGGAGCAGGCATCCGTCTTTCGAACAATCCTGATAAACTTGCTTGGATTTATAATAAAAACAGGGACTCTATAACTGCCAGGGACGCCTATGACTGCATTGTTCGCTCCTCCTCTCGCTCGGCCTCTGTGCTTGACGGTTTCCACTTATGGCTTAAGGCCCTCCCTCGCAAAATCTCATGCTTCATTTGGCTTACTCTTCAAAACAGAATTCTCACTTGGGAGAACCTTCAGAGAAGAGGGTTTTTAGGCCCTGGCATCTATCCTCTTTGCTGTTCAAATGAGGAATCTGTGGAACACCTTTTCTCTTACTGTTTGGTTTGGAAATCAGTAGCAGATTTTATTAGTGAGTATTTCAACCTTCCAGCATGTATTTCAGGGATTCCTATAGTTGATATTTTAAAAAACTGGTATGGCAAGCTTCCAAGGAGCTCGCCTCTCTTTCTGCTCCCCTTCAATATGATGTGGATTGTGTGGAAAGCGCGCAATTTGGTTGTATTTGAAGGGAAAAAAAGAAATATTCATGGCATCATCCAGCAAATTTTATTGACTATTCAGGCTCCACTTCATGGGACTGTCTCTAAAAAAGGACGAAGCAGAAATATTGAGAATCCTCCAGACAAGTTTTTTCCCTGTGGCTTTATTGATGGTGCATCAAATAATCTGACTGCTGGTGTTGGCTTTTGCATCCTTCTCAATGACTCCCACTTCTTGGAGTTTTCGCTGGGGGTCGAACATGGCACTAATACCAAAGCGGAGATGCTCAGCCTTTGGGCGCTCTTGCTCACATCCCATATGATGGGGATCCCCCTAGTCCATGTGTACGGTGATTCTCAAGTAATCATCAATTGGGCTAAGAGATCGACTGCTCTCTCCCCACTTGAACTTGTTCATTGGTGTAGGGAGACTAAGAAGCTAGCCCCTAGCTTCCAGGCACTGTCTTTCACTCACATCTATCGAGAGCACAACAGGACAGCTGACCGCCTTTCTAAAAAGGCACTCTCCTTTTCTCAGGGAAAAGGCTGTATGATGGAATATATTGAGAATCTTCTAGTCTCTCAAGATTATTTTCAGCTCTTTTGAGCTTGCATAGAAGTATTTTACCCCTCTTAGTGATGCACTGGATACTTGGATGCTTCTTGAGTTTGCTGAAGGGTTATTTTCCCCTTCCTCGTAGCTTGTTTTTTTGATAGACAGAGTGTTCTCTTTAGAACATTGTTCAGAGTCTCTCTGGCTCTCGGTTGATGTGGATGAGTGGACAGTCAATTTCCATGATGATACAGTTTTATGATGGGTTATTTCTTGGTTATTGTGCCTTTCCCCCTAGCTGGGAATTCCGATGGGTAGCCATGTTTAATTGCCTCGATGATGTGGTTGAATGTACTAATGCCCTTTGATTCATTATGGAATAACAAGGACAGGTTCTTTCTTCTTGAAAAAAAAAAGTAATTCAATATTGAATAATGTTAATTATAAGTAATTCAATGTTGAATAGATCATGTAAGAATGATGCAATTATGTACCAATGATGTTACTTATAGGTAATTCAATATTGAATGGATCATCTAAGAATGTTGTTAGTTATAAGTATGGATCATATTTTTTCTTTATTATACCTGCCGACGGCAGGTTATATAGCGATCGGCTGGTCTTCAAAATCAATTTGACTTTATATTACCAAAAAAATTTAATATAGTTTTCAAATGTTTTATGGTAATTTTATATTTAATATATTATTTTAAAAATAAAAAAATTTAATTTTGAATTTTAGAAATTCTTTATTCTTATTTTTTCATTGGTTAAGTACATTGAATAGACTAAATACCCCTGCTGTGGAAATTAATTGTTAGATTTAAAAATATAATTAAAATTTTATAATTTTCTTTTTTATAAAAAATTGACACTTGTCAACACAATTAAGAAACCTAATAAATAAAACAAGGACCATGGCAGTGATAGTGGCGAGTCAGCGACATATACGGGAGTACGTGGGGGATATGACGCTGACTGCAATTAATGATCTATTACGCCTCCATTACACTGCACATTTCCTGAATCCCGACCATATATTAAGGGACATATACGGGAGTACGTGGGGTATATGACGCTGACTGCAATTAATGATCTATTACGCCTCCATTACACTGCACATTTCCTGAATCCCGACCATATATTAAGGTGCCTGTATTGAATACCAATCTTTGCATCTGCAGATGGGTGCTTGCAATCGACACGTGTACACATCTTTTATTCTTTCTATAATCTAGTGTCAAAAGCCATACGTGTCACACTATAATCGTATGTCAAAACTGGTACACGTCAAAGGATAAACTAAAAACTAAAAAAGCAATTTACACTGAAACTCGCCAATCCCAGGGAAGCGCCAGGTGTCGTTGCTTTCAGGATATGAGGGATACCTCAGCTCCCCACAAGGCCCCATTCCAACTTGGATTTCCTGCATATATGTCAAACTCACAATCTCAGGAAGGGAACAGGCAAGACTTATTCAAATCAATCCAAGCCTTTCAAAGGAAATCTACGTTACAATTAATTGGAAAGATGATTAGATGGTCATATACCACTATGACTTTTCCGAACTTGTCACTGAACTCATCTCTGAAACTTCTCATATAATCTGCGTAAACCTGAATTGGCGTCCTTCCTTTGAGTAGAGGTAGGGTATCGCACCCTAACGAGATATATTCCTTGTTTCTCCTTCCAGCCTTGTCGGTGTATACCAAATCTGGATCTTTTTCGACTACTTCCAGAATCCAATGAGGTAAGGGAATGCTACATCCATCAAACAGAAATACCATGAGTTAAACTCTTATTTCAGAATGTTTATGTTCATTTTCATTTTTGATCTTTATTTTGATACCATTTAATAGACTCAAAATTGTGGCTAAACCAAAACAAGTAAATGTTAATCTCAACCACAATCGCCAACATATCTAACTCTAGCAAATGATTCAAACTCTGATCTTATATCTATGCGACACAGTCTATATATAAAACTATTAAGGACATAAGGTTAAGGCTCAGAACTTGCATAAAATACAATATGCTTAGTTGCAACTGTCGCCAACGTTTCCTCCACATTGATGGAAAGACATTACAGCCTGAAGCTTCAAGCCATGCTTCATCAATGCCTACTATGGTGACGACAAACAGATGCTTTAATTTTAATTAAAACACAAAATCCCCCGTCGTTTCTGCTTCTCTATTCAGTATTTTACTGTGTTTCTTAGCGAAACAAAATTAATGTTAGATACGTTCAAATGCCCGAGTTTAAAAATTAAGAGAAAAAAAATAGTATACACATGGATGGTTGCATAAAATGATATCCAGCCTGCTATATTCAGAAAATGGCCTGAAGCCAAGATAAGGAAACAAGGGAAAAAACAACACAGTATTCTCCAGCCATATAGAATTCTGCGAATGGTTGCAGCAGCTTTATTAATTCACAACATTATTGGAAATTGACACACAATTATGCTTCTACTACACACAGAAATCAAGAAGAATCAATCTCTTTGAAACAATATTTGAGCCCAATATGAACAATGCATGCACGCGTATTATTTTCTCACTGATCTGGGTTGCCGACTAGCTTCATGACCGCAAGTATATATATATATATATATATATATATATATAATACGTGTTGGTCTTCTTTTCAGTCTGCGTTTTGGTATCTCTCACCTATTTACAGATCAACAGATTAAAAATTAAATCGAGTTTGTGTGAATTTCAGAATCAATCTGTGGAATATATTGTAAACCCATTCGAATTGCAGTGCGTGAACTGTATAAAACATGACAGAGTAAAAAGGAACCCGTCATTTACACATGCAGGTAAAGAAACAAGTAAGTTCGTGCTATCTATAAGGGACAATTGTCTGCATTTGCAAAAAAAACGGTTAAAGCGGTAGAATAACCTCCAAAGTACAAAGAAAGGCAGACATGAAGGGAGGCTTAATTGACTTGCCTTTCAATTTCAATCTAACAGACCTGCGAAGCCTCTGGTCTTCACCATTGGAAGGAGGACCAGGCCGTTTCTGTGGTAGAATTTTAAGAGTTTCTTCAACTTCCTCGACTCTGGTAGCAGCTTCCTGTCTTCGCGGCTTGGGCAGCGGGGGGTTTCGATCCTCGACCCTCCTAGGAGCTTCCTGTCTTGGCGGCTTGGGCGGTGGGGAATTCCAGTACTCGCGACCGATTTTCTCCATCAGCCACACCCATTCATCGTCCCTACAGGCCTTGGGATTCATAGTTACGAAGGACTGTCAAAGGAGAAAGAGACAAACATTCCGGGCGAAAAGGGAAGACGAGCTTATGAATTTGATCAGATCTTCCTGTTCACTTTGAAGCACGTTGCATCCAAGGGCTCAGGTTTAATGCATGGCTTCAGCGTGGCGCACAAAAGCTGCATGCAAGAGATGCATCTCCACGAGTCAGGATTCTGAGGACGACGGGACATTACACTAACATAAAAGCCGAGAGGAGAATATTTTTAAATGCAGTTATTGGTCTGCACACAACATAGATTCTGATGTCCTCGATTACCGTACAGGGAGGTGATGCAAAACTGTGGAGCCGAATCGTTGATGTTGTAGCTCGAAAAACCTAATTAGGTGATGCAATAATTAGGTGAAAACCTAATTATCATTTACCCTAGACACAAATACTAGGTAAAGGGCTCTCACATAAGGTGAAAACCTAATTTTAACCTTATCATAATACAAATTAAATTTTATTTCTTTTACTTTGGGAAAAGGATATCTAGAGAAATTTTTTTTCATTCCTAACTTGTTTTTCATTTTTAACTCCCATTCCATGGGATGTTGTCACCCACTTTTTGGAAAAACAAAAGGGTCTCATGGAATCATGAGAAGAATACACTTTCCCTACTTTATACTTAAAATAAGGCCCAATGTCCTCATCATAGTCTTGGAAAAGGCTTACAAGATAATCTCATTTCTCACTACATAGCCTTGGAAAATGCTTACAAGATAATCTCATATCTCTCTACATGCACACATTTTTTAGAATTTAACAACACATTGAATTATACATTGGGGCACACGTTTGAAAGCCTATATGGCTATGATTTGATATTGAGTTATTATTAATGATTCTTTACCACATACACAAAGATGAAGTAAAGTTCCCTTGTTAGGTGAAAAACCTAATTTTACAACCACTAACAACCATGACCATTCTCTATATGTTTTAGATATTATGGTGTTGTCACAATGCGGAAGGTTCTACTTCCGTTATCCAAACCATTATACTTAATTTCAAACTTACAATGGGTTAAAGCTTTTTTTTTTAAGGGTATCCAATTTATTACTTAATTTCATTTTATCCATTAATGATGACTTTTCATGATTTCAAATATTTTTTCCTCCATAAAAAATATTACATTCTTAATTGAAAATATAAAATAACATAAGAGTACAATCAACAATATCTCATTTTTCAAAAATGTCACTTTCTCACATAAAAATCTTCAAAAAAGACAAAATCACCATATCACTGTGAACCAAAGCTAAAGTTCCAACTCTTAACTAGACCAAAGTTTGTTTTTAACCATGGGAACGACAACCTTCCATGGGTATATCCAACAACCTGCAAGCCAGATATACTAATAACTTGTGACTTAGCAGGGGTCGAGACGTCTCGAAGTCCACCGGGGCGAGCCTTAATCCCAGGGGCTACCTACCCTTTGAGCCTTGCCACAACAGGCCAATGAGCAACCCTACCCACCGCTTAACTGGACCAAAGCTAATAAAGTGTTTGAACATAAAAAAGACCAAAAAGACCAATAACACCTTCAAAAGAAGGGCATACCCACATAAAGAACATAATAGTCCTAAAAAAGATAAAAAAAATAGAGATAACATTTTCACATTCACGATCAACTCCATCATGGACCGAGACATAAATTTTGCCTACATCCAATATCAAAGCTTGCTTAGAAAGTTCATATGCTTTTGCATTATATTCTTTGAACACGTGTTGAAATTCGAATTGAGAGAACTCTAAGAGAAGTATTATTTTCTTCCTCTACTAGTGATCAAAAGAGGCCACATGTAATCCGCTTTTATTGGAAAGACTTTTGAATCTCCAATCACTTGCGGTTAAGAAATTAGATGTGAACAACTAACTAAAATTTTCTAATAATTTAAAAAAAAATTATAACCAATTATACAAATTATAAACATTATTTTGGAGCAGGGACTAGTTGCTTTGCAGCTAATTTGATAGCGGGTAAACAACAGGCATCCTTTTTTTGAGTTGGAATGACGTGAATACACAGAATACGACATTGATGTCAATCAAATAAATAACCCTGTACATGCATGACGCAAAGCCCGCCGCCAACACTGGACAAGCAAATTCCCATGATTGCGTCATACTCAACTTGTCCAATAAAAATGAGACAAATCACTCAATAAAATTTATTACCTCCTCTTCTCCAAATCCGAACCTTTGAAAATACAAAGATGGAAACTAATACTCTCAACCTATCTATGGATGCCCCCGTCGTTGACATAAAAGACTAATGTAATTGTAATCTCTTGTCATGAATATATAGTTCAGCTTGCCCTTCAACTTCTGCTTATTTATAAACCTCCTCTTACGTATGGATTGTGTATGTTGTACTAGTTTTTTTGGTATGTTTTTAATGTTTCATAGTTACTTCAGCTTTCAACTTATATATACAATATAGCATTAAAATATTTCTAAACGGCAGGTATAAGCAGCCTTGCTGCTATTTTCTTGTTGGTTTAAGTTTCATTCAAAACAAAAATTTGAAATATTTTAAATTCAATTTATGTGTACTTGTTTCATATCCATATGAGAATCTTTATTTGTACTTTTCCTATTTACATGGAAATCTTAACTCATTAAAAAATGAATCAATTCAATTTTTTTAAATTTATTTCTATTTTTAATACCTACACTTAACTCTTATCCATATTATTTATGTCAAAATTTAACAAAAAAAAATACAAATCATCTAATATATAGAATCCTTCAATTACCTCTCCTCTACACCTCTCTTTATCATATGGAAATCCATAAAATGACATCTCCAACACTAGGGTCTTATCCATGTCAAAATCTAATTAAAAAAAATACAAATCACATATCATCTCTTACAACATATTTAAAAATGAAAAATATAAATTACATATTGACTTAAATAAAATAAAAAAAATAAATTAGCATAAATCTATTTTAAACCCAGATCTATCAAGTATCTACATAGATCTAAATGATCCAAATGGTAAAAAAATATACACCTCAAAAAGTTGAATCTCTCTTCATACTTAATAAATCTAGACTTAAAATAAATCTATACCAATATCTAAAATATTCCATATTAAATTAATCTTATCCACACCTCTTTAAAATATTCCAATCCTGTCCACACATGTGGACATCCATAAAATGACATCTCCAAATGGTATTTGATTTCGTAGCAGCCAAAAATTGCATATTCTCTGCCTCGAAAAAAATCTAAACCCAGATCTATCAAGTATCTAGATAGATCTAAATAATCCAAATGGTAAAAAAATATACACCTCAAAAAGTTGAATCCCTCTTCATACTTAATAAATCTATACTAATATCTAAAATATTCCATATTAAATTAATCCTATCCACACCTCTCTTTAAAATATTCCAATCTTGTCCACATCCATAAAATGACATCTCCAAATGGTATTTGATTTCGTAGCGGCCAAAAATTGCATATTCTCTGCCTCGAAAAAAATAGTGATGATGCTGCCATGGTAAATGTAACGATATGAGTTTTAGAGAGAACGCGTTGTATAAAATAAAGCCAAAAGGCTCATCAGCTATAGAGAACAAGTCAACCCCTCTCTCTTTAAATTTTATCCAACGAATACGATCCTATCTCCTGCTTCCACGATCAAAATCCAAAGACGGTGGTGAGAGATCTAGATAACGAGGTAAGGATACATGTCACAGTTCCCTTTAAGATTTCGTAACAAGGTAAGGATACGTGTCACAGCTCCTCAAGCTTTTGCAGGCGCAGTTGGCCCAAGACATAATGAATATCTATTGGTTACAACATACGAGGAACACCTTGGTTGGAGAGACGTAGGTGGCAAGAATACGTAAGCGGTTACCTCACATAAGACATTCCCCAGCCATTGGTCTCAAGTTGGGGGCGGGATAAGGACGTCTGTAAGGATATCTGTGCCAAGTCACAGACCTGGTTCTGGCCACCCCATCCCATGTTATGATTTGCCTCGACCACGTCATAACCATGAGCATGCCCACATATATATATAGATATATATCACCTTGCAAACGATATTTTAGGATAACTACATTCGATCCCCAGCTTCCTAGATGGCTTTTCCACTCCAGAGAACTTTTCCCTGTTCAAATGGCCAATCATTCTTCTACTCAAATGGCCGATCGACAGCTACAGTACCAGCATTCGACCTCAAGTTCCAACTTAATAAGCCTTTCGTCCTCAGAGTCGGAGGCATGCAAATAAGAAACAGTTCTCAAGGTAGGAAGTATGCATCATCTTTTTGCATGTTACACTTGTTTTCAGATTTCATGTACAATTTTGGATATTTGGCTCTGATTGGGTAAATACGCAAGTTTGAAATTTTATAGCTCAGCAAAAATTTGCTGGTTTGCAGAGCTCCCATCTTGTTTGAGAGACTTCCAACCTTAGGATGTGCACCTATTGCAGCAGATTGAATAAATTCTTACAGAGTTGACACGATATTTTTCACGGGAATTCATTTTTGTTGACACGTGAAATCATTTCACCTCCATATGCCAATATAGAATTTTATTCCTCTCTTTGTTTCTATTATTTTTCGTTTTTGAATTATGCACTCTGGTTACAGAGTCATTTATAGTGGACTGTAGATTGATCTGCTTGGGCTATACAACGAGCTCTAAGGTGGTAATGCCAGACACCCCTTCCCAAAAAAATATAAGGATAGGGGACTATAGGCACAATCACCCCAAACATCCCTCCTCGATTGGCCACCAAGATTGCCCAGCTAGTGTTCGATTCCCCAACCCTGCTGAATGCCATCCACCTCGGTCCTCCCTTGTCACGCCCATGCATGTTTTCAAAAACATTATGCATCCAACCAATATCGAGACTTCAAAAAAATATTCCTAAGCCATGGTCAGATACACATTCTATGTACGGAAATACACAAATAGGGAGTAAGTATGTGTCCAACGGCCAACCCCACTCGTTTAAATCCATCCCCCCATCCAGACATGGTTAGATACACACTATGTATATGCAAAATATGTATATACCCAATGCGAACATCCATCCAATCCCCCTCGACTGAATGAAGATGCCCCTTGATTGAATCAGGGCCCTCTCTATCACGCAGTGACCGTTGATTGTACCCTCAATTGCCTTGACACAACCTTGAATGGCCTTATGACTCTTTACATTGGCCTCGTGGCACCCTTGAATTGACCGTAGTCTGTGCCCCTGTCCAAACACATGAGCATGGTTCATTGTTTGAGTTATAACTATGATCCAATAGCTGGGACTAGTTCAATTCATGAACCATATGGGGGCCCAAAACAATTGTTGGAATTGGTTTTCCACGATCAAGACCACAGAAAGACAGACAGGGGCTACCTTTGTAATCACATGAACCATACTTGAGGCTCCAACTTCCTCAATTGCATGTCTAAGGATCTCAAATTGGAAGTTGAGTCCTTTTTTATAGGAATCAATGGCCTTTAAGAAGTACGGCCCTTCACAAGAACTTACAATTATGTTTAGCAAGAGGCAGTGGCTCCCATCTGCCCAACCATCCATTATGATCGTACAATCATATCTGACCCAAGCCTGTCTGTGCCCTTGCATCTGGGGAGCCAAGGCCCTAGCAATCAATGTGATTCCTGGTTTGTTATGGCAAGATGACTTGAAACCTTGTGGAGCATCCAGGATAGCTTTTAACCAATTTCTCATAGTAGCATGAACATGCAACCTTAAAATGAATTCCACTTGCATTAAAAAAATCAACAATAGCGTCTTCAACTTCACATTTGGTGATGTTATGCATGTCTATGACAGAATGGGATCCTTAACAGTAGAACTTTTATGAACATTCTTACCGGTGCTTGCCAAGCTTTCATTGTGCACCGTATGCATTTCCCTGTGCTTGTGCTTGGGATTTTCAAGGAAGCTTTGATTCCCTGCCCCTTTTCAGAGAGTAACGAATTTTTACTCTTGCATAGCTACCTTCAAATTCCTTTGCAAAAATTGCACTTGTACGAGTGACTGCAACAGTGTTCTTGGGTCTTTCGTTCACCACAGCAAAAATTCTCATCAATCGGATCCTTGGATTCACACTTATTCCTGCTGGACTTGGAGCTGAAGGTTCAGCATCTAATCCTTCAACACTCTGATGAGACAAGTAAACTATTTTCCTCCTGCTTTGAAAATCTGACCAAAAACTGGAAAGCCCTTCTGAAGCGCACTCTTGTGAAAAACAGAAATATCCAAAATCTCTCCTTTTCTGAGAGTGAATGGACACTTGAAATGGCTTTTGTTTTCTTTTTTTAGGGTTTATTTTCACTTTTTGGGTCAGCCAATTGTTTGTTTTTTGTTTTTCTTTCAGTTTGAAGTTTAAAAACCCAAAATATAAAGGAAAGGCGCCATAATCACTAGAAGTTTCTAGTAGTTTCTGGATCCGTTGAGAAACTGTTCAACCAGTTTCCAGAGACTCCTAGAAATGTTCCTGCTGACATTCCAAAAGCCTTTTGAGTTTCCAGCATCCAGAAACATTTCAGAGACTGGAAACGAGTTTCTAGGTTGTCAGAAACTGTTTCAGGGATTATAGGATGTTACAAAAACAATCATTAATAAAAATCAATTTATCTTTTGAGGTCATGCCATATTTATATAATAAAATTATAGACTTAAATTGATGTTGTGCTTCCAGAACACTCAAAAGTGAGCAGCGCAGCCGTGGTGCCTCCAGTACCAAGATCTATTCATGACATACCTAATGGTGATCATATTCTTGGGTTTGGGGCAAACCTGGCAGAAGATCATCCGGTGAGTTTGCACCTCCATTCTCCAGTTCTTTCTTTGTTATATTAAAGTCCTGTGTGTAACTTCATACATGAAACATGAATAACTATAGTAGATGAATGAAAAACTGATTAGTGGAGCACAAGGGATGGACTTTAAGAATAAAAAAGAGCATGGTAGAAATGCCAAAAACCCTTGAATATTTGCTTCTAGTACAGATATCATGTGAAGCTATTTGTCAGAAATTCCAAGATATGTTCATCTCATATTCTCAAAATCTATTATGAACATTTCCATAACTCCAGAATCTCCAGCCGATTCATTAATTTAGATGTTCCATTCTGACACCATGGATATGAATGCTCAACTTAGCATATGATAATAATCTTTTGAACCAGGTTTGACTTTACGTGTGTAATTTTTCCAAATTTAATCTCTAATTCAATTGCAATAGACCTATGGCTGCAAACATGTGTTGTTCTCTTTAGGAGACCTTGTAATGATTGATATCCCCCTCATTTCTGTGTGAGCCTTCTTGCATAGTCGATGTAATTAGGTAGCTTTCCATTGTTGGTACTTTTGTGGAGTCACGATTGTTGGTACTTTTATGGAGTCATCATTTCTATGGATATTTCATTTCCTTTTGAAAGAGATGTTTTATAAAGGATAATGTAAGAACCTTATATTCACAACACTCAATTTCTTTAATTTCTTTAGTGAATTCATTTACACCAAAAAGTTAATTGAAGATGCAAATATGCTAATAATAAGAGCATTTACCATGTTATTTGACATGGCATTAGGGAATGCTACCTTTATAGTATTAGCATACCAACATATTATTATTATAGGTTCCATCATCCCTCTTGAGCAAGCTCAGATTCCTTGATCATTGCTGCTTAGTCCTTGAATTATGCCAATGCATCCCCATGAGTTTCATCTTCGGTGAGATTCAATCATGACAAGTCATTGTTCAGTCTTTGGAATCAAACAGTTCAAGGTTATCAATCTAATTATAGGAAATGTGCTTTGATCATTCTTCATGTGATGCAATTGTTAGCTATAATATGTGCATGCGGTTGCCTTTGCCTCTCCTTGATGAAACATCTCCATCTGTCAAACACAGATTAGGGAAAGCATGCACTAGGTTCACAATACAGTGCTTATCTTGTGCTGCCAGATACTATAGTTCTGTCCATTTAATTTGTGTAACTCCGCGAAATTACCAATGAACCCAACTGCTATCTTTTAACCAAACCAAACTTGCACCAAACAGAGGTGTGAGGCTGAAATGCAAGCCACAATAACATGAATGAAATCAGTCTCTCACGACATGTACATGGTACATCTTTGCAGATCTCTTAATCCCAACATTCCATGCTCATGGTAGCAGCTTCTATCTTGGTCTTCCATGACTCTTCTCCACTGTCCCCTTTGTAACAGTGGGTTGCAGATCAGTTCAAGCATCTCAGGTGCACCTCTCTCGACCTGAGCGAACTTGAAGCAAGGTGCAGACCTTGAGGCGAGTTGGCAGGCAGTACAGGGCGACCTGAATGTTGGCATCACAGACTTTGTGCCTGGGTGCAGTAATCAACAAGGGCAGCTTGAAATGCCTCACATAATTCAGCAACATGCAGTCAAATTCAAATGCAATGAAAAACTACTCACAACACATTGAGAAAAGTAGGAATCACAGACTCCTTGATGTATGACCACAAAAAATTTGAATTGCAGTTCGTCAAATGCAGAGTACGATTGAAACACAGCCCACAACAAACAGGAGAAATGATGACGACAAAAAGCCCTTCTTTCATGGACCCTTTTCTTCTCTGCAACAATTCAGACAATAAATAATGGTGTCAGAAACAGCCCATCTTTCATGAACCCTTTTTTTCCTCTGAAACAGCTCAGACAATAAAATGATGGTGTAAAAAACAGGCCTTCTTTCATGAACCCTTTTCTTCTCTGAAACAGCTCAGGCAATAAATAACAGTGTCAAACCCTCACGATCAGTCGTTTTCTTTAGTTATTCGATGTCTCTGTTTGTATGATCACTGAAATTAGGTGTGACCTCCAATGGCCAAAATGAATATAGCAATATCTATTTATAAAATAGCGCATAAAACCAAACTAGAAAACTTGAACTTCAACGGAGGGCAGAATCACAGATAAATAAAAGCAATCGTTTACCAAAATGCCTGCTCAGATTTCATCGACAACACTGCAGTCATGCCACCTTGGATCTGGAACTATGCTCCAATACCATGTTGGTAAGGTGGAACTTCATAGTACAAAGGGTTGAAGCATTAACAAAAAAAATATGAAGAGAGACAAAAGAATACTGCATTTCTGAGATGAATCCTTTTTTTTCCGAGGCATGCATCACAATATAAAGCCCAACAAATGACTTGTGGCCTTCCTTATTCTTATTCTACGTAAAGCCTCTCATGCACATGTGTCACATTTCTAATTTGTTACTACAACCAGCATAGATCCTTCTTAACTCTGGCTCTACCAAGCCCCAAGAGGAATCAAGTCTCTTGAGGTGTAAACTCCTTTTTATTTACAAAAATTTCTAATAAGTATTCATACTGGGAGGGAAATGACCACCTTGCTTAAGTAATTTCAAAATAGCGTAAATATCCAGGACCAGAATGAGATGGTTAATATTTGGATTTAAATTTCATATTTCAAGATTGGATTGGAATTTGAAAAACATCTTACCATCAACTAATGGTTTTAACCATATAAATAATCATATAATCAAACAATTTTCCAAAAAATACTTTACTTGTTTTTCTTTAAAACTAATAATGAATATTGAGAGTAGTTAATGAGTGAAATAACCCATAGAAAATTCTAAAATCTAAATTTCTAGAATAATTGGAATTTAAAAAACATTTCACCATAAAATGAAGATTTTAAACATATATCCAAATGTTTTTTGTGGAATTATGTGTTTGTAACGTCCCCGACCCTCCGACCGGCGAAGAGGACGCTACCCATTACTGCTATCTACCTGGGCATTTAGCCCCATAAAACGTAAAATAAAATGCATTGAACCAAGATACACAGATGCCTAAGAATTAACTTTCAGCGGAAGCAATTACATTTAATTCAAGCATTCAACACATTTTAGCATGTTCATAATAATTCACATAAACAATACAGTCGCATGAGTAATCACACAAGAATACTTATCTTTGAATGAAGCTCTCCGCAACCAGCTATGCCGTTGCAACGTTCCACCCAACCATAGGCCAGTGTGCTCCTTAATCTCTCAGCAACACTGCCACCCTCGAGCTGGGCATGATTTCCCCAAGGAAAAGGAAACTAAGCAGACTCACACATAGCCAAAGATATGTCAAACTCAGTCAAGCCAAAGCATGTTTTGGTTTATCAGATTATCAAGAGATGGAAGCATTGTCTACTAAGCTAGTGGGCTAATTGAAGAGCTAAAGATGCCTACACTAGAACTAGCTTGACTCCTAAGACATCCGCACACACCCAACACAAGGAATCATTCTCTTCTCTGCTGCACAGTCCCTTAGGCCATGAATTCCCTTCCAGTGCTATTCAGGGGGTTTAGAGAAGAGAGCCAACCCTCTAGTTTTGTCTATGAGGCTCCTACAAAACACTAGGTTTGTCAAGCAAACTCCTTCCCACTCCTACATAGTCCAAAGACCAATTGCACACATCGCAATATCCACCATTCCTGGGTTTAGGAAAACAATTCAGCCACAAAATTAGTTGCCAAGGAGAGTAAGAACAACCCACTACAGCAAATCGTATCCCAAGGACGTTTTGGCCCTAACGTGGCCAAAAACGAATTCCATACACCACAATTGCAGTGCTGAGTGTTAGACACTGAGAGGGGGGGGTGAATCAGTGTAAAGCCAATTTTACAACTTTTCCTAACTTGTCACAATTAACTACTAATTCATCATTCCATTATTCTACCAATCTCATAATTATTTCATAAACATCTTTCACTTCATCATTCACATATCATAAGCATTTGAATCATTAAGAACCATAACACAAAAGAACACAACACCATATAATTTTGTAATCTTTTTGTATTAGTTTTGGTCCGGCTACAACCGTTAGGTAAAATCAGCACCTACTGATACAAAGAGCTCCTACTCTGCATCCAGGACCCTGCCTGGTTTTCTTAGACCTTGCTAAGAAGGGTTTGAGGTATCCTAACCTCAAAAGCAAGACAAGCTTGCATTTACAGCTAAAGCATACTGTCCCATCACACCAGCACTTATCTCTAGCACCTCTTCAATCAACATTAACATACTGTCTCATCAGTTGTTCATCATCATTCCGTCAGGCACATCATTCTGACCATAACAATGAATGTATCATATTGTCCATCAAATCGCTGCCAGCATCATACACACCATATCAATCTGCTCTGATGCTTGTCAACATCATCAACAATTATGTCATCTATACTGCTGTCATAGTCAAGTCAATCAATTTGTCTTTGCTTTCACCATCAATCTGATTACTTATGCAAAGGAAACAAGAAATTTGCTTATGCACATCATGCCAAGACATCAAGGAGTCTGTTGATATATTGTTTATGTCAAGACATTAAAGAGTCTGCTCATCATCTACAAAACTGTAGCTGCTGCTGGTATGTTCATTCTGCTCAAGCGCAGACCTATTTCCTCATGCACAGTCTACTCATGCCCAACAAAACTGCTACTACTACCTGCCACTAATATATCCATAAAGCAATCATATATTATCACTGTTCTTTTTCCTGATTTTGTGTTCTACTCAGTCCATAGTTCATCTTGACAACAAAATAAAGNACTCCCTGCCACTAATATATCCATAAAGCAATCATATATTATCACTGTTCTTTTTCCTGATTTTGTGTTCTACTCAGTCCATAGTTCATCTTGACAACAAAATAAAGGGTTTGCATCATCATATGGTTTTCACCATTATCATTATTCAGTACATCATCAAATCATTGAATGGTATCATATTTTGTAGGGCATCATTCTATCTTCACCACTGTAACAACATAATATTATTACCATAGAATTTACCTTTATCACCTCAAGCTTGGATTGTAATTGAGGTTGAAGATGACCTTCACAACTTCTCTTCAGTACTGTGGAATGGCTTAAGCATAAGTCTGCTGATTTATTGAGGGTCTGCTCATGTCCAAAAAAAAGTCTTCTCATCAATGGTTTGCTTATGTCAAGAGCTGTCCAGTCAAGTCATCTAGAAAGTCTTCTTATGTACTGCTCATGCCCAGGCAACAAGGAGTCTGCGCTTGCTTAAGAGTTTAAGCATTGTCAATCCTGTCATTCATACATAGTCAAGCATATCGCTGTCATCATATCACTGTGTCACTGTTCATCATTTCACAGTATGCCACATTGTGTACTCCACACCTCAGCCTTCTTCATGCATGGATTAATCTTATGTTGTAGGTGTCACTTGGACTATGCTATGGAAGACCCCAAATAAATGCGATAGAATTGGACTGTGTATACTGTGAAAGATCTCAAACACAGTCAAAAGCTCGAACTTTGTTTCTTCACCATTTTATGCATTCAACCCTCTAACTGTGGGACTGTGTGAATGCTGGTATAATCCCAGGCAAGTCCAAGATTGGACTGCTCAATTCCAAAATACACTTGGCCTGTGTTACCTCATGAACTAGGGCTGTCAAACACTCAGTTTTGGAACTATCAGCCCATCAAAAACTCAGACTGTCATCTTCAAAATTTTGGGACTGCCACATTAGGGCAGCAATAAAAAGATTGGAAATCGAGAATATTCTATATGCTGCAAATTATGGTTATCCTTCTTTGTTGTTGCTGTTGTTGAAAAGAAGAATAGGACTGTTGATCTTGACTGCTGCAAATTTTGTGGAGTTTTGCCTTCTCTGTAATTTGGGTCTGGTGTCTTCTTTTGCAAGTTTGGAATGTCAAGGGTATGCTGGTGAAATCCCAAGACCAATCCTAGATTGGACTGTCATCACCACAAAAAAAATTTGACTGCTGCTACAATCCATTGACTGCTCCTCCTACTGCTGCAACAAAACTCGCTCCTGCTACCCTTACTACTGCCACCAAAACTCGGATCTTCTCCAGACCTCTACTGCTACAACTTGGATTGTTTTGAATGCTGGTAATACCCCGAATTTCCTTAGTGCTGGTCGAAAATCAGAGCTGTAACTTCACCACCGAATTTTTTACAGCTGTAAAAGCACCAAAAGAAACATTTCTCATGGCTGCGGCTGCCTCAGTAGCTTATACCCGAAAATCAGAGATAGATTGGAGGCTTCACTGTGGCTGCTCCTGAAATTTCAGACCCCCAAAAAAACTTTACTTCATCTTTACTGCTGCCTCAATGCACAGACCCGAAAATCCACCTCAGTCTAACCTCCGAAATTGCCTCAGTCTGACCTCCGAAATTGCAACAGTCTGACCTCCGAAATTGCAGAGCTAATCCAAAATTTTTGTGTGTGTAAAATGAAGTTTGGATGGGTTATTAATACTAGTTTTTCATTGAGCCGACATGTAATAAAAAAATAATTTTATTTTTAATTTAATTTTTATTAAAAAATTGACTGAGCCGACTTCTACTTGAATTATTTTTATTTTGTGTTGACTCACAACTTTACCATTTTAATGGTCACCATAAGGTCAAAACGTTTTGTCATTTTATTTGTCCCACAACCACTCCTTACCATAAGTAAGGGTGTCCTTCGTACATTACCATCAAAAGGGTGCCATTAAGCCATTAGGGCTTCCATACACATTCAATCCACCATAGTGTGTGGGTTCAAGACCCAAACCATCACATGCAAAAGTGTAACCATATTATCTCCTTCAAGGGTTCAAGGACCATTAACAGATACCATGATCAAGAGTGTCCTCCACATCATCAAGAACTAAGGGTGCATCAATCCACTAAGTTTCATGTTCCCCAAAACCCAAGATGAGGGTGCAAACCATCTTCAAGAGTTTCAATACCCCATCAACACACAAGTGACCCATATGCAAGAGGACCATCATTTCCATGCAAGTATGAGGGCTTCTTCAAGCTTTCGTGGTCTTCAACACACTATGACCAACTTGTGGGTCCAAGCACTTCAAGTGACTTCTTTAAGAGCTTCTTCATCAAGCAAGGGTCTTCATGGTTTTTTTTCACCACCTCAACCACATCGAGAGACCTCCAATGGTCAAGATACATCAAGAAATCACATGTGGGTTTGCCAGACCTTCTCCTAGGGTACCATGACATCAACATAGCATGAATGACCACATAATGGGTCGTTAATGCTTCTCTAACCCATCTAGGGTTTCTCCAACGTCCATCAAGGCTTTAGGACCATCTCCAGGGTCTTCAGCATCATCAGCAAGGTCTTCAACATCTTCAGCAAAGTGGTGGCTTCAAGATCCAGCCTTGTGGGTACAAGGACCTTGTCAACTGGGTACAAGGTGCTTCAAGGCACAAACCCACTCTGTAAGGGATCCTAGGCATTGCAAGGTGTAAAACCTCTTTGTAAGGGGTCAAGCCATTGCAGGTGGGACTTGGTGGCATCAATGACATCCTGGGGGCCACTGCAAGTCCATGTTGGCATCAATGACAATTTCATCAACATTGAGAACACAAAAACTATTTTTAGCTTGATAAACATTGGGGAAATGCAACAGAACGTTGGGGAAAGGAACCCAACCACATATCATCACCAAAAACGAATCCACAACTCAGGAGAATGAGGA
Source organism: Pseudotsuga menziesii (assembly GCA_001517045.1). Classification (NCBI taxonomy): domain Eukaryota; kingdom Viridiplantae; phylum Streptophyta; class Pinopsida; order Pinales; family Pinaceae; genus Pseudotsuga; species Pseudotsuga menziesii. The sequence continues at coordinate 267,103 of LPNX011023781.1, forward strand.
AATGACTACCACGTGAGGGAAAAACACACCCACATCAACTCAAAATGAATTTTACACACAGTGAATTCCCAGCCGCTTGAGAGAGCCCCAACGGTGGTGAATGACAATGATAGAAACGCCCAAGGACCCAATCGTGAAGGAAGAACACTCAGCTAGCAAAAACGTGGAGGTAAGAACAGCTCCCAAGCTTTCCTACGTGAGCCAAAAATAAAGAACGTCCATGTAGGAGCAAATGGCATGCATTTTTTGGGTGATTGCTTGCCCCAAAAGTCAAAATTGGTTTTCCCCAAATTTGAAATTGTTTCCCATACTCTTCCCATCCCCACGCAATAACTAACTCAACCACATTCTGGCAGAATTTAATGATTGGGGAAAAAGACAAAATGGGTAGTTCACTGATTGATGGGTTCTCCCTTTGACATTTGGCTTTTTTCCATTGGCCCAAAGGTTTAAATATTTTCCCTCCATATTCCTTAGGAAAATCATGTCCCCATCTCATTACTTGTTGCATAGACATAGCTGGTTGGAGTTTTTAATTAAAAAGCATATTTTCATGATGCCAAAAATTATAATGTGCCAGCTAGCACAAAATATACCTTCGGCAACAATTTTAATTGCCGGAACATAAAACGATAAATCGATGGTAAGGCTTTTGCCTTTAGCTCCACACCACGATTAATTACAATATATACATCATATACATTAATGCAACGGGGTCAAAACTGGGGTGTTACAGTGTTTTTCTCTATAACTAACAATGAGGATCTGTTTAGGTTTCAACTTTCAAGTCAACTGAATTTTAAATTGAAATTTGATATATAATACATAAATGTGTTTTACAAATTAGCTAATTTAAATTTTGATTCTATATGTTCTTGGTTATAATTTTTCTTTTAATACTCAAGTGAACTGAATTTTAAATTGAAATTTGATATATTATTACATAAATATGTTTTACAATTTAGGTAATTTAGGTTTGGATTCTATATGTTTTTGGTTTTATAATTTTTTTTTATATTTTTTTTGAGCCGACATGTGAGTGTGACAGATGTGACACATCTCACTCACTTGGTTTATAGGAAGCACCTCTCAGCGTAATAACACAAACACACACACAACTATGCACTTAAAATTACCATTGCATTCTAACAGTTGACCCAAACCTAATCTCTATGCCTCTAATGCAAATTCTTCAGTAATTTTTCATCTCCAATGTTGTTTTTAGTAGCCTTAATATGCATGACCTCATTTAGAGGTCTAGTAGTCACATGCATCACTTGTCACTTTAGATTTTTAAGCATGCATCAGTTTAGATTGCCATGCCCCAATTGCCCATACAACTAAGTCCTGTGTAACATAAAGTATCACCAACTACAAATGTGTTTAGAGATGGAAAATCACAAAAAAACTGGATTTTCCTAAAATTCCTCAAACTAATTCTATACAGTGAAGTCCACAGGCTAATGCCATTGAGACAAATGCTTATAAACTAAATTGGTAAGATGAAAATGCAAAGATAGTTGAGTTAGGAAACATAAATAGACTGAATTCATAAAATGAAAGTGCAAGTCTGATTGTTGAAATGATGTGCATGCCACTAAAAACATTTGTTACAAATAGTAAGTCATAGCCTCAAATATTGGAAAATATTATAAGCTGCTTCCCTAAACTTAAGTGTCATGCATCCACCACCTACAATGGATGTTGTGTCACAGTGTGTATGGCTATTGCCATGCTTGGCCTAACTTAGTGAGTCAAGCCTTTGGTCGCATATCCCCAAATATTGCTTGGGAATAAATAAAGAGAGTATGAATAACAACTCAAGCAATAACAATGCAGTAATAAGATGTGTAACCACAAAAATAACAAAGCAAGCCCTTTCACAACAAAGTATTTAAAAACATTGATAACATCAACAAGACCAACTGTTATGCACCAAATTCCCCAAATAGCATAAAAAGAGAAAGACTAATCCAACGCCTTGAAAATAAAATAAAGAGATGAATAAGAAGCCTCTTCGAGGGGGCAACTTTCTTATACATTGTATCAAATGCACAACACAAGAGGAGATGATCCTAAAACTAGGTCTCCTTGGTGTGTGTGTGTGTGTAGGAGACAAAGTACAATTACAATTAAGGTCCTAGCTGATCAATATAGACTATTAACTAATGTTGCACAGGTACCACTCCCAAGCATCGGGAATGGTGTATCTATCGTTCCTGCGTACCCAGGAGCTTCGGAGCTGGTACAAAGCGCTCCAAAACAGCTGGGAACTCCTTCGGATACTTGGGTACTTCGCAGGCCTCAAACCAAAGCTCCCGATACGAGTTTCCTAGGGTACTTGTCATAGGGAACCTGTGGAAGCTCCCGATCCATCGAGGAGCTTCTAAGTTGTGGAGCTTCCTCGTGTTCCCAACCAATGAGGAGCTTCCTCACGTTCCCAACCCACCAAGGGAAAAAAATAAAAAAAATAACATCGCAGGAAAATAAAAAATCAAGATGGAATTGGCGCCAAAAAAAAAGGACGCGTGGAAACAACAGCAAGGGGAATGCATGCAATCAAGTCTTTATAAGCATGTCCTTCGGCTTCTAAAAAATCACATCACAGAGCTTCCTTCAATTCGTCGTTTTCTTCCTAGGATGTTTTTTTATGGTTCTGAGTCTCTCCCATAATCCCATTTGGTTCCAAGTCTCTCCCATAATCCCATTCGACTCGTTCTGAGTCTCTCCCATAGGCATAATCCCATCTCGTTTTCGTTTTCAAGCTTGGGGGACGTCATTTGGTCCAGCAATCCATACTTTCGTCCAACGATCCAGCGATCTAGACTCTGTCCAACGATCCAGACTCCAATGATACTGTTGTTGCTGTTGCATTGTTGTTGCAGTTGCAGTTGCAATTGTTCTGGTTCCTTCTCGAATCTCCATCCTTCACAAACGACACTGTTGTTGCTGTTCGGTTAGTGATACTGATATCCAAACTCCAGCAATTCAACGAATCAACAGGTATATTGAAATATTCTTGTTTTATTAATGCAGGATTTCACATTTTGAAATTTTGTACATTTTAATTTTAAGATTTTATTATTCTCTATTTTTACATTAGATTTTAAGATTTTATTATTCCCTGTTTTTACATTAGATTTTAGATTTTAATTTTTAAGGTGAATGAAAATCAAAATACCATTATTAAATTTATTTTTGAGAGCAATAATAAGAACGGGTGCACGGCCCAGTCAGTTATTTCAACTTATTTGTGAGCATCAAACTGCCTGGGAGGGAACGGAACCATTTCTGCCCATCTCTCTAGCGGGAACTTTTGCCAGCAGCGCTTTCAACACTTGCTAGGCAGAGGTACCCGTATTTTTTCCCACACTCAACATTTTGATTTTGATTTTCATTTGCAGACCTGGAAATGCCTATCCTTCAATGTTTTGCATGAACAATAATTTCTTTTTCAGATCTGAGATAACTCGTTTTTTCGATATTTATTTTATTTTTTAACTCTCCGTGTGTAGGTCGACATATAAATTATAATCATTATTATTCCTTTGCTCACACTGGTATATATATCTCTGTGTAAAGTACTAAAGATCTATTTCAATTTGGAATGATCTCAAGCCTTTATAGCTCATTGATTCAATGCTGGACATAATCTTAGGGATGCCATTTAACCTTATTTATAATCATTATTTTCCTCTGCCCAAACTGTTAACAGTTATATATATCTATTGTTGTAAAGATCTATTTTGAGTCGATAAAGTATTGCATAAGTAAATACACAGTGGCCTAATTCTCTTGCAATTATAATATTATTATGATGTTTATGGTGTTTTTTATGTCAAACATTTCAGTGTTACTGGATTTTGGTTCATGAGCTAACAGACTTATGATTTCACATAAAAATGAAATATAGTAAAATAGTAATACTAAATACAATTTAACTTTGAAGTCAAACTTTCCCAATGAACATTGAATACATAAAAATTTAAAACAGAGTTTGTTCCACTAATTGGTAAAGTTACTAATGTCATTGACTGTATTTTTAATGTCCAGTTCAATTATACACACCATGGACAGTGACTGGGATAGTCAACGCAGTGACAACATCATGAGACCCCCACAAGAGAACAGCATGAGGCCCCCACAGCCTCAAGAGCAGGATGAATCCACTCAAACTCAAGGTAGCAACAATTCCAAGAAACCGTTAATGAAGTTTGTGAAGAAGATAACTCAAAACAAGAGAAAAAATAGTGGGGGTTGCAAGGAATGGGAATGTATTTTGTGTGGACATGTATTTAAGAGTAGCTACACTAGAGTATGGCATCATCTCTTAGCCATACCTGGGATAGGAGTGAAGGCATGCACATGCAGCCTTGAACACAGGATGGAGATGACCAAGCTTCACATGAAAGGCAAGGGAAACAACAGTTGTAACATTGATAGTAGCTCTTCATCCCCTAGTAAGAGAGCTAGGCATCAAGATAATTCCCCATCTAACCATGATTTTTCAATCAATGAGGAAATTGAGTCTCTAGGGGGGGGTGTCTATACTAAGGGCAAGAATGATGTAAATGAATCCATTCTGAAAATGTACAATGCGGTGCACAGGGATGAGGCAGGTGATGCTATATCAGATTTTTTTATGGCAAATAGAATTCCATTTAATACTACCCGTTCACCACAATATAAAATAATGGTGAAAAAAATCCATGTTGCAAGATCAGGATATGCACCCCCAGGTTATAATAAAATGAGGGGTTCATTGTTAGATAGGGGGGTGACAAGAATGCAAATGTTAACAGAGGACTTCAAGCAATCTTGGGTTCATTCAGGTTGTTCAATTGTCATGGATGGTTGGACAGATATTCAGTCAAGGCCTTTGTTGAATGTTATTGTCACATCACTAGAAGGGCCTTACCTTTTAGAGGCAATTGATTGTAGTGGAAGATACAAGGATGTTACATTCATGTTTGAAATGTTAAAGGATGCAATTGAAGAGGTTGGCCCTTCAAATGTGGTACATGTGATCACAGATGCAGCCCCTATTTGTAGAGTAGTCGGATTGATGGTCCAAAGTCAATATAGGCATATCTTTTGGACTCCTTGCTGTGTGCATGCTCTTAACAATGTCCTAAAAGATGTTGGAAAAATACAGTGGATTGCAAAAATCATATTAGACGCAAGAGATGCACAAATGTTCATTTGCAACCACCATGCTTCCTTGGCAATTTATAGGATGCATGCAAAGAAGAATTTTTTAAAACCTGCAGAAACAAGATATGCTACATATTTTATTTTGCTTGAGCGTATGGCTGAGATGTATGCACCTTTACAAGCCACAGTTGTCTGTCAAGAGTGGCATGCATGGACTGAGTCTAAATCACCTCAAGCAAAGAAGATAAAAGAAATGCTTCTTAATGAAGATTGGTGGGAAGAATGTAGATATATTGTATCTTTCACATCTCCAATTGTAGAGTTGATCAGGTATGCAGATTCAGATTCCCCTAGCCTTGGGGAAATATATGAATGTATTGATACCATGGTGGACAAGGGAAAGTACATTATTCGTCAAAGAAACCCCTCTTTGGATTTTTTCAATGAAATCCACAAGTTGATAGAGAAAAGATAGAACAAACTCAATACCTCTCTTCACATGGCTGCATATGCCCTTAATCCAAAGTGGTATATGGAAAGACCAAATAGAGTTCTTCCTATTGATGATGAAGAGGTAAAGCAGGGATTTCTTGATGCCATAAGTAAGATGTATTCACCAGATGAAGCAAGTGTGATACGGGAGCAGTTTATTGATTTTGGTACCTTAAGCCCCCCTACATTTACTCAAGAGGCAAAGAGGAACATCAAGAAATATGCTCAGAAGAAACCCCTTGGATGGTGGAGAATGTATGGGGGCCAAGTCCCAGAGCTTCAAAAGCTTGCCTCACATTTGTTATCTCAAGTTGCTAGTTCCTCGGCTGCAGAAAGGAATTGGTCCACTTATAGTTTCATCCATTATGTTAAGAGGAATGGGCTTACCTCTAAGATAGCAAAGAAACTTGTTTATGTGCATAGTATTCTTCGGCTTTTTTCAAGGAAACAACCTGAGTATTTAGAAGCACCTGCAGCATGGTGGGATGTGAATGCTGAGGATGTTGCCCAAATTGATGATGATGATGATGACAATCCTTTACTAGATGCAGGGTTGGTTGGCATACCCTTAAATGCCATTGATGTATGCAATGATGATGATAATGATGAAGGACCAATACCTAGTGAGGCTCAGGCTTATATGGACATCCTTGAAGCTGAAGATCGTACTTTATGATCATCTTTGCTTCATACTTTTATTGATATATTTTGGCCACTTAGCATTTTGGAATGTGTAATAATTTGGGCATTTTGCCAATATAAAATATCAATATGATTTGTGTGGTTTTTTATTTTTAACATTGTCACTTGAAAAGTTGAATCATTTAAGAAATAAATTTGTCACACATAATTATAATTTTAATGGACAATGAACATTATTTGTTTTTTTTACCATTATAATTAACTTTTAAAATAGGCAAAAACTTAAAAACTAAAGTTATAATTTAATAAATTTATGTTTTTTTAATATATATTAAAATTTAATATATTATATTATTGTCGCTCCCAACCTAACGTATCTTGTAAATTTGATACTCTTGTCCACGTACCTGGCGTACCCGCGTACCGAAAACTTGTGCAACATAGCTATTAATATGCTAATAGAAATGCAATATCACAATATTTAGGGCTTAACATGTCCTTCCATTCAAACAAGTGTTGTCTTCAACACTTGATTAACTCTAGATGTTTTTGCATAAAGAACTCATCTTCCCGTGTCGCCTCTTATATTGGCAAGTTCTTCCACTTGATGAGATACTCAGTAATTGCTCAATTTCTCAGTTGCTTGATCCTTATGTGAAGGATTGTTTCAGATTCTAGTATCAATTTCCCTTTTTCATCAATCTCTGGTAAAATAGCCTGAACTGGGATTTTGTCACCAATTCCCTTTTTCAGGCAAGAAACATGGAAGACTGAATGTACACATGAAGATGGAGGCAACTCCAATTTGTAAGCCATGCTCCCAATCCTTTGCAACACCTTATAGGCTAAGTCACCTGGTTCGAGTTCGTGTTCGAATTCGGGGATCTTGAAATTCGGCAAAAAATCGAGGAAAAAAAATTTTCAGAATAAAATTCGAAAAAAATCGACATTAAATTCGAGTTTCTATAAACTTTGGAAATTAAAAAAAATTCATTATATATATAAATATTAAATTTAATAGTTATGTATTATGTTGTTTAAATATTATATAATTAGTTTTCATTTATATAAATAAACAAATCTAATTATTAAGAAAATGTGGTTTGTTTTAGATATCGATCAAAGCTTCAAATTAAAAATATATATATTTGAAACTAAAAAATCATTACATTTTTAAAGGATTTGCATCTCTAAAACCACAACCCCCTCGTTAGACCTTATCCCAATGAGAATCACAATAAAAAATCTAAAAGAGACAGACCAACCGCTTGCCGACAAAATGTAAATCTAAATCGATCAACCGTTGACAAGTTGCAAACTAATCGAACACCATGGGACCGCGAACGTCCCTCTATCCATCGATCGATCAACTTGGCAATGGCACATGCCACATGCTACCGTCGCAAACCTGGGCAGAGATCCACGACTTGCCAAGAAACCTCGGTACGAGACCCTGAACCCAATCACGAACTCACACTCCAAAAAAATAGTTTAGAAAACTTGAGTAATGAAGACACGGGCGGCAGCAGAATTTCAGCTCAGGATTGCATGCATAAAAATCGGCAAATTTTTAGAACAAATTCAAGTTCCTACAAAAATCAATGAATTTTGATTTTAAAGGCGAAAAATCGCCGAATCCGGTGACTTAGCTTTTATAGGGACCATAGTACTTGGATGCTAATTTATTGTCCTTCTTTTGTTGCTTGAGGGACATCTATTTGTATGGTTTTAACCTCAAAAATACCCATCGCCTACTTCAAATTTCCTTTCACTACTATGTTTCACTGCTTGTTGTTTCATCATATTTTTTGCTATAGCCAAGTTATCTTTCAACGGTTGGAGAACCTCTTGTCGATGCTCTATGTGATCCTCCATTGCTTAAACCTTAGTTTTCTATTTCAAGGATGATGTGATGGAAGGAGGATGATAGCGATAAAGTGCCTATTGCCTAAATGGAGACATTTTTTATGAAGTGTGGAAAGATGTGTTGTACCACCATTCTGCTAAGGAAAATCACTTGACCTATTGTGTTTGTTTATCAGATGCGAAGCAACGAAGATACTCTTCTAGGCATTATTCACAATCTCAATTTTGCCATCGAATTAGGATGGTAAGAGGAGTTGCAAGCCAATTGAGTGCCCCAACAAGAAAATCTTTCCTTCCAAAATTACCAACAAAAATTGGATCTTTATCACTTACAATAATCTTGGGGATTCCACATAGCTTTTGAACTATTTCCATGAATGTTGCAGCTACTATAATTGTTTTAAAAGGATGAGAAAGAGAGCAAAAACGGGCATAGTTTGTGAGTCGATCCACTACTACCATGATGACAACTTTTCTTCTAACATTGGTAGACCTATGATAAAATTCGTTGAGACATCTTCCCAACATTGAGTTGGTATGGCTAAAGGTTGTAGAAGAATTGACGCCTTGATTGTCTCTCCCCTATTTTCTCGGCAAACCAAACATTCATCGTAAACTTTTGGACATCAATTTTAAGACCTTCCTAGAAAAATCCTTCTTAATCATGTGGTAAGCTTTCAAGAACCCTAAATGTCCTCCTATAGGAGAAGTGTGCAATTCCAAAAGGAACTTTTGTTTGAGTTGAGAATCCTTACATAAATATAGGTGATCTTAGTACCATAATGAATCATTCTTTCACACAAATTTATCTAATGAACTAGGGTCCTCTTGTAGTTGAATTATCTCGCATGCCTTTCGATCTTGCTTCCATTATATCCTTGTTTCTTTCACCCCATCAAATTGCATGATGGAAATAGCAAGCAAGCCCTCTGTGTCATCTTATTTTCTTAAAAGTGCATCTACCACCACATTCTGTTTTCATTTTTTGTAGATAATTTCAAAGTCATAAGTTAGCATCTTTGTAACCCTTTTTTGTTTCTCTTATGAAGACAATTGTTGTTCCCAGAAGTACTTCAGGCTATCATGATCTATTTTTACCTTGAAGTGACTTCCTCTTGGGCAAGGGTGTCATTTCTTAATTGCATGCAATATGGCCAACATTTCCTTTTCATAAATTGGTTTGAGTAATTTTTTTCCTTTCAAAAGCAAGGGGCATTCCTGCTTACATTAAAACTACACCAATGCCATGCCTTGAGGCATCACATTTCACAATAAAGGTTTTTGTGAAGGCAAGCATGGCTCAGGAGTTGTACACATAGCCACTTTAAGTTTTTCAAAATCTTTGGTTGCTTCTTGAGTCCAAAAGAATTCCTCCTTTTTCAATAGCCTTGTTAGAGGTGTTTCTATTTAACTATAATTCTTGATGAACTTGCAATAGTAGCCTGTCAATCCAAAGAATCCTCTAAGCTTCTTCAAGGTTTTACGAATTGGCCATTCCATGATAGCTTTAATTTTGTTAGGTTCCACTTTTGTGCCTTCATGACATACAATATGACCCAAGTATTCCACTTCCTAAACCCCAAAGGCACACTTAGAAGGCTTGGCATATAGTTGGTGCTCCTCCAACCATTTTTATCAACATGTTGTGCATGCTCTTTCCAAGATTTGTTATATATTAGTATATCATCTAAAAATACTAACACAAATTTTCAAAGGGTTTAAAAATAGAATTTATCAAGCTTTGAAATGTGAAAGGTGCATTGGTAAGGCCAAATGACATTACCAAAAATCATAACGACCTTCATCTATTCTAAAGGCTATTTTTGAAATGCCTTCTTTCCTCATTTTGATTTGATGATATCCAGAGTAGAGATCCAACTTGGTAAAAAAAATAGCTCCTTGTAATTAATCTAGTAATTAATCAATGGCAGGAACAAGAAACTTATCTTCAATAGTCATCGTATTTAGTTCTCTATAATATGCACAAATACACTATGAACCTTCCCTTTTGCGAACCACCACCACTAGTGTAGAGAAAGCACTTTAGCTAGGTTGAATGATGCCTACATCTAACATTTCTTCAACCATATTCGCATTCTTACTATTTTGGGCATATGGGTACCTGTAGGGTTTGATGTTAGGTGGTATTCTTCTTGGTTGCAAGTGAATAGCATGGTATGATCTTGAGTAGGTGGAAGACCTTTAGGCATCTCTCCAAACACCTTGGAATGATTGTCAATATCTTCTTGGAGATCAACTAGAATAGAGAGTATAGATGATTGAATATCTAGTGATCACAATATTGCAGGTGTCCATTTTTTTAACATTTTTGTCATGTTGTTAGACGGTATCACTTTAAAGGGTTTCCCTAGAATACCTTTGAGTTCAATTTCTTTACTTTCTGAGGAGAATCTCATGAAAGCTTACTGAAAATTAGAAGCCATTGTTCCTAATGATTGTAGCCACCAAATCCCTAGTACAACATCAACACCACCCATTCGAATTATAGTCATTGGACTATCCAATAAATACTCTCCCATGGTAAGCTTAATACAATGGCACTTCACTGAACAATTTATGGTAGCTCCATCTGCAATCATGATTTGAAATTATGGTGTTGGATATATAAAGCAATTGAAAAGTTTGGCTTATTTGCAATTAATGAAGTTATGGGTATTACCAGAAACAATCAATACTGTTATCATTTTCTTTTTTATATATCATTTTATCCTAAGAGTTTGAGGAATGTAATGCCAGCCAATGCATGGCAAGAGACGGTTGGAGTAGTATCTTCTAGATCTACCTTTTGAGACTATTCCAGTTTTAAATCTTCTTCCTCTTCACAATCTATGTAGAATAATTTCTTCTCACTGCACTTATGCCCCTTACTATACTTACTGTCACAATTGAAACATAGTCCCCTTGCTCTTTTTTCTTCCACTTATTAAAGTGTCAAACTTGTACGCTAAGTGAAGTTGGCCGGGTGGGGGGGCATTTTCCTCTCTATAGGTGTTAGTAGAAGCCCTTCTAATAGCCATATTTTTACTTAAAATAAAAGCATTCTCCAATGATTTAAGTTCAAAGAAATGTACCACATGTTGAATGCTCTTCTTTAAAGTGCCTATAAAGATATCCAACAAAGTAATCTCTTAAATGTTCTTCACTCTAAGACTAAACTTTGGAAACTACTTAATATACTCTGTAACTAGACCTTTTTTCTTGAGATTTATCAATTGGCTAAAGAAGGTGTTGCTCTTAGAATCCCCATAACGTCCTATCAATTCATCCATAAATATAGACCAAAATATAGTAAAGTCCCTTTTACAGTCACAAAGCCATTGGTACAATAGAAATTGATTAGGTTCTAAATACAAGGACGTAATAGTTCCTTTTTGTAAAGTTGGAACTTGGTGTATATCAAAGAATTGCTCCATCTGGAATATCCACATTGTTGAATCATTGCCATCAAACTTTATCATATCAATCTTAGAAATGAAGCAATTTCTTGGTCCCGAGTTGAACCCATGATGATGTGGATTGTGGAATGATGAATGATCAAGTTTCAAGGACTCGAAACTCTTATTATCTAACTGTTTATCAATTTTCCCAATTTGTGATTGGGACAAGTCCCTCTTGTTCTATTTTATCCTCTTCTTGAATAGATGAATTACGAGGAAAGAAATGTCTGATCTCATTAAAAATTACCCCCTTCAAAACTTCAAGATCCTCTTTATTGGCCATCTTTTTGGGATCCTCTTTATTAGCCATCTTTTTCAGTGTTATCGGAACCGGAACGAAACAGGCAAAACCGGCCGGTCTGACCGGTTTACAGGGTTGGTCGGTCCGGTCAGCAAATTTTTTTTGAAAAAACGGATTTTTGTCCAGACCGGGTATGGAACCGGCCAAAACCGGCCGAACCGGCCGGTCTGGACTGGGGACTCAAAAAACTCAATTTTATACTGACTGTGGAATTTCTTTTATATTGCTTTGAATTACTTTTAACCTGGCATGGAAGCAATATAAAGGTACATGATACATGACTGTGGAATTTCTAACAGGTTTGAAGTAACTCCATGCTATCATATGTTTATACAAGGGCTGTTGTAGAAGTGAACGATAAAGTGCTGACTTTGGTGTAGCTACCTCTTTGAATGCTGATACAGGACTACAATGTATTTGCAGAATTAACTGACTGTTGATGTCCTTAAAGTGCTGATTTTATTGCTTACTGTCAAACATTGGTGTCCTAGTTATACACAGTGGAATGCTACTCATCTGTGATATAAGTGTGATACAAAGTTGAATTGAAAAATCTTATTTTAGATGTTATGCATGGACTGATTTGAATGACAGTTGTTATATTCATTGGTATCGATAGCAGCATTATTGTTTGGCTAATAAATGATGAGCCTTTTTATCATTATGTGCTGATATGAATGACTAAGGATTAATTACATGGGCTGCTAATACTACATGGCATGTATCATGTATCATGTACCTTTATACATGTATAGAAACCATGATATGATAGAAATAATAGATATCTGATGGAAAATCTAGGATCTTTAATAATAGGATCTGATGGAATCTAGGATCTTGAACATAAACTATATTATTGGAGTGACACTCATCCTTTGAATGTCATTGGGTTTTGGCTAAGGAATCACCATTATTGTTTTGAAAGGTTATCTTTGGATTGGTTGTTGTCCATTGTTCTATTGTTATATATGTTTTTTACAAAATATGAATATTTTATGTGTTTTTTAGTCAGCCGGTTTTTTACCCGGTTTTTTGCCGGTTCCGGTCTGGTTCACATTTTGGGCTTCGCCGGTTCGATGACCGGTCCAGTTCCGATAACATTGATCTTTTTATCCATCTTTTTCAACTCACTTTCAATGTCATTTTTTTTGTTTACCAATTGAACATGTGTCACTGACCTATCATTCAATTCCTTGACTTTGTCCCTCCAATTTGGATAGTTGGTTAGTAGGTTACACATTTCTTTATTTTCTTCATGAGTCATAGTTGAGCTCTTTAGAAATTTAATTGGTGTATTATTTTTTTGCAAAACCCCTTGCTATGTGAGCTAAAAATAATATCTACCTATAATTATCCTCTATTTCCTCTTTATCATACCTTTTAAATCACCCAAAACAAATATTCCAATCAAAATTTATGCATGTTTCAAGTTAGCATACTTTTTAAAAACCTAATTTGTAGGTTATCTTGGTAGCCAAACTTGGTCTCAAATTATCTCTGAAATTCTAGCCCCTCTGATCCTAAGATTTTGTCTTGTAGTATCCTGGTATGTCTTCTCTAGAATGCCACAGGTTTTACCCAATTCCAATGTGCCAAGAGAGAGTTATGGTAATTTTCCCAAAACTTGTTACTTTTGTCCCTTTCAAGAGAGAAAACTTGTACGAACTAACAGATGTTTGACTTTTTTGTTTTGCTTCTGAAATTTTTACCACAAACACTAAGTTTTGTCTTCCTTCTAATGCAATAAGTGGCACTCAATTTGGATCTCTCTAGCTTCAGATATAATAGTTTTACCCAAAACACCTGTTTGAGACTAGTTTTTGGACTAGTCAAAAACCTTGACTTACACAAACTATAACTCTAAACCTATAATGAACTAGGACCTAAAATGTTTACCACAGGTACTTCACTATGTCTTCTAAGGATCCTAAAAATTTTGTTATCTAAGGCGTCCCCAAAAAAACGTTTAGCAAAAATGTCTCTATTATCAAATGTTATGCACCAAATTCCCAAAATAGTATAAAAATAAAAAGGAAGAGTAACTAAACACCTGGGGAAAAAATAAAGAGATGAATAAGAAGCTTCTTCGAGGGGGCAACCTCATATAATGTAGCAAATGCACAAGACAAAATGAGATGATCCTAAAACTAGATCCCTTTCGTATATATATTGAAGACAAAGGGTAAAATTACATGCTGACTAATAAATACAATACTAATATAATAATAGAAATGTAATGTCACAATATGTTACATGAACCATGTGTGCAATCAGAATTCACTAAATAATCCGATGCATCATGCATCTGTAGCACTCTTCCCAAAATTAGGAATGAGGGATTCGGAATCCTAACCCTAATTTTTTTATTAATATATTTTAAAAGCTTTAGTTTTATATTGAAAATTAAAAAACAAACAAATTAAATCTCAAATCTCAAATGATTCATAACATCATGCATTCTCTTGCTTAGTAGGGCTAGTAATGTAGGTGCAAATCAACCTATTGCTTTGTCACAAGTAAACTTTTCATCTTAGTCTAGAATCAAGACTGATAAATGTGTTTCGATGGAATTAAGCTTGCAAGTTGCAGAGGTTGTGCTTTGTAACTTTTTTGTTTAAAACTTGTTTCAACAAGATGAGATTTGCAAGCAATGCAAATCCCGACCAAACCCTACTTATAACCATGTCATATTTTAGGAAAGGGTTCATGACAAGTGTAGGAAAGAACACATAGTGAAGATATGTGGTCCCATTACCCTTTTATGCCAACACTTTAATAACCATTCTTGGTGTTTTATGCAAGTATTTATGTGGTCTTTATTTAGTGTAGATGATATAATTATGATGATGAGTTTTAATTGTAGATCAAATCCAAACAATTACTCTTAAGTGTCCAAGAAGTTCCTTTCATTGCTATGATCTATATAACTTCCTTTGGGTATCAATTATGAGATCTATTTTAATAAGCTAGGCATATTTTTCAAAATGCCTTGTAGCTATGTAATGTAAGACACCTCTTGGTTTAGTAAAAATTAAAAATCACACTGCAAATCCTTACAACCATCTTGAAATTCCAAGTTATTGAACCGTTTCCCCTAATTTTGGAAACAAATCATGACTTTGGAACCAAATCCTAATTAGGATCTTCATCCTAAATAACAGGAACCGAATCCTACAATCAGAAATGGATCCCTCAAGAAATTTTCTGAATCCTGATACGGATCCCCGATTCCTTGTTGATTTGGATTTGAATAGAGGGCTATGAAGGACGAATCCAGTATCTATGGTCACAATACATAGGGCTTAACATCAACAAAGTGCATTTAAGGCAATTTGAGCTGCACTGATGGTAAGTGAGCTGTAACAAAAGGGTATGAGAATGAACTTGATATACCTTAGAGGAAATAAAAAGGAACCAAGGAATGAAGTTAAAATTGAAGTCTACATTACTTTTAGTCAATACTATCCCTTTCAGATACATTGATAGAAAAGGACAAATAGCATCACGCTTCTTATTCAAATAATTCTTTACTCTTTTTGTGTGTGCCAACAATGTCCCGAGTGTTGATAGTTGACTTGGTTGATCTATCTTTTAGGCATTCCCCATTGAATTCACCAAGAAAAGTGACAACAATTTTTAAGGTAGAAGGATTCTTGGTGCCTTTCTATTCTGCATGATTTTATTCTTGTACAGTTCCTATGAAATTTTTATCATATATTCAGTAATACAAAACCAATAGTGAAAAAATTCATTTCTAGACCAGATTGGAACCAAAAAACCAAACTGAGTAAAATTAGCAGCTTCTGAGACAGACTGCTATAAAGATTCTTATTTGTCTCATATTTTCTTGTACACTTGTAAGGAATCAAGTCATCAGGTGGGTTTATTTGTTACTGCAGCTTCCATGCTTGACAATCATTTTAGATCCTTGTACAAATGTAAAGGTGTATTCCTTATAATTATGATTTTGCCCAATGAAATTTCTAAAATTTTTATTTTTACATCATTTGTTTCCCCTCTGGAGGAATTTATCATTTTTCTGTAGAGCTTTCATGATTCATCAACACACCTGTAACCTTTGACTTTGTCTTCTTCATGGGTTGGTCACTAAATGGAGTGTGGTACAAATGCATCAACTAATACTATTTTAGATAAGCTTAAATGCATTTGTGGGAAAAAAATTAATCATGCATAGTCTTAGACACGGGTGAGAATATCTACTATAACATTTGAACTTAACTTGTTTCAGCCTGATCAATAGGACTTAACTTGTTTTCATCCTGATGATTGATCTATAGGGATACCATGATGAAGATTACAAGAGAAGGAGGTCATGTATTGCTGATCTGGCCAAGAAACACAGAATGTGAGTAAAAATGTTTCATTGTTATCCCATTATTGGGTGCCTTTTAATTTATTGCCACAACTTGTTCAATGTTTGATGAGTCCAAGGTATAATGTAATGAAATTAAAATCAAAAGATAGAAATGAATTTTATTTACATTTGGTTTTAGAACAAGTGCAGTTTACTTTAGTTTTTGTAGTTTCATGTGCTTTGAAGTTTGATCCACATCAAAGTCATGAGAGGTTTTGATTTCTGTAGGGGAGAACCCATTCCTGAAATCAAGTATACTGCTGAAGAAGCTCATGTTTGGGCAGAAGTCCTTACAAGGCTTAGTGAGTTGTACCCCAGTCATGCTTGCAAAGAGTATTTGGAATCATTTCCACTTTTCAATTTTTCTCCTAACAGAATACCTCAATTAGAAGAGCTTTCGCAGGTATATTGAGTTTTGATCGCTTGTCTTTATATATTTCTTTTAGATTTTGGTATGGATCAAGGTTTCTGTCACTGTATATAATGAATTTGGCATGGATTTTGTGCACAGGTTTTACAGCATTATACTGGGTGGCAAATAAGACCTGTTGCTGGGCTGTTGCACCCACGTCAATTTTTGAATGGACTAGCTTTCAAAACTTTCCACTCAACACAGTATATTCGTCACCTTAGCAATCCAATGTACACTCCTGAACCTGACATTTGCCATGAGATACTTGGTCATGTGCCGATGCTAGTACACCCTGAGTTTGCTGATCTTGCTCAGGTTATTGGCTTAGCATCACTGGGAGCATCAGATAAAGAAATCTGGCATCTTACGAAACTATATTGGTATACAGTTGAATTTGGTACAATTGAAGAAAATAACGAAGTAAAGGCATTTGGAGCTGGCTTACTGTCAAGCTTTGGTGAGCTTCAACACATGAAGTCTGGCAAACCAACATTTCAGAACCTTGATCCATTTTCTCAGCTACCCAAGATGAGTTACAAGGATGGATTTCAAAAGATGTACTTCTTATGTCAAAGCTTTTCAGACACTGCAGAAAAACTTCGCTCCTATGCAAGAACTATTCACTCTGGTAATTAAGAAAGGCTCTATAAAACTCTGGACAAACATGACTGTAGGAATAGGTTTCAAATTCTATTGGATTGACTCACCTTATGCACAAACTAGCATTAGCACCTATCCGCACTAGAGTAAGCTGACAGGCCTGACTGTCATTGTTTTCGCACCTGGCTAGGATGTCACTGGGGGTGCTGAAACAACAAAGGGGGGAATTCCGAATATTGCAACAATCTATCATGTATAGGTGCTAAACCCATTCACACTAAAAATTAAAGATGCACAAATCTGTATGGTGGCTCGTAAATTCAAGTGGACTGGCCTAATAGAACAGTTGTGTGTATGCAAATTTGCAAAATTCATTCAGAATTTTTCTGTACAAGTTGTGTAAAGGACAAGGGGAAAGACATATGTATGAATAAATTGTAGATTCAAACGGACTTGTTTTGTTGTGAAAATTTGATAAACCTAGCTGTTTAGAGTATTCTGCAACTCCAGTTGTACATATTGTTTGGGAGCTGTATATGTTAGTGGAATACTACATAGTTTTCACCATTTTGCATGTCAATGGAATGAGCATGGAAGTCCCTAGATGGCCATTTTATATGGATTTAAGCTGTTCTTATGTATATTCCATCTTAAAGAGTGGTTTCTAATCCTATACTGGGTGTAGCTTAGATTTTTGTTTCTTGGTAGCCTATTTTAAATTTCAGATCGTGGTAAGGAGACCTGCATTCTTATACAAATCCTACGTAACAGATAAATTGAACTGAAAAAAAAACTCAAAAAAACTGATGAAACAACACTAGATCTACAAACACAACACTCTGAAGACTGAAAACTACGACAGTAAGTACAAATCTGAACTCTCAATCACATCCGTCTCCTATAAACTCAGAAAGAAGGAATACACTCGACTAAGATAAGATAAGATAAGATAATTTTATTAATGTCCAACAAATGACCACAAAAGTAGGTCAATGGGACTGTGTACTACCAAGGAACAATACAAAGAGGGAGCGTAAAAGCAGCTCCTTTAAAAAGATAGAAAGCAGAACTCAAACAAACCCTAGATCTATAAGAGAAGACCCGGCCTCAAAGAAAAATATATACAAGGAGATAGATGAAGAGAGTTGGTCCAAAGAAGGAGAGTGGATACAAGAATCGTGATTGGAAAATGGTGACGGTGAAACTGTCATGGGCCACTGGGAGCACTGGAAACACTGGAAGCATTGAAAATCTCTCTCCTACCATCCAAGGCCGACTGAAGGAAACTCAAGAGTCAAAATAGTACTCTCTCTTGAGGAAGATCTAGAAGAAGAACTGTAATGAGGCGTGTGCCGCTGCCTGGAGGAGAGTACTTGATACTGCAACCTGGAAGAAGTCGTTTGTCTGTTATGATGGGGCCAAGACTGTCCCTGCCGATGGTGTTGGGCAGAGGTAGAGGGGGACTGTCATGTCCTAACTGAACGGTCAAGGTCTATGCCACCATCTATCTGTCTCTTCGTGCCCCTAGAGGAAGTAAGCACTGGAAAGAAGGAGGTGATACTCTGAATGGAGCTTGGTCTTGACTGAGAATGTTCTTGAAGGGTGGGGGAGAGAAGCCGAAGGGCATCCTACAAGTACAAGGCCAGACATCTCTAATTAGGGTATCTGAATGAATTAACACCCTGGTCCCCAACCCTGCTTTTATTTTATAGACTAAGAAAGGCTACTGATTTACAAACATAGCCCATCCCTGTGGTGCACATAGATTTAGAAGTGACTGTGAAACCCTAACTCTAAATTTGCCTTCTGCCCTCCCTGCTTCAGAGAATGCCCAGAATAAAGCTCCACTCCTCCTAGAATAGACTGCCCATGGTTTAAATCTGGAAACCACCTCAAACGTAGTGCCTACTCTAAATCTGAATCTAGATGTCTCTAGGCTCCAGATATCATGATCTTTGAGAATCTCAAACATAGTGCAACAGTGACATGTTGATGCCTCCAGGCTCCAAAAGTAATAATATGGCAGGGCAACTATTTCACATATTTTAATGCCATTGAGAGTCGAGACTATCAAATCTAGAAACAACTATGCCGTTGGTTGAGCACTGTGTACGAGTGAACAAGGATACATTCATGGTTTTGCTCGAGAAGCTACAATTCTCTTTTGCAGGCTAAATCGTCACCTCTATGCGTGTTCCAGTTAATGATATTTCTTAGTAATTATTCCTTATCGGAGAGTTAAATATGAAGGTTATAACTTAGATTTTCTAACTATACAAATAAAGTAGGATCTTTAACTAATCCTATGTTTGGCTGTGGAACCATAATTGTGATGAAAAACTGTCAGACTTAATATATCAATATCGATAGGTAACAGGGAAGAGATATCACATTACATAATTACAACATTATAAAATTACTCTGAGATATGGGTATTAGAGGCATAGAAAAATGTCAAATAAGTATATCGACGAAAGTTTGGAAAAGTGAGACTTGCTACAAGAGTTGACACATGAAAAGCCATGCAAGGGGTTAAGGAAGAAATAATAACTGAAAGTGGAAATGCCTCTTCCCACCCCCACTGTATCATTTTGTCCTTTATATAAAGGTACTCTCTTCTCATAGTGGACAATCTTTCTTTCTCTGGATAGATGATTGTTTACTTATGCTTCAGATTTATTTCAGCCTATCTTTTTCTCTTTGGAAGAATGACTCATTTTGTTTAGAATTAATATTAAAAACATTGTGAAAATTCTAGCAAGAATAGTAGATAATACATTAGTGTTGTTTTCTCCGTTTATTATCTTATTCATCACTAGTTTGAGGTAGCTGTCATGTATTTTGTTGTTGTGGTGGTGGTGTGATCTTTTGATCCTTGTATCGCTATGGTATAAGCTGAGAGTATATTATTTTGAGCTAAAACTACTAAGCTAATGGAAATTTGAAGGTAATGGCCATGAGCTTGATGTTGGTGCATCATCCTTGGAAATCTTAAAGGATTCATACCTTGGCCTGGGTAACTAGCCAAGGGATAATGCTTTGGCAATATGGGTCCGTGGGCTTGGAAATTTGTATGCTTTCTTGTGCAATTATTGGAATGTTGTTGACAAATGATAGGCATTAATTCATATAAATGGTTACATTGCATTTTGGGAAGAAGGGTCTATGGACTTGGAAATTTGTATAGTTTCTTGTGCAATGGAAATGTTGTTGATAAATGATTAGTATTAATTCTTATAAATGGTTACATTGTAACTTGGGAATGAGGTCTATGGGCATTGAAATCTGTAGGTTGCAAGATGGCGTGGATTAGTAATTGTGAATTTAGATAAAATAAATAAACTACAAAGCTTTTCCTCGGGATTCAAAGAATCAAAGTACCCGTCAGGTTTTGAATGATAAATGACTTTGAAAACCCTTGGGAAAAAAGTTTATGATCTCTTTACCTTTTGTATGGTACTGAAGAAATAAGCAAATGAGATTTATGCCAGTGATCTATTGCTGGAGGTTCAAAGACGACATTGGAACAGTCTTTTGGAAGCATTGGGAACACAGAAACTGTATCTTTGAAAGCAGAAGATAATATGGCAAATTTTTTTTTTGCCTGAGAAGGAAAACGTATTTATAATACATTGCAATATAGACGCTGATTTCCCTTATTAGAGACCATTAAAACAATTGCCAACAAAAATTGAATTCCAAGGCCTGAATGAAATTACGATATTATGAACTTAGTCTTGGCTTTACCGGCTGTTTTTAGACACAACTGATTTGGAATACTGAATCAAAACGATTTTGCATACCTTGAGATATTCTTTATAATGATATTAGGACAGTGTTTCAGACCCAGTTGAATTAAGACCTTAAGTTGCGGGATGCCGAATAGAGTTACATCTGTCAAGCCTGATTTTCCTCGGGATGCTATGCATCTGTACTGGCCTTTTCTTCTTCAATTTCCATTGGAGGACTGGACTCCTCCAATAGAATGTCGATACGCTGCCTGAGAAGCTACGTCGAATTTTGGTACGAAACCGAAGTGATGGACCTCCCCTATAGTTGAGACACTTATATCGCATCTTTAACTCTGCACGACCTAGAGTAAAAGTAGTCTAGGTTGTCTTGGTTGTTGCGAACTGGTCGAGCTTCTCGCTCAAATCTCTCCAACCTTTGCCCAGCCCTCTCGTGCCTGTTGCTCCTCCTCCTTCAGCTGGTGGGCGACCTCCATTAAAAATCAAATGATGGGATCAAGTGTGAATTGGATCTCCCAGTGGAGGCAGATCTCACATTTGAAACAAATTGGCTTCCTGAGTAACCCATCAAAAGAGGGCCTCTGCTTTTCTCAGCTTGAATTCTAGGCTGAATTGGGATTCTTTTCCCTCGTTGAGCAATGGGTGGTGGGACATCAGCTGACGAAATGGTGGGACATCGGACGAACTAAATGCGAGGGAGGTGGGTGGGCTGGATGTCAAGTGATTGAACAACCGGACCACACCACTCGTGAAGATGTTATTGTCTATGTGAATGTTCCCAAAGAGAAGAAGATGTGTGCTTGTTAATGGATTGTTAATAGTTATAGCTTTTATAGCAAGGAGAGCTGCATAGCAGGCAGTCCTTGCTGGCTTAGGATATGGGTCACACAAATCGCCCCAATCCCGGTGACTGGCTTGATTGAGGATTCCGGCGGCTACTTCCTTCGACGTCTGCCCTCTCTCTTTCGACAGCTTTCTTTACCCGGACGTCGTTAACTACACCTCCGTTAGCATGTCCCACTTCTACTGCGTAGTAGTACGTATACAGGCTTTTGTTGATGTGGATGGCTGCTCAAAGAACTGGATTTAAATTTTAAAATTTAAATCGATAGAATGGATTTCATGCCCATTCACTTGACAACTCTCTCGCACAGGCACTCGGAACATAACAAACCAAAAGAGGGGGTCTGCAGGCTCAGATAATGAAGCTTCTCTCAGCATACAGTTAGAGCAAGGACGCCGCAAGTGGATAAAGAGTGAAAAGTCTCAAGTTAGTGTCGATTTCCCTATGAGCACATGCTCTAAAATCTCAGCCTTGGTAATTCCGTTATTTTTGTGCACAAATCCATTTAAACGTCATTTCTATTCTGATTAAGAGTGCCTCTCTCGTTAATTGTTGGCAGTCGATAGATTTGCCTCTAGCCCCTTTTCGAAGAAACAATGTTTTCGTCATGTCTCCAATTAAATAATTTCCAAATAAGATTATTTGCAAATAATGTTCCACCAACCTACTAGTTCCCTAGGTTGAGGTTGAGATGGAGACACAAATTTTGTAATAAGGGGATATGGGACCCAAAAAGACTTTAGTTTATCAATTTAAATAGGTCAGATAAATGATAAATTCTAAGAAAATAAGGTGGCATGGATTCAAGAGGACACTTGGAAGCTTGTGGAGCCTTTGGATGATTAGATTCCCCACACACTTGGCATGATCTTCATCCAAATTTGAACACATGGGTAATGTAACGTTATTGGAGAGTGATGTGATGTCAAATATCAT
Organism: Pseudotsuga menziesii; assembly: GCA_001517045.1. Taxonomy (NCBI): domain Eukaryota; kingdom Viridiplantae; phylum Streptophyta; class Pinopsida; order Pinales; family Pinaceae; genus Pseudotsuga; species Pseudotsuga menziesii. The sequence goes on from LPNX011023781.1 coordinate 289,932, forward strand.
ATAATGAGCCAAGGAATTTGAATAGGTAAAAGAGAGTAACTCCCATGGAAGAGGAAGAGACTAGAAGACAAGGTGTGCCACTTGGAAGGAGATTCCATGCACTCTATAACAACAAATGATGAAAAATTGTATGACAAGTATGACAAATTCAGACCTGATTGCAAACATATGACAAATATGAAATGATAGGGCTAAAAATAGCCCCCAAGAGGTCAAATTTGGGAATTAGAGGCATCCATTCGAATTGGGGAAAGAATTGGAGCATGAAGAGGAAGACACGTGTCATGACAGTTACTAAACCACTAAGATGAGTCGAAGGAATCCCATGGAGGGAAATTCAACCTTGGGGAGGCCTCATGAAATTAATAAAAGGATGTCACGAGGAATGAGAATGGATTTTGATCATTTGGTAATTGGCCTTTGTGATTTTGGAGAGCTTTTGATTGTCCATTGCACGGTGAGTGTTCACTCTCCCTGCTTGTGAACCAATTTCGAGGAAGTTGGATTCATTTCCAAGTTGGTTGATGGAAAGGCCATTCAACACTCTCATTGGATCTTAATGAAGGAGTTTTATTTGCAAGTTTAAGGACCATACAATTGAATTCTCATATATTCCCCTATTCTCTCATTCCTTCTTCTCCATTCCCCCACACTCTGGTGTTGAGGGCGCACTTGTTAGAGTGGTGCTTGCGCTTTGCTGAGTATATTTGGTACCCAAGCTGTGAAATATGATGTATGGCTCTGTAATCTCATGTCCATATGATCTGTAAGTCGAAATATCAAGAATACATATGTTAGAGGCTCGCATTCCCATGCTCTTGAATAACTAGTTTTCATGGATTTGGCTTCAATATTGAAGTAGTTTTATACCAAATTTGTATGAGGACATTCCAATGAGTTTTATGATGTTGGGGAATCCCTATATTATCTAACGCTCTGTACTTCCATTCCCATATGCTATGCAACTCGAAATCCAAGAAACTCCTATGTGAAAAACTTGCATTCTCATGTCATTGTATCACTAGTTTTCATGGATTTTGGATTTAATCCTAAAATAGTTTTATACCAGATTTGTTCGAGGGCTCTTATGTGAGTGATGTTGTGACATAAATATATGATGTATTACTCTGTAATTTCATTTCCATATTCTCAGTGGCTCGAAATTCAAGAAAGTCGTGTGAAAAGCGTGCATCCCCACACCATTGAATCATTAGTTTCCATGACTTTGGCTTCAATATTGAAGGAGTGTTGTATCATATTTGTATGAGGGTTTTCCTATGAGTTTTATGTTGTTTGGGAAGACATTTGTATCATATATATTACCACCATGTTTCATATTACTCTTAGAACTATATATTATACTTTTCATGTGTCAAAGTCGAGCTAGTATTGCAATTTCCCTTAAGCAATTTCCATGATCTTCATAACCATGATTAAGGATAGCCATTGATCTTTGATACTCATTTCCATACTCTGTCATGAAATTTGGTAGGGTCATACTTGAGTTGGAGAGGTAGTTTAGCCTTCACCCTTGGGGGAATTTGAACCCCATTTCCTAGTAAAATTGCATTGTTTCTCCTTAGCCCCAAACCAAGATGCAAATGCCTAAAGTCTAACCCCGAGTGTCCATATACCATTTTGGGATTTCGTAAGACTCACCATACTCTTACATTTAAAATCCGAGACCATTTGGAGTAAGTTGGAATTCCCTACAATCTTGACTAGGAAAGCTCAAAAATTGTCTGAATTGCATTTTTCTTCAAAAATACAAGTAGAGACATTACATCATGGTCCCCATCTACGTTTGTTTGTGTGTGCCAAAGAGGGTATTGTGGCCCTCTCTAGTTTCCCAAAACAAGTGTGACCTTCACACCTGCATCAATCATCAACGCAAACCTGCTAGTGTGCAAGTTTTCTTTACTTGATGCGGATGAAGTTGAATTATGGGGTGATTCTCTTTATATTATTGCAGGGATGAATAAATGCATCTACAAGAGAAGAGTATAACATGAAACAAAGAATTGTTTAAAGGTTGCAATCTTGGATTACTCAAAACCACCATCACGCCGTGGCAAATTGCATTAAAACTATGCACTTTGAGTTTAATATAGACACCAAGTTTGCTTTCGTGTTTTCCCACTGTCAAATCCTGTATCCATTTATCTTCCTTTGAGAAAGTGAAAACAACTGAAAGACAACACGAAACCACCAAATGGCCCTAAAGTGGACCAGATATGCAGATATAAAACTACCGTGAAAACCACGATTTCATGTTCCAACATTAGCTTTCCATCCTGGTAGTAGTTTTGGTCCCCTACATATAGTACTTCATGAGGACATTGCAAAACCATAATTTGTATTCGAATTTTGCATCCCATGATCTCCATTAGAGGAAATTTGGGGTCTAAAATGGACCTTATAAGAAAACAAACCAAAAATAAGTTATTGTGAGTTGGAATTCAAGAACCAATAGAATTCCAATAAAATTAGTCAACCATAATGGTTGAATTGACATATTTGTCATAATAAAAAAATACTTTTTGTGTTCGTATTTTCAATATATCTCCCTATGTTTTTACTCAAATTTCGATCGGGAGAGTTCGTTGGATGCAGAATTTGATTCTGCATTCAACGAGCATCCACACTGCATACTTTTGACGGACCCTGCTACCCCACAAACAAGAAATACTTGAAAAAACTGTGATGATGACATCATCATCACGCTTTTCGGGTATTTCTTGTTTTTGGGGTAGTGGGGCCCGTAAAAAGTATGCAATGTGGGTACTCGTTGGATGCGGAATCGAATTCCACATCCAACAATCTCTTCTGATCAAAATTTGAGTAAAAAGACAGGGAGATATGTCAAAAATACGAACACAAAAAGTAGTTTTTTTCCCTTTTTTCCTCCAAAATTATTAAATATTATTTTATTATTTTAACTATTATTTTATTGTTTTAACTATTATTTTATTATTTTCTTTAGGAGGCCCATTTTAGTCCTCAAATTTCCTCTAATGGTTCTAGGTTTCTTTTTCAATTTCTTATATGCCATATTTTCTCATTGAAAACTGCTATTCCTAATTTAGGGCTTGGGTTTAGGTCCTATAATGCCTTCTGTTAATCTAGTTAGGGGTTTGAGATGGGTCAAAGTGTGGTTGCATGGTTGTTTCATGGGTCAAGCAGCTGGCTGCATTTGTGTTCTTGCGTAATGAGAAATACAGGATAAGAATTATGAGACGTCCTCTATAATGTGAACCATTTGTGGTTTATAGATTTATCATTTTTCTGATTTGGAGATATATTGGATTAATTCTTCCAAATTCTCAAAAGGGGTCTCTGGCTTTTCTTGCATAAAGATGAATATAGGCTTCCCATCAGCATTATTCAAAGATCAATCAAGTTTTAAGAAAATATGTTGAAATATAGAACATGAATTCCATCCTCCTCAATCGGTTCCTAAATGACAGTTCAAGAACTTTGTAAAGTATAACACTTAGACCAGAGAGACTCAAATTCCTGGGCCATTTTCTTCAAAGTGATTTGAACATAAGTCATGTTTAACAAGAACAACACGTGCTAGCCTTTTTAATCCTTTTAATCCATTATAATCTCATTTCACCTTTTGAAATTTCCCTTGTAGTGTATGTTTGTTAAGATATGGAATCTAATTACTCTGCACTCTATTAGATTTAACGTGTGCTTTTCAGTGCTTAATTGTGCTATTTTTGGGCATTTGCAATTTTAGTCGTGCTTAAGAATTGACGAGGAAATGACTGTTATTTTTTTAATTAACCCGGTGTATTAGTTTAAACATCCACCATCCAAGACAAGCTGGAGATTTCCCAACACTAGAGGAAAACTTCTATGTCAATCCCTTCCCAAGTTGTATATGTGAAAAACACAAGAAAAAATGAAGACCACTGAAGCAACAACACCATGCTTAAGAATTGTGCAACTACATATTAAAATTTAGACATTTTTGTGGTGTTTTATAAATTGCAGTACAAAGGTGAATTGGATTTGGTCTAATGGTTGGCATGAGAGACTTGTGAATTTGTGTTCACCGGTTCAATGGAGATGTCAAATCATAAATTTGAACACAATGTTGATAGCCAATTATATGTGGTATAAGAGCTAGGCTTATCTATCATATAGGCAACTCAACTAACCATGCTTTCGTAAAAAAAAATATTGCAAGGGTTATAGGAGAAGGTAATATGAAATTTTCTCCTACTTATTAACACTAACTTCTTACATTTTTTGGTATATGGTTGATATTGTCATTGACATTGCTGCATTCAATGAAATTTTATATTCATTCTTTAAACAAAATATGTGAATTTGATTATGTAAATTTTGTTTCAAAGTTTCCAAAAACTCCATCAAAATAAAGATGATCATTTTATAATTTTAATTTTTCATGGCATAAAACAAAATACGAGAATTTTTGTTTTCAACCATAAAATACTAATCTTTAAAAGTTTTCAAGCATTCAAATAAAAAATTACTAAAAGAATCTTTCATCAAAACCAAAATGATCAACTTTTCATAGAATTTAATTCCAAAAAACTTTCATCAAAACCAAAACATACCCGTATACTTATGGTTACTAGCCCATCCATCTTCAGGAAGGAAAGACATACCCCTTACCCTAAAAGACTACAAGCTTTAATGCTTGTGCCAAACCCCTTATATTGGAAAGGCTTGCTTGTTCCTTTTTTCTTATCTATTCCCACCCAACCAGGGGACTTCAAGCATTTGTATAAAATTTCTGTAGTTATATGTGGTGGGCACCTATCTATAGGTTCCTCCAGCTTACGTATCACCTAATATTTCCTTATCTTCCTTGAACCCTTTCCCTTAAATGAATTTATTCCCTCAAAAGATAGCACGATTACATTATTTTATAAATATCCATTACTAATCTATTCTCTTAAAGCTGCCCTGCATTAACATATGTATTAATAGATGACACAAAACCTCATTAATATATGTATTTATAGACAACACAAAACTTGTGATTTTACCTAAAATTTCCTTACCTTCCCTTATCTTCCTTGAACCCTTTCCCTTAAATGAATTTATTCCCTCAAAGGATAGCACGATTACATTATTTCATGAATATCCATTATTAATCTTTTCCCTTAAAGCTGCCCTGCATTAACATATTAATAGATGACATAAAACCTCATTAATATATGTATTTATAGACAACACAAAACTTGTGATTTTTGTAGGATTGTTTTTCAATTTTTTGAGGGACAATAGAGAACTTGCGAGAATAGAGTCTTTATGATTATGATTTGCAGTAGTAGGATTTTCCAATTCTTTATTGGATTGAGAGTGTGTATGCATTCTGGTTATGAGATTCTTCCAAGGTTTTGCTGAGTTTAAAAAAAATAAAAAAATAGAAACAATATATATTAAATCTATGAAAGTTAAAATAAAAACGACTCTTTATTGTTTTCATTACAAGAGCAAATTGCTTTATTTTGAATGGGAAATCAAGTGAAGTAATGTGCTTCTCTTTTGCCAACATAATCAAAATCTATCTAGAAGTTGAATCATGTATGTATGTCAGTTTCATCCGTGAAAAACACATGTCAAGAGTATATGTCAAGGAACACATTCATATATTTAAAAAATATTCCAAGATTTCTTAGCACAAGAAGAACTCTTGTTAAAAATGCTAGGGTGAAATCGATATATAAATGCAATGATTCAATAAAACTGGTGTAAAATTAAAGGTCTTGAGCAATGTAATATCTTTTTAAAAACATATCATTTTGTAAGTATACATGTAATAATAGCCCCAAGGGTTAGCACAATTGGTAAGACGTGCACACACTCTCTTAGTTGGGGGGAGGTTACGAGTTCGAGCCTCGAGTCCTCTAGGGTCATCCCTATCTGCTATAATGGTCGACGGTTTACCACCTCTACCATACACGAATGTGGGAAGTATTGTTGGGTTTTCAGTGCATATTTCCATGTGAAAAAAAAGTATACATGTAATAATATTGATATAAATGTTTTTAACTTTGAAGATAATCAAATATAATAATCTGATGCCTATTGAGAACAAACATTAAGAATAATAAGAATGTTACTTTTTGGATCTCGCAGGTGGATCTCTCTTCTGCATCCCCCTCTTATATACCTCTCTTTGTCCGCATTAAAGATGCTACCCGTAGCTTACCACATCGGGGACTTAGAGCAATGTCTCCCCTACACGATGATCCATGAAGATTGTCTCCCTCAACGTTAGGGGCCTTGGAGGTAAGGTCAAACTACACTGCCTCCGTACTCTCTTCAGCTCACTTAGCCCAGATATGATTCTTCTCCAAGAAACCATGTGTAGCTCTACCCCTGCCTTACTGGCTTTCTCCAAACTTCTCCCCTCCTGGGAGTTTTGTTCTATTGGCGCCACTGGCCTCTCAGGTGGTCTCCTATCGGCTTGGAATCCTCATAAGGTCATATGCCAAGCTTATCAAACTTATGCTAGCCTCCTGGTTCAGGTTTCCTTCAGAAGAATATCCTATCCCATTTATGTCCTCAATGTATATGGCCCCTATAAAGACCGTGAAACTTTCTAGGAAAACGCTCATAGAAGTGGGCTCCTCAGTTCTCCCAACCTGATTCTTGGTGGATATCTAAACCTCACATTGCACTCTTCTGAGATTTGGGGTCATAAATCTTCTCCAGATCCCCTCTCTAGCCACTTCTTATCACTGTTTGACTCTCTCGGTCTGATGGATCTAGCTCCTCAATGTGTTGGTCCTACGTGGCGTAATGGTCGTGCTGGAACTGAGGATATAAGCAAAATATTAGATAGATTTCTGATCTCAACTTCCTTAATACCCTCCTTGGGGATCCATAGGGTCTGGATACAATGCATTGACATTTCTGACCACTACCCTATTGTCTTTGAATGGAACAAGCAAAGAACCTCCTTTAACTATTCTTTCAAGTTTAACCGATCCTGGCTCAATGACTCGGCTTTCACTGATTGGTTATCGACAAGGTGGCCCATCCTCCCCCTAGGTGACTTTATCTCGGATCTTGACTCTCTCCAACACAAGCTCCGTACTCTCAAAAATGAAGCCAAAGTATGGATCAAGGATAAACAGGCCCGGCTCGATAAAGACATATTCAAAATTGAACAGGCCATCACCTCTCTCCTTTTTGGCTCTTCCAATGACATTTTTTCTACGAAGGACATGGCTCTACTTACCCATCTGAGATATGAAAGGAAACTGATCTCGAATCATTTTCTTCTCACTTGACAATTGAAAAGTAGAGCAAAATGGGCTCTACAGGGTGATTCGAATACAAAATACTTTCACATGTTGGCTTCTGGTCGGAGAAATCAGAATTCGATTTGGTCTCTGTCATATGAGGCTGGTAATAACTATGAGGATGAGACTGCTCTCAAAGAACTGGGACAAGCACATTTTGCTAATATTTTCAAAGATGATGGAGGAACCTGCATATCCCATCAACTCAAGGTCATCCTACTTTATCCTAGGATGATTCCAGATGTGAATGCCACTGATCTTACTTGTCCGGTTACACTTGGGGAAATCGAACTAGCTCTGAAATCTTTTAAAAAAGATAGAAGTCCAAGCCCGGATGGCTGGCCTGTCGAGTTCTATCTGCACTTTTTTGATCTATTGAGAAGGGAACTTCTGTCTGCTGTTGACTCCACTAGAGTCTCCAGAATCATCCCCACTTCTTTGAACACAACCTTTCTTTCTCTGATACCTAAAAAAGATAAGCCACTGAACTTTGCTAACTTTAGACCCATCTCCTGTATAAATTAATCTCTAAAGTTATTGCGGTTAGAATCAAACCCTTCCTGGACTCCGGCATTTCACAGGAACAATATGGAATCCTCAAAAATCGCTAAATCGTGGAACCTATTGGAATTGTACAGGACTCACTCCACTCTATCAAATCTAAAAACCTTTGTGCTTTTATCCTCAAGCTTGATTTGATTAAAGCCTTTGATCATGTAAACTGGACTTTTATCCGCCTCATTCTGATTTAGATTGGAGCTCCCCTTCAGACTGTTAACTGGATTCTCAGTTGTCTCTCCTCTGCTACCTTTGCAATTTTGATCAATGGTACCCCCTCAAATTTTTTCCCTGCTTCCCGGGGCATCCGTCAAGGATGTCCCCTATCACCTTTGCTTTTCATCCTAGTCATCGAGTGGTCATCGAAGGTCTCAGTCTTTTAATTTTTGATGCTCGGAATCATGGACTTATCCGAGGGATCCAGATTTCTCCCTCTCTTGCCCTGACCCATCTTATTTTCGTGGATGATGTTATTCTTATGGGCACCGGTTCTCTTTAGGAATGGGTAGCATTCGATGTCATACTTGAAACTTTTTGCAAAGCTTCGGGAATGTCTATCAGTCTGGAAAAATCTGTATTCCTCCATAACAATATACCTGCTTTGGAACTCATGAACCTTTCCAGAATCATCCCTTATCAGAAGCTCCCCATCATGACTGGCTTCAATTATCTTGGTTTTTACATCAAACCCCTTGGATACAGATCTAGGGATTGGAACAGGCTGGTACAAAAATTTGAAAATAAAATCAGTCTTTGGACCCACAAGATGCTCTCACTGGGAGGTAGGCTGATTCTGGTACAGTCCGTACTCTCCAGTATCTCGGTTTACTGGATGGGTCTCGCCCCTATTCCGGTCTCTATTCTGCACAAGCTCATGAGCATTACCTTCTCCTTCTTATGGGGATCCTCGGGAAATAACCGTAAATTTCACCTAACAAGCTGGTTGGATCTCTCCTGGCCAAAGAAATATGAAGGGTGGGGGATTAAGAATCTCCATTGGTTCAGCATTGCCCTACGTCTCAAAAATTTATGGAGGGTCCTCTTCAGTGACAGTCTTTGGCATCGAGTCCTCACTACTTAATATTTGAAGCAAGCCTCTGTGGTTTCTTAGCTCCGAGGAAAAAAGTTCAGTACTCGTGGTGTTTCTACTATTTGGAGGGGGTTCATTCAGACTATCCCCTAGATGGGGTGCCATCTCGCTTGGCAGGTTGGGAATGGCAATGATATCTGGATAGGCATCGATCCAGTGACAGGTATCCCTACCTCTCACTTCTTTCTTGATGGACTGAGATCTTATTTAGAAGATCTGGATATTAAAACACTTGCCCAGGCTCGCAATACCTTATCGGATTCCCATCACTATTGGTTTTCGGCTGAAGAATTATATCTGGACGGTGAATGGAAATAAGTATGGAACACGTTCACTAGAAATCTGGATTTAAATGGTATTTGTCTTTCATCTGACTCCGATTCTCTGATATGGGATTATAATAAAAAAGATGGCACGATATTTGCCGATAAAGTTTATGATTGCATTGTGAATTCTTTCAATCCAGCATTGGGCAGCCGACTGTATATTTCATTATGGTCTGGACTCCTACCACGCAAAATCGGTTGCTTCTCCTGGCTGGTATTGAGAAACAAGGTACTCACCTGGGACAATTTACAAAAAAGGGGCAAGTCTGGACCTGGTATTTGTTCTTTGTGTTTTGCAAATGAAGAGATTGTCTTTCATCTATTCTCTCGTTGTTTGGTATGGAAAAGCATTTTGGGGATTTTATGTGACCAACTCTAGCTGACTATTCCCAATGTTGATTATATTACTGAGTTTATGGAATTTTGGGCTTCCACGTGCCCACGCAGCTCTGCTCTCTTCTATATCCCACACCATACGATTTGGGTTATTTGGAAAGCTCGAAACCAGGTTATCTTTGATGGGAAAAAGGTGACTGCCCTTGGCATTTTTGAACAGATTTTATATGCTGCTCAGATGACTCCCTCTCGGCCTGTCATAAAGGATAGAAAAATAAAAAATGCTAGACAGATAGGGCCAAGACCTTGCATGACTTTCCCATGTGGTTTCTTTGATGGTGCCTCCACTTCTTCAACAGCAGGTATTGGATATAGCTTGTTCATCAATGAGACTCACCATCTGGATTTTGCGCTGGGGGTTGGATATGGTTCCAATACTAAGGCAGAATTACTAGGCATGTGGGCCCTTCTGCACTCTTCCCAAATGATGGGAATCCCTCTAGCTCACATTTACGGTGACTCACAGGTCATCATCAATTGGGCTAAGGGATACACTGCTCTCTCCCCACCAGAACTTCTTCACTGGTGTAGGGAATCTCAAAAGCTTATTTCAAGCTTCCAGGATCTCTCATTCAGCCACATCTATGGTGAACACAATTGGATTGCAGACCGTCTTTCTAAAACAACTCTCACTCTTTCTCCTAGATTTGGTTGTTTTTCTGAATTTATAGATGACCATTTGGTCACATGTGACACTTTTCAGCTCATTTGAGCCATGTTTTGGGGAGTTTCCTCCTCTACTGGATTCTTGCTCATTATTCTTTGAGTGGCATCTTTTAGATCACAGATCTGATCCCTTTGGTTCATGATAGATGGGCTTGATTGAGATCGATCCTCCTCATGATGAGACAGATTACTGATGGGAAACTACACTTACTATTGCATGCCATTCCCCCCGGCTGCGACTGGATGTGATTTTCTCCCGATTAGCTGTATTCTCTTGTGATGTACCCCTTCTTGGACGGGTGCTATTAATGCCCTTTGATTCCTAATAAGAATATCAAGGACAGACTTTTTCTTCCTGAAAAAAATAAGAATGTTACTTTTTAATAAAAATATCAAATAATATTACTTAATGTCTATTTAATGAATTTAATAATTTGATGCCTATTCACAACAAACAACAAGTGGCTACGGAGTAGCATTACGTGCCAATATAGCTTTATTAAAATAAATTTGCATTGTACAAATAATTTTATGTTATTATTTGTATTGTCTATTATCTTTATAGGAATAAATTTGTATTGTATAAATGTTTTATGTTGTTATTTGTATTATAAGATTGATGTTTTTATGTTATTATTTGTATTATAAGATCGATTTTCAAGTCTGGGCATATGCACCATTTTCCGTCCACCTTGCAAGTTAGCATATACCACGGGGACTTCACTTAGTGAATCTCTTACATAGCACGTGCAATCGTGAGATATTAAAGAATACCCTTAATTTCCAGAGATATTGGCCCAAACTCTTTTTGTTGAAATCCCCTCCCAATACTTAAAACCTCCTCCCCACCCCTTTTTATACCTCAATCCTTATAAACCACCCTACCCGCCCCGACCTTAAACCCCTCATCCCCCCCAATACCTACAATATATTGGTTCAATTTTTGATAATTTTAAAACCCACAATATGAACTAACGTGATAGGATATTGGTCAACAAGTGAATCCCCCGTGGCATATACGCATGGCACCAATTTCACCTTCATTAAATTTTATTTGTAAACTGAAATTTTCTGATATAAATTTTGTAGTGCTAAAACTTTAAGGCATGCAAAGATTGTGACAGTGTTGTACCAATACAATAACTTGTTGGTTGTGCATGGAGGATGATCTAGTTCATCATGGGTTGGTTGCGACTGAGAGAATATGTTGAGCTAGTATAAAACTGTACATGCAATTGTACATGTTGCACAAGAGACACATGCAATTATATGGACCACACGTTGCATACATACACACTAGTTTGAATTTATTCTACCATGTTGCACGCATGCATCTCCTCGATCAAGGGATTGATACTTGTCACCTCCTAGATCAAGCCACTGATACTTATCATGGAATGTTCTTCAATCGAGAAAAAAGTAAAAGGCATCATTTAATTTTCTACTGAATTTTTTGAAGAGAAAATATGTCTGTGTATTACACCTATTGGCTTTGAAGAGAAAATATGTCTATGTATTACACCTATTGGCTTCTTCTAGAGGATGTGAAGCTTGGAGGGTACATAGTATGCTTACTATGAAATTAGTTTCCATCCTTAAATATATTACAAAACATCACAACATTAAGATCCTATTATACAAATGCATAGATATGCATTCACTACAACAAATATTTAATAACTTCAAAGATATAATATTTAAACAAATCTATTATGTTGAATGGACAAGGAGAACGAGATTTCAGTTTTAAATTTGAAAGTAATTTTTATTATGATGAGTTTATAATCCTTTGGAAACAAATATACTTTTGGGAAAATTGGTAAAACACTAAATACAATTATACTCAAATTCTTGATAATTATGTCATTAATTTTAATAAAGTAGTAATAAAACAAATACGATTTCAACCAACGTTTGTTTTGAAGCTCAAAACACCTTGTTTTGTGGACATGTTGAACAAAACTTCAAGAAAATATTCATATTGACAATTGCTGGACATCAACAATGTGGAGTGCATGCAAACATCGACCCCACGAAGCAAGTGGCAAGTAGGGTTTTGGTTTTAATGGCACGTGTGATCTGCAAGGCGCATTTATGTTGGTGCTGAGACTAACATTTATTTTTTCTTTAATTACGAGGGCATCTTCCTTAAAACTATGATCACGATATTATTAAATAGTAAATACTAATTTATATTAAATAATAAATATTAATTATATTAGGTGCTAAGACAGTATAAACCAAGAAAATAAATGGACCTGCTTTAATGGTAAATGGACCTCCTTCAATGGTAATCGATGTTGGTTTGAAGAGATGCATGAATATCAAGGTACTCTTTCATCAACATATTCTTTTGCAAATTTAGTGTTTATTTTTGTCAAAAGCCACGGTATATAAACACGTGGAGATGCATTATTAATCGAGTTATTAAATTATTAATCGAGTTATTAAATATAGTATATAAAAATGTAAAAGCATTTGAAGTTGGGTGATAAACTTACCTTATTCTACTTTTTTCAGCTTCTGATCCTGAATCTTAGCAATAACTTGTTCCTATTCAATTCTAGAAACAAATGTAAATCCACTGGTTGCAAAGACTTTTGATAAATCCATTGATCTGCATTGATATGGGACTAGTTGTTGATTTTATGGAAGCATCAGCATTGAAAATACATTTGTTTCGCAATGAAAACTACGCTGGATAGGGAAAAAGATTTTAAAATTAAAGCTTGAATCAAAAGCATCTCCCATTATTCCACTAATCTTGATAAATAATTAATAATGTCTTGCTTCAGGCTAGTCAGCCTAGTTTTAAGAATTGATTTTTCTAATTTAACACAATTGTTTTGCATTGAAACAATTGAGATCGAAGGGTTAAAACCTAACCGATTAGCTCCCGTTGTAATTACGGATGCACAATACTTGCAAAAACTGAGAGTTAAGGAAACATAAGATGGTTGCATGCCAAGCACATGGACCGGAGTAAAGTGTTAAATGAAAATTAAACTAATGTATTTATGGGAGGTTTTTCATTACGGATGTTTACGGGAAGTTTCTCATAATGGGAATAACCGACAACGGTTTACTTATGTAACTAATTTTATGAAGTATATAGTGCATGGTTGGGATACGCAATGTAGAGAGCTTCAATACCCGTCTTCTAATCTCTCCTTCTTCATTAATGAGCTTCAATACTTTGCCTGCGTGGATGTTTCCCCTTTGGGGTTTTACCACATGAAATGTTGGTGTTCTAATGGTGTTATTCATTGTCTGATTATATAAACATGTCTCTGAAATTTAACAAGTGGTATCAGAGCTATGCGAGAAAGACATCTGTGAAACATCTGCTAGACTATGCATAAAAACCGATGAAGAAAAAGAATATGTTGTTGAACAAACGTGAATATTGTTGACCGCCTGCTGGTTGCAAGGGTCGTGACCTGGAGATCTTGAGGATCGTGCGTGAAGTCTGCAATTGTTAAACGTGAAGATAGTGTGCATCCACTGTAGAACAAGCCATGAAGTTGAAGAGTGAAGCATAAGTAGTGAAGTTGAAGAGTGAATCACGTGGAGCCTGGAGCGCCTCGACTTCTGAACGTGGAGCCGTGAAGAGAGGATTTTGTGAGTGCAGTGCAGTGTGCATGAAGGAGATCGTGCAATGAAGTTTGCATGAATCCGTGGAGGTGATGTTGTTGATGCTACTGTCGTCTGCTAAATTGAAGAAATCAACAAGGAGGAGAGCGTTGTCATCCGCTGAAAGTCGCTGGATTGTTTCTGCATGTGGAAAAGAGCTGCATAGAGGAGTCGCTGGGTTGTGCAGGTTGTCGCTGACTGGTGACAAGGTTGTGCAGAGCGTGGAGTTACATTGTTGTTGGAGAGGGTGGAGCTGTGAGCCAGCACTGCGTGGAGTTGCGAGCATTTGCTGCTGCTAGTGGAGAGTGGTAATTTTTAAAAATTGCTACTTTATCAAAAAGTTTGAATATATGTGTGTGTATATTGTTAAAGAAAAAAAAATCGAAAGTCAAGCTTTGTGGAGGAAACTTTTTAAAAATTTTGAACATATATTTCTAATAAAAAAATTAAAGTCAGAATTACACTCGGAGAATAGTGTTCTTTTATTTGGGTTGGAAAATAATTTAAAAGATTAAGAAGTTTAAATAATTTTTCCAAAAAAGTCTAGCACAAAGTTTGAGATTGAAAATTTTAATGGTAAAAATAATTTTGAACTATGGAAGTTAAAGATGCGGGATTTATTAGTTCAGCAGGGTTATAGAGAGCTTTAGACAGGAAAAGAAAAAAACATCTCACCATGACATATGATGAATGGGAAGATCTAGATTCCAAAGCGCTACACACAATCCGTTCTTGCAGATGATGTGGTGTTCAACATTATTGGAAAAACATTAGCAGCAAGCCCGTGGAACAAACTAGAAAGTCTATATATGACCAAATCAGTGACAAACATAATTTACTTGAAGCGATGGCTCTGTGCTATGAGAATGAAAGAAGGTACGAAAATTGCAGATCATTTAAATATTTTTAACACTCTTATTTTCCAGTTGAGTAGTATGGATGTTAAAATTGATGATGAAAATAAAGCAGTGAATCTTTTATGTACTTTACCCGAGTCTTGGGGTCAAGTAGTTCTTCCATTAGCCTTAGTACAACTGATACTTTAGAATTCGACAATGTGGTTGGAGCATTATTGTCTGAGAAATTAAGGAAGAAAACTAGTTTTGAAATCTCTTCGCTAGAAGCTTTGGTTGTTAGAGGTCAATCCAAGGAGAAAGGAGAAAAATAAAGAGGTACTTCCAAGTCTAAATCAAAGGGCAGAAAGAGTAAATTAAAATGTTGGTACTGTAACAAAACTGGTCATCCCAAGAAGGAATGTTGGAAGAGACAAGAATTCAAAAAGGATGACTCCAATTCAGAGTCAAACTCAGTTAAGTCTTCTGATTCAAGTATGATTGATGAGGTCTTGTATGTTTTTAATATTTCTAAATGTAACGAGGAATAACTATTAGATTCGGGTGCTTCGTACCATATTTGTCCTCATAAAGATTGGTTTGCTTCCTATCAAACAATTAATGATGGAATAACTCTTTTCGGAGACAATCATTCATGTAAAATTGTTGGGTTTGGAAGTGTTAAAATTAAGATGTTTGATGGAGTAATATGAACACTTACAGATGTTAGACATGTACCTGAGTTAAAGAACAAAATAATTTCTTTTGGAGTATTATATTTTTGTGGTCATAAGTTTATAGGTTTTGATGGAACTCTAAAAGTTTCCAAGGGTGCATTAGTGGTCATGAAGGCACAAAGGACGAGAAACCTTTACAAACTGGTTGGAAGGACGCAAGTTAATGGTACGACATTAGTATCTAAAGAAGAGTCAGGACCCACTTAGCTACGGCATTAGCGTCTTGGTCATATGAGTGAAAAAGGGCTTCAGGTATTAATGAATTGCAAATTGCTTCCAAACTAGAAAAATATGAATTTTATGTTTTGTAAACATTGTATATATGGAAAGCAGTGTAGACAAAAGTTTAAAGCTGGTAGTCATGTAAGTAAAGGTGTACTTGACTATGTTCATTTTGATTGATGGGGTTCATCTCCTACCATTTCCTATGGGGGAGAAAAATATTATGTATTATTTGTTGATGACTTTTCTATAAAGGTTTGGGTCTATGTACTAAAAAGAAAAGCTGATGTGTTTAATACGTTTAAACAATTTAGAGTTATGGTTGAAAAAATAACTGGTAGGACAATCAAGTGTTTAAGGACGGATAATGGAGATGAATTTACTTCTTTGGAGTTTGAAAAATATTGCAAAGATGAAGGGATCGTCAGACACAAAACAAATGTATACACTCCTCAACAAAATGGCGTTGCAGAATGCATGAACAAGACTCTTCTAGAAAGAGCAAGGAGCATGCTCAGTAATGTTACTTTGGGGCAAGAGTTGTGGAAAAAAGCAGTTTCTACTGTTTGTTATCTAATAAACCGGTCACCTTCAATGGAAATAGATTGTAAAATTTCGGAAGAGGTATGGACTGGTCATTCATGTGATTATTCGAATTTGAAAATATTTGGTTGTGAAGCTTATGCACTTACTCCTAAAAAACAACATTCTAAATTAGACCCTAGATCAAAGAAGTGCATCTTTGTTGGTTATGATGATGTAATGAAAGGATATAGATTGTGGGATCCTACTGCCCACAAAATTTTCATTAGTAGAGATGTAATTTTTTATGAATATTTTCTGATTAAATCCGAAAGTGTAAGAGTTGATGTGGAACAGGAAACATGAAATATCAAAACAATTAATTCACTTGGAGAACCAATATTCTAATGACTCTAAGAAACAAGAAGAAGTTTATGGTGAGAGAGAAGTCATAGAAGATGAAGAAATTCAAGAAATTGTGGAAACCCCATATCCTACACCAAGAAGATTGTTAAGGGAGAGAAATCCTCCTAAGAGGTATACTGATTTTGTTTCGTCTGTTTTATTTACTGATGATGGAGAACCTTCTTGTTTTCAGGAAGCCATTGATTGTATTGACAATGCTAAGTGGAAGGTGGCAATGAAAAAAGAAATGGATTCTCTGGAGAAAAACAAGACATGGGAATTGGTTAAACTCCCCAAAGATAGAAAAACGGTTGGGTGTAAATGAGTCTTCAAATTGAAGAAAGGAGTTGATGGTAAGGTTGAAAGATAAAAATCCAAATTGGTCACAAAATGGTACTCTCAGATGGAAGGCATAGACTATCACGATTTTTCACCAGTTGTCAAGCTTGTATCTATTCATATTGTGTTAGCATTAGTTTCATTACTTAATTTGGAGTTAGAGCAACTAGATGTTAAAACGACTTTCTTATATGGAGATTTATATGGAAAAACCAGAAGGTTTTGTACAGCATCAGAAAGTAGATTAGTTTGCAAGGTCAAGAAATCATTGTATGACCTGAAATAGTCGCCCAAGCAATGGTACAAGAAGTTTGATTCTTTCATGGTGAGCCGAGGTTATACTAGAAGTGATTATGATCAATTGAATGATATATTCATTGTATTTGTATTGTATGTTGATGATATCCTTATTATGAGAAAAAAATTGGATGAGATTAGCAGGTTGAAGGATCAGATGGCTAGGACTTTTGATATGAAGGATCTTGGCGCTACAAAACAAATCTTGGGTATTGAGATACACGGATACAGAAAAAATGGTAAGCTCAAATTTTCATAGGAGAAGTATGTTGAAAAAATAATTGAAATATTTGAAATGAATAAGGCCAAGCCTGTGAATGTTCCTTTGGATTCCCATTTTAAACTTTATTCAAGTTTATGTCCTAGTAGTGTTGAAGAAAAGGATTACATGTTTCATGTACCATATGCCAATTCAATAGGATGTTTGATGTATGCAATGGTGTGTACTAGACTTGATATTTCACATGCAGTAGATGTTGTTAGTAAGTACATGGAAAATCCAGGAAAAGAACATTGGAATGCAGTGAAATGGGTGCTTCGGTACTTTAGAGGCACAAGTGACTATTGTATCACATTTAATAGTAACAATGATTCTGTGTGCGGTTTTGTTGATTCAGATTTCATAGGTGATTTTGATAAGAGAAGGCCTACTTCAGGTTATTCCTTTACTCTTGAAGGTGGAGCTATAAGTTGTATGTCAAAGCTTCAAGACACAGTTGCTTTATCCACTACAGAGGTTGAATACATTGTTGCCTCACATGCTTGCAAAGAGGCAATTTGAGAGGTCTGCTGAGAGAAATTGGAAGGTTGCAAAATAGTGTGCCTATCTTCTGTGTTAGTCAAAGTGCTATTAATTTGGCTTCAAATCTTGTTTATCATAGTAAGACTAAACATATTGATGTAAAATATAATTTTGTAAGACAATCCATTAGTGAATGTGGAGTAGATCTGAAAAAGGTTCATACTAAAGAAAACTGTGGAAATATGTCCACAAAACCTGTATTGTTAGAGAAGTTACGTTGGTGTGTAGCTTCTCTTGGTTTGAAAAAAAGGTGATAAATAGTCTTGGGCAAAATACTTGTAAATTTTGTTGTCAAGATGGAGATTGTTGAATGACAACTAAACTAATGTGTTTATGGGAGGTTTCTCATTACGAATGTTTACGGGAAGTTTCTCTTAACGGGCATAACCGACAATGGTTTACTCATGTAACTAATTTCATGAAGTATATAGTGCATGGTTGGGATACGCAACGGTAGAGAGTTGTCTATGAGTCTGAAACCTGTCTTGTAATCTCTCCTTCTTCATTAATGAGCTTCAATACTTTTCCTGTGTGGATGTTTCCCCTTTGGTGTTTTACCACATGAAATGTTGGTGTTCTAATGGTGTCATTCATTGTCTGATTATCTAAATGTGTCTCTGAAATTTAACACAAAGAATCTACATGCAAAGGATGTCAAGAAGCTAAGATGCCTTAGGCGTTTCACTCTCAAGTTCTTGTCGTCTTCCTTCTTTTTCCATGGAGGTCACTTTTTGTACTGCTCAGAGCTACCCTTGCACATCCAACTGATCATCCTCAATATACGACGTAGACACAACAATTCACCATCTTGGGCACAAATGGAGCTCACACACGCATAGGAAATCAAATTTTCACCATCCAGACTCATCGCATGATTCAAACCATGATACCTTAGGCCAAAATAAACCTCAGTTTTCTTTTTGAAAGATGCTCAAGTTTTGAACAACCTTGGATCTCCCAGACAAGTACGATATCATATTTGGAAAAGACGGATGTCAAAAAAACATAGAAAAACCCCAACAATTGTCGAAATTCCTCAAAACTCTCACATTGAAAAGCTCATAAAATGCTCTTGCACCCCATGTTTTCAGAATTGATAGAAACAACATAACAAATCAATGCTTCAATGCACGGGGACATGATAATATGCTCATTGGTGAGGTTCCCAGGGCTGGTGGTGACTGCATTGGATTTTGCTGTAGATTCCAAGCATATCCATGTGAGTAAGCCTTCTCTACTCTTTCCTTCTTTGTTTTGCAAATATTTCAATATTTTCATTGCACTGATAGGAAATTGATTCCTATTAGTAGCCAACTGAAGGTGGTTTCTAATACTTGTTAGTGCATACTTACACAACTAGATTGTTAGCGAAGGAGATGTGCCCAAGAAAGGACATGCCACCGATGTAGTCACGTGAAAAGGAAACAAAACAAAAGGAGTTGTCAACAAATGAAAAACTCCATGCAAGGAAATCCCCATCTAAGATGCAAACATCTTGTAACATCTGCATATTTTATTTTCTTATAGTTGATAATCTGGCCTGAAACATCTTAGGACATAGAAATTCAACGGGCTTCTAGAAAATATATCTACGGTATTGAGGATGTTAGGGTTTTAGTGTGGGAAAGATTCAGAAATGTACTTCAGGGCCAAGAATCCAGGAAAGTTTCTTATTAGCTGCTAAAAGCGCTATTGAAATGTTTTTAGAAACTAGAGGGGTTTTGCATCATTCCATAAGAAATAGAGCTGCAAGCTAAGAATTTTTTTTTTAACTAACCGCACCTGAATGTTTCCTAACTGCACCTTCTTTCGTAGAGAAGAATAAGAAATCCATTTGATTCTGGAACTTTTCTAATACTATTGTTCTCCTCTGCATGATGTGAGGGTTTCAAACCCTTAGGGTTATGCACTTAATGCTTTTACAATATGTATTATTTGCTGGTAAGGAGAATCTCTCTCATCTTGATCATTGAAGCAACGATGACATTGCTCAGCTCGTTGGTGAATTTGAAGATAGAGTTCATCTTTGGGCTGTGATATATAGGTAATTACTTATTGCATCATAGATTTTAAATTCAATTTTAGTTCATGGGAAAAGGTCATTTATTCATATATGTCGTGTATATTTTTGTTGAGTTTTCAAATACCTTGGATCATTTGTAGGTAAATTTCGACGAGGGGAAGCTATGCTTAATTACTTTTGAACCTTTACTAACTGCACTTGATTTCGTAGAAAAGAATAAGAAATCCTATTCTTGTGGATTGCTTGATCTGTAGTCTGGAAAATTTGTCCACGGGGTCCTTGTTTTCGTTGCACCAGGAATAAGACCAGGAACAAAGGCACACTGAAAATTCCTCAACAAAACATGTCATCTGGTATGAGTGGTAACTTGCATATGCATTTAATGATGTTGTAGGCATGGCACATCCAACTGGAGAATGAAACTGAAGCCCCTCTTGGCGATGGAGCTAAACATGCAAATCAATAGAACATGAGGCATGGCTGTGATGCCAAGCATTGCTCCTATGAAGTCCATCATTTCGTTTACATCCAGCAAAGCAATTGTATGTAGATGGAGGAGGCGGAAAAGACTGACGGTTAAGCAAAGCAATTGTATGTAGATGGAGGAGGTGACAAAGAATGGCGGTTAAGGTGGTGAACGAAAAGCAACGAGATGGTCAGGTGAAGGCGATGAATCACAAGAGGTGAGGCAAAGGTGGTGACGATGTCGTGAAGACAGTCTAAGGAACAAATCCAGCCACCTGGAATTCACATTAACTTTGCATTAAAGACCTTTCTCAAATTTTGAAAACCTCGCCATCAGCTGGGCAATAACGCTCTAAAGTTTTCAACCAATAACATGCAAAATAAACACTATAAAAAATAAGGGTAAAAATAAAAATTTGAATCTCTAATTTAGACTTTTGAAAAAAACCAAATACTTTTGGTCAATTGGATAAGTATTTGTCAGTCAAAGCAAATCAAATACTATTGTACAGTGCCTATCGACAGGTACAATAAGAATGTTGAGAATGTTTTTTTTTTGTTAAGTGCCATGTGACTTGTTGGGCAAACCTTTGGTCTGAGAAACCACGATCCAAGGGCATCTAAGCCGTCAAAATCACTCAGGGATCTCACCCGGTCTGGCCGCACCAACCCTTAGCATGGTTGGATTTAAATGTCGCCTTCCAGGAGCAGCGGGTTTTGATCTTGGGCCGCCAAGCAAACGAAACCCCTCTCGATCGTTTGCTCTACCGAAATTTGACAGAATATTGAAAATGTTACTTTTTAATAAAACTATCAAATAATATTACTTAATGTCTATTTAGTTGTAACTACATGCAACTTTTAATAACATACAAAGTTTTATTAATATCTTATAATACTTATTTTTGAAAAAGATTAAATATCATTAAATGAAATTATATATATATATATATATATAAACTTATTTTAATATAAATAAGTTATCTAAATAATTATATTTTAATTAGTATGATTAATTTAAACAATATATAAAAATGTATTTCAAAAATATAAAAATAGTATATTGATAAAAATTTTAAAAATAAATTTAATTATCATAAAATGATTAATGAAAGTATATATAAAAAAACACATATAGAAAATAACTTTCATATATGTGATGCATTTCCACACTTGGACGAATATGTTTTAATATAACTTTATAATAATATGAACATTAGTCGGGTCCGTGTCAAAATAGAAGTTGATTTCTTACCAGGGAATAGTGTCGCTTTGCAGATTGAAAACGAATGGAGCGGGCGTTTTGAGAGTCAAAGCTGAAACAATGTTCAAGTGGCTAGGGTTCTAACCCTAATCGCTAGCTTTTCTCCTCTGCAAGGATGAGAACCTGTTTGACTGAGAGATTTTTCTAGGTATGGGACTTCTTTCCATAAGGTGTTTCTTCATGCTGGTGCAACCTTTGCTCAAAATACTTATTTCACTTCTTAGCTGCTCCAACGAATCGAGGTGGAACCTGTTGTTGGGCGGCAGTGACGATGGTGACCTGAGCAGTGAGGATTTTCCTTGTGGTGCAGCGTTGGCGGCTTGTTGGGGTTTTCATGCAGAGCGACTTCCTTCTTCTTCATAGTCGGCCGCTTCATCCTTGTACCAGATGGCTAGGGTTTGAACCCTAGCCACCATCCACGATCCACTTGTTTGTAGAGGATCTACTTTGCCAGTGGCGGCGACAATGGTGATGACGGGATGGTTTGTGTAGGTGAGTTCCATTGTGATTCATTGTTGTTGTTTCTTGGTATGGCATGATGACATCAGTAGCTTATCAGTGGTGGAATTTCACAAGTTTATTCTATGGGTGGCCTTGGTTTTGGCTATGGGATGATGAGTTTTTGTCCATGTGATTGCATTTTTTCTTTGGCTCTTTTGGAGCAGTTTGTACATGCCTCTAGCACTTTCTTTGGCTAGGATTTTGGTTTTGGGTGGGTACTTAGGTTGTTGAGCACTGTTTGTGGGTTTTTACTAGATATGATACCTAGTATCATAGATGTGTATCTCGTTACCTTTGATTCTAATGAATATCAAGGAACTGCTATTTTTCTTCTAAAAAAATAATTTTATAATAATAATATTGTTATTTATTTTAATTTTGAAAAAGAATGTGAAAATTACTTGAAATTAGTCTTTAAAATGTTAAAAGGGCATAAAAGTTAAGCATCGTTACATAAATTTATGTTCTATTTAAATAAAGATCAATGTTCTAGTCACATTATTTAGAATGAAGAAACATCATTGATATTAGAGAAGATTTAAGACATTATGGTATGGTCAACTTTGATAAATGTATTAGATGTAAGGGGGTGGCAGAGGTGGGAGAGGGGGAAGAGGGCAAGGATGGGGAGGGGATAGGGGGCTGCGGGGGGTGGTAGGGAAGGGAGATGGGAGGTGGGGGGAGAGAAGGGGTGGCGAGGAGTGGGGACGCGAGTAGAGGAGGGGAGGGGGTTTCAGGTAGCTAGGGTTTAGTTAGTTTTATTTTTAATTTTTTTAATTTTTAATATTTAATTTTATTCTTTTATTCTTATTTGTTTTTTTTTTAAATTTTAATAGTTTTGTTTTTAATTTTTAATTTTTTTCAATTTTAAATATTTTTTTAATGTCTTTTTTTTACTTTTTAAAATTTTCTTTAAAAAAAATAATAATAATTTTTTAAATCAATTTTATTTATTTTTAATTAAAATTTCAAAATTTTCCTTTTTTTTTTTAACAAAAAATGTATTTCTTAATTAAAAAAAATTCATTTGTATGAAATTTTGTTTGTTTATTTTATTTAAATGTTTAAAGAAATTATAAAAAAAAAATTTAAATAGGGAGGGGGAAGTGATAACCACAAAACTGGGGAGGCCTAATTTTTTCATGCCATGGTTTAAAAAATGTTGCAATGTTAGCACTACTTTTCGATTTGGAGGTTGATTTTAATATTTTTTCGACCAATAATACTGATTGTTAAGTCCATGCTTTCAAAAAAGCTATAATTATAGCATTTGAAAAAACCAATGTGGGGCTAGGAGCATTAGTTTTATATTCAAGGGTTTATTTTAAGGCTATTGTTAGCAACAATATGGGTTTTTAAGGCAATGGTTGTATTTTTAAACTTGAAATAAAAAAATGTACTACTAGTAGCATCACTTTTGAATTTAAAGGTTGGTTTTGATGTTTTTTCACACAAAAAAATGGATTTGTAGGCCTAGAGTTCTCATTGTAAGTATATAGTTCTCATCATGTTGTATAATGTGTTTAGCACGCATATAGAAACACTTATGTATATGCATTATGCTTCCAATATGAATTGCTCTAGTACTTGTGTGTATATATGGAAGCGCTTTTAAGTGTGCTCGTATATGTGCACACATATATGGTAGTGTGCATACACGGAAACGCTTCCATACATGTGTAGTAACACAACACATATATGGAAGCACTTCTGTATATGCACGGAAGTATGAAAGCGATTCATATATGAAGCGTTTTCTTATATGTGCACTATTGTATATGTGTGTGCATATGCGAAAGTGATTTCGTATGTGTGCACAAGTACGGAAGCACTTCATATCGAAAGTGAAAGTGCTTCTATATATGTGTGTGCATATATGGGATTGCTTCCATATATGCACACAAGTACGGGAGTGCTTCACATCAGAAACACGGTGCAAATACAAAACCACTTCCATATATGTGCAAAAATACGGGAGTGCTTCATATTGGAAGTACAATGCATATACGAGAGCGCTTCCATATATGCGCATGCATATACGAGAGTTCTTTCATATATATGTTGTGCTACTGCACTTGTGCGCATACAAGTAAGCACTTTCGTATATGCACATGCATATATAGAATCCCTTCTGTATATGTGTTGTGTTACTACACTTATGCACATATACGAAAGCACGTTCGACATGCATATATAAAAGGTTCTTCCATATATGCACACAAGTATGGTATCACAAAGCATATATGGAAGTGTTTCCATATATACATTGCTTCTATATGCGCGTCAAACAGAAGCACAACGCATATACAGAAGCATGTCCATATATGTGTGCAAAGTGCATACATGTAAGTGCTTTAGTATATGTGCACACAGTGCATAGATGAAAGTGCTTCCCTATATGTGCGTGCATATACGAAAACGCTTCCCTATATGCGTGCATAGTGCATATACATAATATTTTTGTATATGCGTGCACAGTGCATATAAGGAAGCCCTTCGGTATATGCACGCTTCCATATATGTGTTGTGCTACCATAATTGTGTGCATATACATAAGCTTGCATATATGGAAACGCTTCCGTATATGCACACAAGTACAGTAGCACAACACATATACGGAAGTGCTTATGTATATGCGTTACTTTTGTATATGTGTGTCACATGTACTTCTGTACATGCACATATACGTATGTGCTTTTGCATATGTGTCGTGCTTCTGTACTCAGATGCACTTCTGTATATGTGTTGTGCTTCTGTACTTGTCTGCATATACGGAAGCACATACAACACACATATACAAAAGCAGTGCATATACAGAAGCACTTCCATATATGCACTATGCTACCGTACTTGTATGCATATATGGAAGCGCTTCTGTATATACACACTTTTGTATATGTGTACAATTACAGTAGCGCAATGCATGTATGGAAGCGCTTCCATATATGAGCACACATATACGAAAGCATGCATATACAGAAGATCTTCTGTATATGAAATGTGTGTGCATATACGAAAGTGATTCTGTATATGCATGCGCATATATAGAATCGCTCATGTATATGCACATGCACATAGGGAAGGGCTTCCATAAATGCGTTGTGTGTGCATAAACCGAAGTGCTTACGTATATGCACTTTGCGCACATATATGAACATGCTTCCGTATATGTGTTGTGCTTCTGTTCATGTGCGCATATATGGAAGTATGTCCGACACACATATACATAAGCAATGCATATATGGAAGCGCTTCCGCATATGCATGTCGAACATGCTTATGTATATGCACACAAGTATGGAAGCACTTTCATATATGCATGCACATATACAGAAGCACTTATGTATATACATAGTGCTTTCGTACTTGTGCGCATAATGAAAGCACATCTAACATGCATATATGGAAGCACTTCCGTATATGCGCATAAGTGCGGTAACACAACACATATATGGAAATGCTTACGTATATACGCACATGTGTGGTAGCACAACATATATATGAAATCACTCTCGTATATGCATGTGAATATACGGAAGTGCTCTTGTATATGCGTTGTGTTTCATTGGATGAAGGGATTTTCGTAGGTGAACAATATTCTATTGGGGTCTATATCTTATGAAGTTATATAATTGAAGTAAGCAATAATAGAAATCTCCTCTAATGTCTATAAAGAAAGGAATATAGAGGAAACCAAATTGTTGAAGAAAGGACTACATATGGGAGCTAGGCAATAGCACTTATAGAAGAGAAAAGAGGGCCAATGCATTGAAGATTGTACAACTCTTTTTTTATAATTTAGTAATCAATAAAAAAGGTTGAGGGTCATTTATAGATTTTTTTGTTAATCTTTTTTTTTGCTCTTACAAATCATGTTCAGTAGGGGATTGTTCATCTGGCATAAAATGTATAGTTGGAATAGTTTGTGAGAAAACATGAATTAGGGTATATGTTGTTGATAAACTTTATGGATAAGAGGATGGAAATTTCGATGAGAAAATATAGTGACTGTGTTTTGTTGTAGATATAGATAGGTGTTTTTAGAAATTGTTTTGAATCCTAATCTTTGAAATTACTTAAGCATTCTTAAAAATATAATTTCAATCTATTTGAATGAAATTACAATTATTTATTTATGTATATTCTGGTGAAAGAAAATTTTGGTACATTATAGTTTCATACTAATGTTCATTACCCGAACATTATAGTTTCATAATATGATTTATTACCAAGTCATTGTTGAAATGTATCATTATCCTTAGAAGCTTAATTTATGTCATAAGACCTTTTATTTCCTCCCATGACCATGGTCAAGGTCTCTAGGCCCATCCATTGTGTTTAAAACTTTATAATTGTGCCCATGTCTCATTTAGAGGTCAAAGTTTCCATCTAGAGGTTTTATGTATTGGTTCAAGGTGTCATTAATGGATTACGATCCCTACAATATTAATTGATATCATATGACCATTTTTTCTTCAATTACCATGGTTAATCCCCTAAGTCCCATGCTAGTATGAATAATATTGTAATGATTCCCATAACCCACCAAGAGGCTAATGTTCCAAGTCTATGTGGAGGTTTGAGTCCTATCTTAGGGACGAGGTTCATACAAATTCATTTTGGGCCAAAGGATTAAGAGTAATATCTTGTTTGCAAAACCTCCTAATGGTATCCATACCTCACTCAATGATAAAGGTACCTTCTATAATGTTTTGTGGTGGTTTGAGGAATATTTTATGTCCCATAAGACGTATAAGATCTGTTTAGGGGTTAAGGACTTTGTTTTCCTCCCCCAATCATGGCCAAGGCATTCTCAAACCTATATCTACTACACAAAAAATTGTTAATGGTGCCCCTATCCTACTCATATTGAAAAAATCACTTTTAGAGGACATGTGTTGTAGTTCAAGGCCTTAATAATTGCCTATTAGCCCAAAAATATTCATTTAGTGTCTACTTATCAATATTTCCACCCCAACCATGGTTAAGGCCTTGATACCCATCCATGTGCACAAAACAGCGTAATGGTACCCATATCTCACTTGGAGGACAATAATCCCCTACAAAGAACATATTATGTAGATTAATATAGAATTATTTATGGCTGATTCCTAAAGGATTAATCTAGGGCCAAATTTCCTTAGTTTCCTCCCTTGACCATGGTTAATGCATTAAGAGTCATCCTTACCATGTAAGAGCTCATAATCGTAGCCATATTCCACTTGGAGGCCAAATATCATCTCTAAAGGTACCGTGTTATGGTTTGAGTTTATATTGGTGATCAAATATCCCTTGAGACAACTTATGGTGGAAGGCCCTTATTTTCCTCCCTTGACTAATATTGAGTCCTTGAGGCCCATCCCTACTGCACAAAAAATCATGAATCCATACATATCATACCTATATGCCAAATATCCACTTTAAACGGTATATTTTGTGGTTCAAGGTATTAATCATGCCTTATTAGCTCAATAATATTTGTTTAGGGAATAATTACATTAATTTCTCTCCCAACAACGGTCTAATACTCATCCCTAGTGCACAAAACCTCATATTGGCACTCATATCCCACTCTAAGGACAATGATCTCCTTTGCAGAGCATGTTTTATGGTTTGTGGCCTTATTTATGTCCCTTGTTCCCTAGAAGCTTCATATAGTTCCTAAGTACCTTATTTTACTCCATGTCTATTGGTAATTTCTTGAGACCATCATGTTTATTTGAGGCATTAGAGAAGAAACAATATTCCACTTAGAGGATGAGTATCTTCATTAGACGTCCCAGGTGGTGGTTTGAAACCTTGGAAGATTCATTTAAATCCTAATCCCCATGTTTTCATTCCCTTACAATAGTACTTGAAACCCGTCCCTCGTGTGAAAAACTTATTGACCACACATTACCAATAGAGGTTGAATATTCCAATTAGAGATCTTATGTGGTGGCTTGAGGTATCAATCACAACCCATACATTTATTTATTATTATGTTGAAAATAAGAAATTATATATAAACATGAAATTATCATAGCGTAATCATGTTGATATATTCAATACCTTTCCAATGAGCTAAAGAACTCTAAAAGTTGACACCAAGACACAAAGTTATGGAAAAATTATTAAAATATTTTTTATAATAAAAATAACAAGTAACACGTGCATATTATTAAAGCATAGGTCATTATTTGAAATTCATTTTCTTAGACGAGAGAATTTCCACCCACCCACATATTTGTTAACATCATTGCTTAATCTCTATGTTCGATATGATGATCCTTGATGGTTTTGACTGTAAAACCAACAAAACCTTCAATTTTGCAAATGCCTCTAAATAGCTTCATTCTTCACATTAATTTTAAAAAGGATACACAAATCCATCACTAATGAAAATACACATGCATATAGACCTAATAATGTCGAGTCCAAATATATAAATTTAATTAAAAAATAATAAAGTTTATTTTTTAAATTTTGTTTGTCTTGACATATATTAGAAGATTAAATTATAGATGTCTCTTATTTTTGCTAAAAAGGATTATTTTCTTACCCATTTTAAATGAATTATATGTTGCACTAACTTAGTTTGAATGCTTCCATTTAAAAAAATCATTTGATTATGTTAAGGTTCTCATACCTTGCAATAATGCACAAGTACATGCTTTTCAAGGCTATAATGAGTTTCATATGCATGCATGCATACACACACAAACACATATCTTTTGCCCCCGCACCCCGTAGATAAAAAACACTTTATATTCATTAAAAAGAGTATACATAGTGCGGTCCTGTGGACTATTTAAAAATAAAGATTGGATGTTAGTTGATCATCCACAAGTATATACGTTTCCTTGTGCTACTACACTTCAAGAAACATAAAAAATGACTTCATTATTGTTCTTAATACTGAGTTGTTAACAGAGATAAAGATGATATCTACACGAAAAAAGAAATTAAAAAACAAGGAACATGATTAAAATGATCTAGATTTTATCAATAGTGAAAGGGCGTTGCGCTGACCTTGTCCCCATCAACGTACTCATTGAATTTAAAGGTTATAGACTACATTGTAACTACTTCTTTAGATAGTTCATCTGCCCTTTTATTTAGCTTGTGATACACATGAACAAACTCAGTCCACTAAAAGGCCTGGAAGGTTCTTTAGTTTTCTTGTAAAATATGCATGAGCCTAATATTGCACACTGTAATATTTTTACCAACCCAATCTATTACAACTTTCAACTCTCCAACAATTTGTCAGTAGACGATATTTTTTGTGCTAGCAAAGTGCAGTAAAGACCAAAGAGATTAGAACTCAGATTTCTGCGTAGGGACAAAACACAAATAGACTTGAGAGAATGTTTTAGCATCATACTTACAAAGAGTACCTCTATTTGGGCCATTCCACTTCCTCTTTAATCCATTTTCCCATATCAACAGTTTGTTACTAAGATCCAACCAAAGAACGATTTTGCATTTAATGGGACCCTGGGTTTTCCACAGAAAATCCCACCACCATTTTTTATCTCCATGAAACTTTGATTTGGATGAAGCATTGCAACTAAACTTTGATTAAAATCTCTTGAGGAAGGATTTTTGGACTAGGCAAGAGAATCATCATCCTTGTCCGATAGTCTAATTAATCTCAAGCATAGTTTGGACACATTAGCATGCCACTCTTCTACTTCTTCACCCCATAGCCCTGGATCCTAAGATGACTTCCACCCTCTGTGACCCCGTTCTTAGGGCACTAAATCTCTAACATCAACAAGAGAGAATATATTTTTTTCATGAAGGAGCCGATGAATATTCCGAGACAGCTAAAACTCGTCAATAAAGTTGATACAAGGATTTTTTTTCCTTACCTTCCTGCCATCTCCTACCTTCTATACGTACCAAGGGCATATTTGGTTGAAGGAAACCACCAAGGATTTCCAAACTATAGAGCCATTTTTAGAAGATATACGAGGGTACCTATACCATTCCTCAACTCTCTAACCATGCAAATATTTAGATTTCAAAACAATGCCCCACATAGATGAGTTGTGGGCGAGCCTCCATAAACTCTTGGCCACCAAAGATTAACTAAAGAGATATATATTTTTGAGTCCTATCCCCCAATATTTTTTGGCATTGACACTCTTGAACATTTAACGAGAGGAATACCTTCCAAATGATGATTTCTTGACCAAGGAAATATACAAGTTTTTTTCTAAAATCTTTGTTTGAATTCCCTTGGGAAAAAGTACTATGGAGGTCCAAAAAAGTGAATACTTTATAGGATTGACATTAGAATAACAAGACACCCTCCTTTAGATAAAAACATGTTGACCCATATTGAGATACAAGACTCTACATTCGTATACAACCTGTAGCTGGATAAAAACCCTGGCTACGTGTTATTGCACCTCCCTTCCATCAAAGGGACGAAAGGGTAGAGTTCACAATGGAAGAGTTAGCTACAAGAAAACTATCAGTAACAAAAATAAAAAATATACATAATCTATAAAACTAAGAAAAAATAATGAGACTGTTATACCTTCTAATTTACTTGGACAGGGGGCCATTGTGTCCTAACTCATAATTATACCGCTTCTCCACAGGTTTGGGTAGTATGGAGGTTGACTCAACACACAAGAAGGGGAGCAAGTGGAAAAATTCAGTGTTTGGTGATTTGGGGATGAGTAGCTTGAGAGTGATGATCTCTCCAAGGACTCATGAAAGTATAATAATGACGGAAGGAATGAGTCATGTTGTGGTGGGGACCTCCACCCTTTATTTATAGCTTTTATGTCCTTATCTCTCATTTAGGGTTTCGAACCCTAATTATGGTTTTTAGGCTCCACTTAGGGGTTTAAGCCCTTTTTTGCTGTTTTTTAGCTCTTTTGGGGTTTTTAGCCCCGTTTGTGATATTTTTAGCTCTTTTGTGGATTTTTAGGCCCTTTTTAATATTTTTGAGCTATTTTAGAGAGAGTAAGGTTAAAACATAGGCGTGGAGGTCAAAAACGAGGAAAAGGGGTTAGGAAATGGATGCCTGTATATGGTGTAGGTCGTGTAGAGCTAGTTGAGCAATTTTTTGTGTTAGCAGATTTCCCCTTAATGTCTGAGGGCAGGAGCTCATCGTATGGCTGACGGACATCATAGGATCTTGGGGATAGTGGAGAGACCTGCAAAGAAGCGGTGGTTCGTCGTTCGAGACATGGTGACTTTTGGTTTTGTATTAATGTTGGTTCCCATCAATGGGTGAGATACAAAGCTTATGTGACATGGGTTTGTACGAGGTGTGCATACCCATGCTCGTAACAATGTCAAAAGAATAAATAATGGGACCAAGGCTCCAAAATGCAAGAGCCGACCCTATACAATTGTTGTTACACAATGGTAGCCTCAATGAGAGGATGAATACAATACTGATCTTGAAGAATTGATACATAGAACCCATGGAATTCTCATGGAATGCACTATATTCACCACTAATGACCTGCTATATCTGGAAGTTTACATAACTGTAGGGACTCTCTCACAGAGATTCAGAGTCTCTGTGGTACAATATGCTGCATCAATCATGAATCTATATAGAAGCACTGCTCTAGGGACTTCTGAACACTGGTTCCAACGCAACCCGAAAATCATAAGGGATATGAACGTATCTGGGTCCCTAAATAGACTCACTTATGTGCTAGAGTCAAGTGACAACCGGGGTCTTCGACCAAATAATGCACGGACCAATACCCTGTATGAATCTCAATAGTGCGATGATGTATATGAAGTTGAGCACGTGAGACACAACCATCCCGAGAGGCAGTAATGACTCCTCCCAGGTGGCCCAAGGAACTCATCAATAAGGTTAATGAAACCAGGATAGAGGACCTCTGGGTATATCCTCTGGAATAGATGTCTTATTGTCGACAGAGGGAGACTTGCAACTGACCAAGGTAATGATGTTTCCTTGACCAGAGCGTGAGGGGGATAACCAAAGATGTGGGACAATATGGGGAATGACTCACTAAATGGGGGGGAACAGGGGAAAGGAATCATAGGAGACTCAAAATTCCTTTGTTCAGAGTATGACGACAGGGCTAACCTGACAACAAATGAAATTGACTCATGGGAGGGGGATCATAGCTGTGATATCGAGAAAGTAACTGCAGATGGGAAAAAATTGGGGGGAGGGAACTTATAATTTTGATTTCTAGGGGATCCAAGGAAGACTCATCGCTAAATACTTTGAACAAAGGTGACCCAATGGGGGAATGCTATCGAACTATAATATGTGGGGTGGCACCTAAAGACACCTTTATGGCACGATCTCGTGGATTTTTAGCGAGCCCGAGAAAGTAAATGCTCGATGGTGCTTTCAATTTTAGAGAGTCTGAAAGCATGAAGAAGACTCCAGTGGGGTCTATTTTTCATTGATAGTCTCATGTGTCTAAAAAGGATAAAATTGTACATAGGAGAGCTATCCCACCATTTTTAGGGCATGGGAGACTTCTTTACCGTTGGTAGTCTAATCAGGCTAGAATAGGTTAAACCTGTACTGGACGGTCATTCAAATAATTTTACAACCATGAATGAAACCAAGTTTGCTCGATAATATTTTTTTGATGAGAAGGCTATAAAAGAACTTAAAGACAACCCATAGTGATCTTTTTCATAGAGTTTGTTCCCAATGCCTGCGAAAGCATAAAAGAATGCAAAGGGAAACGTTCCTAGATTGAGTGTGCCGAGGTGGTACTTTTCTTATGGTAGTCTACATAGTTCACAAAAGGATATAAATGAGGCTTATGTAGATGCCCTTTCCAGTACTTTAATGAGCGGGAAAGGAAGCAAGTGCGCTCGATGATCTTTTCATTCGTTTAGGAGCCAGAAAAGAGCTTAACAGAAAATCTATAATGGTAAACCAAGCAAGGGGGCACTAATGGTTCCTTCTTGCGGGACAATAGACGGTGGTCCAAAGTGGCCATCTGTGTGATATGGATGGAAAAGATGGCTTGTGAACATGTCAATACATACCAAGGAAGACTTGCACAGAGGCACACAAATCGAGGTGACTTCCAAGAAATGGTACAGAAAATCATGGGTGAAATGCGATACAAGGTTCTCACCAAAAGACAGAGAGCGAAAAACCAAAACCAACGGTGCAAACGGTGTCCCAAGCGGACTCCGAGTGGCTCTGCAGTGCTCGGAATAAAAATAGACCTCATGAGGCTTATAAATAGGGGGGGACCACATGACAAGTGTCATTGTTACTGTTCAGTGATGAGGTGGAGTGGAGAACCCCAGACTTCTTTCGCTAATTTCTTTTGATTCGATCAATGATTTTCTGATCTGTGAATTGCAGGTAAGAGTACATGCAAAAACCTTCTCTTTCATTAGTTTGGTTTTTTAGTTTGCTCACCCAGGGGCCTAGGCCGCTCTGAAAGGGTTTTTCGGGTCGGGTCGTGCCTTTTAAGGCCTAAGTCACGACTAAGTCATGCTTTTCAGCCAAACAACAGAGACCCAGTCACTTTTGTTGAGGTGATAGTTGTGACTTGGAGTCGCACCTGTTCAGCCAGAAAGTGCGACTCAGTCGCGTCTGCTTAGCCAAAAGTGCGACTCAGTCACGTATGTTTGGCCAAAAGTCACGGATTGGTTGCTGGTTCTGGCTGAAAGGGAGCGACTTTGCCCTTGGATGGGTTTTTGCTTATGGATGTGTGTGATAGGGACTTGGTTACTATGCAAGATTGCTCAAATTGTGTGGAGGGAGCAGGATTACAAAGGCATGCGAAGGGAGGCTTTGCAAACCACAGGTGTGAGGTATGCACTAGCTCATTGTGGACTGCTCAAGTTCATGCAGGTTCCTTTGATGAAGACCTTGTGATTGTTACTTGAGACCTTAGTGAGCTTCTGGGATGTTAGGGTGTTATAGCTGATTTCACCACTCCAAGTGAATCACACTTTGTATGGCCTTCCCCTATCCCGATGCAGACTCCTTGGACCCTATGGACCATTTTTTGTCGTTTGATGTTTCCTTGATCATCCCTAAAAACACGTGAAAAATGATACACGCGACTTTTAAACCTATAAGCGCGTATATACGCGTGTTTGACCACTAAAACCGCGTACATCGGGATGTGTGCATAATCCAAATCCTTTTGGATTTTTCCTTGACATGGATCCGACTCATTTGACTCCGGGCCTTCCCTATGCCTTGAGATCGCTTAAATTCGATCTTTCATTACCCCTTTGGAAGTTATATAAGGAACCCCTTGGTCCATTGAAGGCAAGAAGAGAGAATTGAGAGCAAAGAAACTATAGTCCATTGTTGCCGGAACTTATGCTTTAGTCTGCATCCCTTTTTGGAGCACTAGTGTGTTCTTCCCAATCTTGCCTTTTGCTTGTGAGCTTGCTATCAAGAGATGGAGGATTGAGGTGGTGGAGGCCCAAGTGGGGGATTCAGTTTCTCCGGTTCGTAGACGTGCCGTCAGAGGTTGTATCTTGTAATCTCTGATTTATATTAATAGAAATATATTTTCATGTCCAATAATGTGTGTTTGAATGAACATTTTATCCATGGGATTATGTCAAATGCTTGTACGTTATTTATTATATATGCTAGAATAGATCTAACACCATGATTTATAGAATGCTTGTATTTTTTTGCTTGTTGTTGAGGAAGTAATCTATCAATTCAAGCTGAAGATTGGAAAGCTCAATGGGGATCTACTT
Organism: Pseudotsuga menziesii; assembly: GCA_001517045.1. NCBI lineage: Eukaryota > Viridiplantae > Streptophyta > Pinopsida > Pinales > Pinaceae > Pseudotsuga > Pseudotsuga menziesii. Next base: position 325,004 of record LPNX011023781.1, read on the forward strand.
CAACCATCCAGAATAAGCTACGAGGTCTGATCCTTTAGTGTTAGACATTTAATTTCTATTGCATATTGGAAAGGATTGATTTCTGGAGTCAAGCTGTCTATTGTGGTACCCCAAGCCATAGGAATTTCTCTCTGTAACAGAATTGGCGACTCCGCTGGGGAGTTCCTAGTAGTTTTCCTTTGGGCGTTGTTTTATCGACATTCAATGAATTTGAATTGCTCTTTCTCTCTTGTTTCTATGTCGGGTTTGGGGGCATGTATGCCTAGTAGTGTTTGATTGGTGTAAAGTTTGTCTCAGCCTGTCTGTTTGCCTTGATTTTATGCACCTTTCTTCCTGTACGCGAGTTTTTAACTCACAGTCGTATATACATGCGGATTTCTCTACGATTTCCGCGTATACACGTGGGTTTACTGCGAACAGTCGTGTATGCCCTTGCTTTTGCCTTTTTGGGGGAGTTAATTGGTTGCTGGGTGAATTCTGATATTTGATGAGTCTCCTTTGGCACTTCCTGAGTCTGTTTAGACCTTTGTTTCTGACCAAGAACGGTTTTTTTAGGCTAATTTTTTTTTAATAAGGTTCTTGTCACGGCATTTTCGATTTTTTGTTTGAGATTAGTGCATTAGAGGTCTTTTACCTTAGTGCTTTGCTTGAGTGCTGTTTGTGTGTGCTTGTAGAGTCTAGGGTTCGTAGAATCATTCTTTTGCTTTTTGCATCTCATTTTATTTCAAAAAATCCAAAAACATTTGCTTATCATCATGCATTGCATTTTGCATCTTTGCATTGTACTTGCACTAGATTTGCTTTGGAGTACTAGTTAGGACTTCATATAGGAAAATTTGTATTCATCATTTGAAGAAAAATTGTGCACTTCACGTAGTAGCATACCCTGTTTTCATAGAAATAATGCATTTGCATTGATTGTTAGGTGTGCATTTTACTTCATATTGCATCATAACACCATTAGTTGCATGGTCATATCCCTTTTTTGAGTAATAAAGCCAATTAAAATCAACGCTAAAGTAAAATGACTTACACTCTTTTCTTTTCTAGGGTGCAACAACAAGCTTAGGTTTTAGGATCTTGGAATAGTTCATTATAAGTTAATTCTCCAAGATCACTAAACAACAACATGTATGTGTCTGTCCAGGTGAGTGTGTGAAATCCTTGGTATAAATAGTGTTTCTCAGGATCCTCCTCTCAAAAGGGAGTTAAGCATGAGGCAGTGTGAGCGGTTATTGATTGGGATGACCCCTAGTCATAACTGAGTAGCACCGGAGATATTTCCAGGATTGTATTCATATCTGGGGGCTCTTTCGAGAGTTTCGAGCTTTGCTACCCTGCCCATACGGTCAATCTCACCTGCGATTGTCTGCTTGAGCATTGATTATATTGAGGTGACCTTAGTGGCCTTACCTAGGATATCGAGGGGGTACTTTGCAGGGGTTATTCTGTGGGTGTCCTGGCCAGGTTGGGGTTGGACATCACAGTCACTTTACGTGTTGAAGCTGAGGGCCACAATAATTGGTTACGTTCCTCTGCTTATTGTGTATGGGAGTCTCAAGCCTCTCCTAGGCGAGACATACCTGCTTCATTTGGGAGCTCGTTTATCCAGCCCTTGTTTACCTAGATTTGGATTTGGATTTTATTAGTGATTGCTTTGTGCATGATAGTTGGCCTAGGGTTTACGTAAATAGAGAGTCTTTTCTATTTTTTGAGTCATTGTGGATTTGGGTGCGGCTCCTCGCCGTTCTCATTGTTTAGCAGGACTTCCGCCTTCTACTTATCCTCCTCCTTTGGGAGAGAGACCTAGATAGTCTAGGTGGACTATTTCGCACATTGACTCACACACCATGGGAGACCATTTAGAAGGTATTCCTGAACCACCTTCTCCCATTCGTGTAGACGATGGGGAGTTTACTCCTACTTACAATCCTTCACCCAACTTGGCTGAGTTAGGTCCCGTGATTTTTGAGATAGGAACTATGCACGATAGACCTAATCACTCTAGGGTTGATTCCCCATTGACACGTTACCGGTATGGAATGACAGAGGATGCCGAGACTCATTTTGAACCTGCCAGCACTAGCTACGATAGTTATGCTATGCCTGTTTTCCCTACACATGATTTGGCATTTCATGTTGAATCCGACTTCGAGCCTAACACTATGCCTGGGGGCACTCTCATTCCTTACCATGCGAAGAGTTTTGGGAGCACTAGTCACGTTGCACCTTCCGTCCCAGTGGTGGAAGTTACATCACATATCCCTCCTAGGTCTAGGGTTAGTGATCCGATTAGGATACCAGATCCGAGACGAGTGACGATAGGTGGTAGCACGTACATTATTACTCAGATTCCTTCATCCTCGATCCCTAGTTCTTCAAATGTACATCCTCCACCTTATTCGCGTGGTCCTTCGAGTAGGCATATGGCTATGAGTTAGGTCCATACTGCGGTTACTAAACCGATTGTGTCTCAGGTTTACATACCGCCCGTTGCTTCAGGAGGCTATGTTCATACTTCTAGAGGTCATGTTACTACTTCCGAGGCGTATATCCCTACTTCCGGTATGTATATCTCTACTTCCGGAGTGTATCTTCCTACCTACAGAGTGTCTCATGGGGCATCGCATGCGATGACTTATGGACCCTATTATGGGATGCAGTATGGACAGGGTTCTTCACCTTATGGAGGTAGGTATCAACAACCTGCTTACTCTCCTAATTATGGCTTTGTAGCTCCTACTAGTCAAGGTCCACCGCACTATGGTGCTTCCACACCACCCTATACGGGTCATACGGGAGGACACTATGGCCAAGGCCATGGTGGTAATCATGCCTATATGAATCAGGGAGCGGTCCATCGACCTCATCATCCTAGGCTCCCTTTCCTCCCGACGCTCAATCTTCCTGACTTATCGAGATTGACGAACGATCATGTGGCTCATGACCCGGCTTGGCCAGCTATCCCTACCAAACTTCCTTTGGACATACCTAAGTGCGAGGGCAAATCGGGAGAGGATCTGAGAGAACACGTTACTACGTTTCACCTATGGTGCTCTTCGAATTCCTTACATCAGGACTCAGTCCATTTGAGACTATTTCAACGCACCCTTATAGGGCCTGCCGCGAAATGGTATATAGAGTTAACTAGGGGAGCTTTCGCTTTGTTCGATGACCTTGCGATGACTTTTCTTAATCACTTCCAGCTACCAGTGCATTATGATGTTGGTACTTAACTCTTGTCAACATTTCAGCAAGATAAAGCCACACATATCTCTGATCATATTCAAGAGTGGCGTAGATGGAAGAGGTTAATTAAAGCTTTTATACTATCAGAGTTCCTCCTCGAGTGGTTCCTCAAGTCATTATTGTCGTATATAGCGAAGGATGTTTCCACATCTAGAGTGCAGAATGAGGAACAAGCGATTTTTAGGGAATAGGAACTAGACTTGATTTATGCTTAGTACGGTTTGTTGTATGAGATCATTCCCAATGCTCCTCGTTCTAGTTTTGATCCCAAAGTCAAACCTGGACCACATGCCGATGGCATTGTGGGTTGTGCAAGTGCGAAACCTGCGGATTCGGTTGCAAAACAAGTTATTCAATTGTCAATCAACCAATCTTCTTCAGGACAAGCTATGGCTTCGTCATAACCTCCCCAAACGATGAGTGTACTTTCTGTGCAATCATCGGACCAGAAGGGTAACTAGCAGCCCGGATGGAATAGAAAAAAGGGTAAAAATAATCGTAAGGGTGGGAATAAGAATGAGAATGCTAACAATAATGAAAAGAACGACCAAAATGCTGGGGGGGACAAGAAAGCTAAATGTAAGGTTAAGTTGCCTTGCAAGTTATGTAAGGACGATCACCTCACTTACTTATGCCCTCGTATTGAAGAAGCTTCAAGATTCTTGGCACAGGGCCCAGCTGTGCTAACTAATTCTTTACCGCATAATCAAAATATGAACTCGAAGTCCCATGACTAGTCTGGTGATGATGATCCGCCGGAGGGTAGTGGTCGTGGGTGCATTAACATGGTCCGTGCTACGAAAGTTATGACCCATGCGAAAGATTATGGTTCATCACAACCCAACCCAGGAAAAGATCCTGATCCACCAGGGTCCCCTTTGCACATTGAGAAACCTATGGATAAACCTAAGGATACACCTCGCATTCCTAAGGGAGTCCTTAAGCGTTCAGGTCATAATCCAAATGCCTGAGCCGCCCATAATTATTCAGTTGTCGAGGATTTGGGCCACACTCCTTGTGCGATGTCTGCATTGGAAGTGCTTCAGAGTTGTCCTTCGCAAAGGAAGGCGTTTCTTTCTACCCTTGGTGTGAACGATGATGATTCTTCCTCTGTGATCAAATTTGAAACTGCAGGACTTCAGCCTCGCTTGCCCTACTATGTGTCTCTTTTGGTTCACGTAGAATGTCTTAATATGACCGTCAAGGGCACTGTGATTGACGAGGGCATTGTTGCTTCTGTGATGTCTTTATCCTGTTGGAAGGGTCTAGGTTCTCCTGAGCTGTCTAAATCAACGACTATGTTAACTGCGTTCGATGGGAGATCTTTTAGGCCACACGACATCCTTCCTTCCCTTCCTCTTCGTGGATGGAGGAGGAGGACCCTTATGTGCTGCCGGCATGGGTAGTACAGTATTCTCACGCACACGACTACCTTTATACGGTTTTCCCTTCGGATGAAGCAATTATTGAGGCCATGTTGGGAGTTGAGCCACCGTGGGAGGAACTCCATCATAGATCATAATTTCTTCCAGAGGTTGACCACTTGGATCATGAGGATTTTAGGGCGGTTCTTAGTCAGAGAGTTGGTAGTCCTGTGGTTCCATTAAGCTCTCCTGGTTCGATGGCTGATGGAAACATAGCGAAAATATCGTCAACAATTCCTATCAACATCTCTCGTAATCCTGGCACGATAGAGAATGTCTATATTGGGGTGGAATGTTCCCATGCTGAGATTCTGGAATACACCGAGCTATTTAAGGAATTTCGTGATATTTTTGCTTGGTCTTACGATGAGATGCCAGGTATTGACCCTCGTATTGTCGAGCATGAGATTAAGACTTACCCCAACGCTAAGCCTGTTTGACAACGTTTACATGCGGTGAATCCTAGGAAAGCACCTGCGATTAAGGCAGAGATAGAGAAGCTGTTGAAAGCTGGTTTCATCTATCCCGTTCCCTTGACGGAGTGGGTCTCAAACCCCATTCCGGTGGATAAGAATCAGGGAGCGATCCACATATGCACTGAATTCCGTGATTTAAATCATGCTTGTCCTAAGGACAACTTCCCCACACCATTTATAGATCATATTTTGGATGAGTGTGCGGGTAGCGAGGTGTTCTCCTTTATGGACGGCTTTTCCGGATATAATCAGATACAGATTAAATCTGAGGACCAACATAAGACTGCATTTATTTGTCCTTGGGGAACATTTGCATATCAAAAAATGACTTTCGGCCTTAAAAACACTGGAGCTACGTTTCAGCGGGCAATGACCTTGATCTTCCACGATCTCAAGTCAATTATTGAGGTATTTTTGGATGACCTCGCTGCTCATTCTCGCATGAGAATGCGTCATACCTATCACTTGAGATTGGCATTCGAAAGATGCCGGCACTATTCAGTTAGACTAAATCCTCACAAGTGCATCTTTTGTGTGAAGTCAGGGCGTTTATTAGGGTTCATCGTTTCTAAAGAGGGTATAAGAGTCGACCCTTTGAAGGTTGAGGCAATACTTTAGTTGTCTCCTCGAAGAATATTCGTCATCTTCAGTGTTTGCAAGGCATGGAAAACTTCTTACGAAGATTTGTTGTCAACTTTGCCAATTTGACTAGAGGCTTCATGCGTCTCTTGAAGAAGGACACCCCCTTTTATTGGGATGAGCGAGCCCAGGAGTCCTTCGATGCACTCAAGCGAGACCTAGCATTGGCCCCGGTGATTAGTCCTCCGGATTATAGTCACGATTTTCTATTATATGTGGCTACGTCCCTAGAGACGATTGGTATGGTTTTGGTTCAAGCGGATGAGGAGCTCCAAGAGCATGTCATATATTATTTGAGCCGAAACCTTATTGACACAAAGATTCATTATTCTCATGTCGAGAAGCTTGCTTTAGCTACCGTACATGTGGTTCAGTGGTTGAGACATTATATTCTCCTTCGCTAGACCTTGGTTGTGGCCCATGTCAATCTGTTTCAATTCGTCCTCACCCGAAGGATGATTGGGGGAAAATATAATAAATGGATTGTCATTCTGCAAGAATTTGATCTTTAGTTTGTTTCGACAAAGTCGAAGAAGTTTTTAATTTTTGTGGAGCTTATATCGGATTTCCCGAGTGAGGCTGAGGAGTTGGTTTGTGAAGATATGTTTGTCGATGAACACATCTTCTTAATCTCAATGTTAGACCCATGGTATGGGGATATCATAATATATTTACAAACACTGAAGACCCCTACTCACCTCTCGCGAGATGAATGATGACGATTATGTCACGTCTCTAAGAACTACATCATAGTGGACAATACTTTGTACCGCCGTGGGGTAGATTCCATTTTACGATGTTGTTTAACTCATGAAGAGGCTAAGGTAGTGCTGAATGATTGCCACGGAGGGGCGTGTGGTGGTCATTTATCTAGGCTTTCTACAGCTCAAAATATTTTAAGAGAGGGTTATTCTGGCCGTCGATCTTTAAGGATTGTGTTGACGCGGTCAAGAGGTGCCACCCTTGCCAGGTGTTCGCACGTAATATGTGCTCGAAACCTGCCCCGTTACATCCCATTATCACCGTCGGTCCCTTCACTAAGTGGGGGATTGATTTTATGGATTGCAACCCAGCGTCGGCTGAGGGACACCATCACATTATAGTGGCTATTGATTATTTCACGAAATGGGCTGAGGCTATGCCTACAGTAAAATTCGACGGTGAGACAGCCGCTCACTTTGTGTTCAACCAAATTATTACTCGGTTTGGGATTCCGAAAGAGCTTGTCACTGACCATGGCTCGCACTTTCAGAACCGTATGATGGAAGAGTTGGCATCCAAGTTAGGGTATAAGCAAGAGCATTCATCTTCTTACTACCCCTAAGTGAATGGACAGGTAGAGGCAGTGAATAAATCACTCAAATCCATTCTCCAACGAACCATCGCACAAAGTAGGAATAATTGGCACATTATGTTATATCCTGCTTTGTGGGCATATTGAACTGCTGTTAAGACTGCCACTGGTTTTTCTCCATATCAGCTTGTACATGGAGTGGAGTCGATATTACCGGTTGAATGCGAAATTCCTTCGTTGAAGCTAGCTATAGAACTCTTACCAGACACTTCCCCATTGGAGGAGTGTTTGGTTCACCTTGAGCAACTTGATGAGCAGCGTTGGGATGCCTTGGTGGCTCTAGAAGTCAATAAACGTCGCGTAAAGGTCCAGTACGATAAATCTGTCCGTCCAAGGAGGTTTAGTGAAGGAGACTTGCTCCTTTTGTGGGATCAACCAAAAGAACCCTTGGGGGCAAGGAAATTTAATCCTATGTGGCGTGGTCCTTACGTGGTCAAGCGTGTGTTAGAGAAGGGTGCATATGAGTTGGTGGATTACAAAGGAAAGGCCTTGGCGGAGCCTAGAAATTGGCTCTATCTCAAGAAATACTATGCATAATCTTTAGCCAAGGCTTCTTGTTGTATATTATTGTACAACTTTGCATAGTTAGGTCTTTTTCTTATCGTGATCAGGTTTGTAATTAGTTTCTGTTTCTTTTGGTAGATGTCAAGGGAATCTTCCACCTACATAGGATTCGCGGATGGTGCAAGCCATCACATTCAACACTCAACCTCCACTGCTTGGGTGATTTATACTCCGATGGGTCATGTACTGTCTTTAGGAGGCATATGTCTACGGCCATTTTCCAACAATGTTGTTGAATACATTGCCGTTATCGAGCTTCTATGGGATGCCATTTTACATGGAGTTCTATCTCTTCAGGTATGTCTTGATTCGGAGTTAGTAGTGTCACAGCTCAATGGTTTGTACCATGTTAGAGATCTGACGTTATTGAGAAGATTCTTACGTGTGAGATTGTTAGAATGACAATTTGATAGTATAACATATATACATATTCCAAGAAATAATAATCAAGTTGCTGACTCATATGCTAACTATGTGTTAGAATGGCATTTGTTTCATCCACAATAAATTAATCACAAACACAATTTTTACACATTTAAATAAATAAATAGATCACCATAAAACTTTTTATATATACATCAAAAATGTGATAATACATAGTGCTATGATACAAAATTGGGGCTTTCAAGCCACCATCATATAATACACGGTCGTACAAAATGTATACACTCCCAGGTGTCTAATCCTGTGGAGGTGGAGGAGGGTTGTGATCATGGAAGGTCACTATGGCTCTAGCTAGCCGTAGGAATAAACACACCCATGCGCGTAGTACACCCACCACCTACCACTGCATAGCCTCAGGCAAGTCCTCGACTTGCACCATGGGAACTCTATGTGTCAATCTCACAAAGTTGATATGAATGCTCTGGAGCGTTCGCTCCGCATCCAAACCCGTGATGTCATCTCCTCTTCCCCTCCGTCTATGACAAGGGAAGCCCTCTGGCCGTTGTGGTCCCACATCTGCACAGAAATGGTAGATGTCACTATGTATCATCACCCAAAAATATGTCTTTTTGATTCCGTATAATCAAGAAAATACAAAAAAATTAAATAACTCAAAATTTAAAAAGAGAGGGTCGAGATTTGTTACATATATCACCATATGCCGATCTTGGTGGTAACGGCATGTTTGGGTCCCCCCGAAAATCTATCCCTGTGTAGGGGTAGTCATCGATGGCAACTATTTGTTGTCGCCACCACGGAAAGAAGTCAGTTGGATATGGGTTGGCCACCCTACCACCCCCCAGTCTGCGCATAGCATCTGCCCAATGCCGTTGGGCCGGATCTCGAACCCCGTGAAGAGGAACATCCACTCTGTGGCTTAATCCTGGAACACGCTCGAAGAAAAACGTGCTCAAAATACTGTTGAACCCGAAGTTTTGCACTCTGCCTGCCTTACACTCACTGAGCTGATGTTTCATGTTGCTCAGTAGTGTAGTGCTCCAGTCGTAGATTGTGGGTCTCATGCACTCCACTACATAGAACATCAGAGGCCGCGAAGCCTAGTGGAGTGATGCCAAGCCTGCTATCCTGCCCACTGTCAATAATATGGCCTTTAGGCCCAGAACCTGTATAGAATTGGTAGGGACTTGACTCCCCACCTTCTCGATGCCTAGATAACAGTACACCGCAATGTACTCGTCGATAGTCAGGCCACCTCCTGGCCCACCACGGGAACGAAGGTTCACCACTTCCCTTCGTCTAGAAAGCCCAGTGATAAAGTATATGTCCTTGACCTCTATGGTGAGGGACATCCCATCTATATGGAAGGACTCCGAGTCTAGATCCCAGTAATCCACCAACATCTGTAATAGTCTTGGTTTGGCCCTCAAACCACCAAGACACCAAAACTTGTAGAGTCTGCATGCACATAGAGATTGTTGAGCCATTAAGTCAACCCTTACTGCTTCCTCTACTTCACCATGCTCACGCTCTCTCCACTCTAGGACCATCCTGCACAAGAAATTGCAAATTTTCCCATTAGTTTATTGAAAAAACCATATGTGTGGCCTCATATGCGACTGTTTTCAAAACAACCGCATATGTACGCAGATTTGAGGCCATTTTCCGCGTATATCTAGCCCTATACGCGGAAAAAACCTCAATTTCCACGTGGGCTGTAGCGCCCATTATGGGTTGGCCTAGAAACCGTATTTGACCATGGAAATCCATAAAAATTATATCGAAATGAAAGAGGAGAGCATGAGTAAATACTTGGAAGAAACGGTAGTGAATTCCGCTGGCTGGATCTTCTGGAATTCGCTGTTGAAAATCAGAGCTCAAATGGGTAAAAGTTTCAAATGATTTATAATATTTTGAATTTTTTACTATTTATAGAAAATTTTCAATATTTGAAAATTTTTACCCCCTTTCCTATAGTTTTGACATTTTCTAACCATTTTGGACCGTTTTTGACATAATTTGTGATGTAGAGGACCTTTTTCAGTGCCGTTTCAGCCATAGGATTGACCCGTTCGTGCCGATCTCAGGTATCATATCTAAACTGGCATATAGGTTAGGTTTTATCATCATTTGCATTTTGCATAACCTTATGACCATCTCATCATGACCTTAGGTACGAACCTACTCTATTATGTCACGGAACCTTCTTGGTGCTTTAGAAGTGGTATGATATGAGTGGTAGAGCTTTGCCTTACATGGGTACCCTAGTTAGCACCTTATTTGCATTTGGTGCCCATGCTGACGTTTTCTCCTTTAGGGTGTGGGAGTTCATTGTATAATACTGCCATGACATTTCGCAAGAGCCTCATACTCCTCTTGATCTTTTACTGGCCTATTTCCGTCAGGACTCCCTCATGTCAAGTTGTGAATGCATTATTATGAGCTTTCCTGCCTTATTGAGCTTTATGCCGACTCCCCTGACATTGCGTTTCAGCCATATAGCCTGAGCTGGTCTCATGTCTAGCCATGCAGAGCCATTTTTTATATATCCTTCGCAGCTTGATTCCTTTTTACCGGGAGGGGATTTTCCCCCGAGTGTCGATATCCTGCACATGTATCCTTGCATTGAGCATAGGTATGTTCCACTACTTGGAACTAGTTTGTTTTCTCTTATGACACTCGTCTCCTCCTAGTTTGTAACTATAAAGCTATTTTATTCTTTTTTCAAGCTTTTTAAATAACTGAAAAAGTCCAAAAGAAAATAAAAAAACCAAAAATCCGGACAAGGAAAGATGTTATCTGTGGCAGTTGTCGAGTCATGTCGCCTTCAAACAGAGCACTGTATATCACATCCATTGGTTGGGTTATATTTTTACTTTAGGATTTGTACTCGTTTATCTAAGTTTATCTCCACCGACTGGTTAAGCTTCCAGTCCCTATGGAGCCTCTGTTGATGCCTCCTGTGTCGCAAAGATGTCCCAGTTTGTATATCAAGTCTATGCTGCCTTCATTCAGTCACCATACGCTGTTATGTTGTTGTTCAAAGGAAGTTGAAGCCTGAGTCAGCCATTCCTTAGTTATATTGACTTTGCATGTCGGCCATTCCCGGTACAGTTACTGGTTCGTGCACCCTATGATCGAGTCCTTCCACATTATACAAATTTGTTGAGTACCTCGTGTTGGATGATGGGGGGTGCCTTAATGCCCTCCTTCCAGCGGATTTCATCCCATCGACTTCAGATCATTTATTCTGGGATTGGAATCTAGAGTCATTTTGAGTGCCTTGAGACTTGCAGTCATCAATGATAGGTTCTCTCGCCATCGACAGTTCTTGGGAATACACCAATGTCCCCTGATCGATGGATCCTTTCAAGTGTTTGACCTCAACACATTTATTCACACTTGTTAGTTTGCACTCTAGTACCTTGATTCCCATTTTCATTATCGGTGGGTGATCTCACGTCTGTTAACAGTATACATTAATGACCAGTAATCAGACGATGGACTACTATGTTCAACCTTGACACCTCTATTCGCACAGTAGGACATGTACTCGTAGCGGTTTGTGTAGAAGACTTTCCAGATTGGTGGCATCTCTTATATGCTACCTCCTTAATCGTGCAGTGTTCATGAGATTTCAGCTCTCATGACTTGATTCCAATATATGTCAGATATTTCCAGCCACTATGGAGATCTTGATATGTTATATCTTTAGCCATTATGGAGATCATGGTCCTTTGTATATCTTCATCATGGATATTCTGATCTATGTATATTGTACGTGGCGATGACCACATATGTGATATCATGTATCATGCCTATTCATGGGCATTGTACTCTTATGTATCTGGGAATGCTATATGTACTTGCAGTTATGTGCAGAGTTGTATTAGTGTACTATGCTGATTGGGTGGCTGGTATTCCATTTGGGATCCTTCATCACTCCACTTCTGGGATGGATTTATAATGTATTTCGGACATCGTATGACCCCTCTGACCTCACACATCAGGGGGCATCTGTTATAGTTGATTTCACCACTCTAGGTGAATCACACTTTGTATGGCATTCCCCTGTCTCGCTGCAGACTTCTTGGACCCTATGGACCATTTTTTGTCCTTTGATGTTTCCTTGATCATCCCTAAAAACATGTGAAAAATGATACACGCGACTTTTAATCCTATAAGCGCGTATATACGCGGGTTTGACCTCTAAAACTGCGTACATCGAGATGTGTGCATAATCCAAATCCTTTTGGAGTTTTCCTTGACATGGATCTGACTCAGTTGACTCTTGGTCTTCCCTATGCCTTGAGATCGCTCAGATTCGACCTTTCATTACCCCTTTGGAAGCTATATAAGGAACGCCTTGGTACATTGAAGGCAAGAAGAGAGAATTGAGAGCAAAGAAACTATAGTCCATTGTTTCCGGAACTTATGCTTGAGTCTGCATCCCTTTCTCCCTTGGAGCACTAGTGTGTTCTTCCCAAGCTTGCCTTTTGCTTGTGAACTTGCTATCGAGAGATGGAGGATTGAGGTGGTGGAGACCCAAGTGGGGGATTCAGTTTCTTCGGTTCGCAGACGTGCCTTCAGAGGTTGTATGTTGTAATCTCTGATTTATATTAATAGAAATATCTTTTCCTGTCCAATAATGTGTGTTTGAATGAATATTTTATCCATGGGATTATGTCAAATGCTTGTACGTTATTGATTATATATGCTAGAATAGATCTAACACCATGATCTATAGAATGCTTGTATTGTTTACTTGTTGTTGAGGAAGTAATCTATCAATTCAAGTTGAAGATTGGAAAGCTCAACAGGGATCTACTTCAACTGCCCGGAATAAGGTACGAGGTCCGATCCTTTAGTGTTAGACATTTAATTTCTATTGCATATTGGAAAGGATTGATTTCTGGAGTCAAGCTGTCTGTTGTGGTACCCCAAGCCATAGGAATTTCTCTTCATAACATGGGGGGGAGTGCTTCATCATACAAGGGCAGCGTCTTGAGATTACACTGCAGGATGTGTACTTCCTGAATGGGCTCCCGATGTTGGGAGTGATTGGAAATATGGCGCCAAAGATCTCACACGGGGAGACTCTAGATGAGCTCTGTGAGAGGCATTTTTATGGTTCTAGGTATGTGCATGGGTCATACATCTTACTTGTTGATATTGAATGTCTTTTGACTCGGTCAGTTGTAGCGATGGCGTTGCATATCTTGGGTTCGTCTGGGAACCACAAGGTATCTGGGGGGAAGCTCTAGACGGTGGAGAGTGCGATGGGGAGAACATATTTTGGATGGGCCCATATGTACTTGACCGCGGTTCAGCATGCACTGAGTTGCATGAAGACGGTTGGTGGGGACTTTTGATTTGCTTCCTTCCTATGCTCTTTCTTATTTGAGAGGGTTCTGACTCTTCGACCGCACTTAGCAGTGCGGGATGGTGGGCCTTGAGAGACATGGATACGCAGGTGGTGTGAGATGATGGTGCGTGAGGGGGGCGGCATGGTGGGCCACTTCTTTACTAAGGAGCTGCTAGAGTAGTGGAGACAACTCCCAGTAGTCATTGAGGACTACCCATATGCTGATATGGATTACCAGAGGGACCCAAAGATGCCTCGGCCTCCAGGCTAGGCCCAGGGACTAGCTGGTACGTATACATGATGTTTTATGTGTTTACATTCATATATAGAGTACTTAGCTTATTGGTAGCTAGTCGATGTGCAGGGACTGATGACATACTTGTGTGCATGTACAGATATTGGTCCTCTCCCGCCAGCAGGACATCAATGCCAGATGGCTAGGGTGGAGGGACTGGATCTGCCCGGACAGGGATGCAAGAGGGAGCGACAGACTTTGGACGAGATTCAATAACATGTGGAGCACCTACTGGAGGGAGTCACAGATGATGGTTGGTAGCATCTAGATGATGAGCTTATCGCTGCCTGTTACCATGCTCCCCGTGAGTGGATTCCTTTGATGAAGAGGATTGTTGTCACTACTGAGTATGTGTGAGCAACAACACGGGGAGACGTGCCCATGGACGATGATGATGAATCTGAGGAGGGGGAGGAGGATGAGGAGGAGATGAAGTCAAAGGAGCAGGATGATGAGTCCATCTCTGATTAGCAGCTAGTGGAGCTTCCCATAGTGCATTGGTGCTCTTAGGATTTTTGTACCACTATGTATATTCAGCTGAGAGAGCTTGTGTAGCTTCTCATTTTGTACTAGACATATTATGACATGCGATATATATATTACTTGATGCACGTGGATGCACCTTTTTAATGGTTTTATGTGTGAGTCTTTTTATGATGAAAAATGCCTAGATGTATGTTACACATGTATGTATGATTATATGGTGATGCATGATGCAGTTTTTATATGTTTCCTATATGCGATGATGAAGATGCCATTCTAGAATATCGTTAGCCATTTGATCTGCTACACTATTGAGGTTTCTGGGAACATGTGTGAATGTAATGGATTCAAATGTTCTAACCATTTGTTTAGTGCACCGAAATTTTCTAAAAAGGCAGGATCGCGTACCCGGTAGCATTTATTAAACTGGGAGACAAGCAGCTGGGTGTCTAAGTAGACATCGAGGTGAAGAATACCCAAATGGAGGGTGACAACCAAGAGGGCAGTGACACCATCATACTCATCCTGGTTGTTAGTTGCGATGCCAACACACATTCTGTCGATGTGGATTAACTCATGTGATGAGGAATATATAACCCACGCACCTGAGGCAAGATTTGGAGACCATCTGCTTGCTCCATCAGTAAATCCAGTGTAGCGATGTGAGGTAGGATCCATCTGGAGCAATAAAGGAAGCAAAGTGTAAGACTCACTTCAATAACTGTGTAAAACAAAAAAGAAAATACTATGCTACAAGTGACTCATTGTAGTGATGTTAGGCGTAAAATCTCTTGAGGTAGAGCCCATTGCGGGGTTTCTTCAACAGTTTTCCATCAAAGTTAGCAAGAATGTATGCCCCCTTTCCAAGGTAGTGGCAAATGATATGTGGGTCATACCACATGGACTCGAACTTCCCTTTGCCCAACTTATCGTTGGCTTGGTCACAAACAATGACCATATCTCCTTCGCTAAAGGTGCGAGGGTGGACATGGGAGTCAAAATGTGATTTCGACCAGGTTTTGGTTGCTTCGATGGATTGGAGAGCAGCACGACAGTCCTTGTTGGTTTGTTAAAGCAAGAGGAGGTGTTATTCTAGAGGCAAAGTGTTGGGAAGGAGTTCTACGGCGAGGCAAAGCGAAGGGATCTGACACTCTATGGGAAGTACCGATTAAATGTTGTGTACCAAATGGAAAGGGGTGAACCCGGTGGCGGTCTTCATGGATGTGCGGTAAGCCCATAGGGTGGAAAATAGTATGTAGTTCCAGTTAGTTTTGTGATTCCCTATAATTTGTTGGAGCATGGTTTTAATGATTTTGTTGACCACTTCGACTTGGCCATTGCCCTGGGGGTAGTAGGAAGACGAGTATTGGTGTTCGAACTTCAACATGGTTGAAAGCTTTGTCCAAACAACGTCTTCAAAATGGATACCATGGTCTGAGATGATCTGTTGGGGAACACCAAAACGTGAAATGACGTGGTTGAAGAAAAATCTCGCCATCATTTCAGGTTTGCAATTGAATGTGCGAACGGCCTCATCCCACTTAATGAATTAATTGACAACACAATGATGTATTTATGGCCACTGGTCAAGGTCAGGATAATTGTCATGAAGTCGATCGCCCACTTGTAGAAGGGACCAACTGTGACCATGGGGTGTAGTGGCGTGGGGGGAGTCCTTTCTTTTGGGGCAAAGAGTTGACAGCTATGGCAGCGTTTGACTACCTCAATACAATCAATGAAAATGGAAGGCAAAAAATAGCTGGCACATAGAATATTCTAAGAAGATGCCAAACCAGATAGGTGGCCACTGCAGGCTTCACTATGACAGTCATTGAGGACCTGTTCAGCCTCGTCATGGGTGAGGCAACATCGTAGTATGGTATCGATGCTCGGATGGTACAGAACATCTCCAATAAGGATAAGGCAAGTGAATTGGTGTCGGATACGTCATCTGTCTTCACAGATTAAGTGAGCCTTGAACTTTTGGGTGCACAAGTATAGGAGAATTACCCCATACCAAGGATCTTCCGTGGAGATGATGAATAAGAATTTGCCAGGAAGATTGATTGTGAGTGGTTTTGGTGCGGATGATGGGGACAAGTCTGTCATTAGTGTAGCTAGTACCAATGCTTTGATGCCTTTCGGGGCAATGAATTCCAAGTCGAACTCCTGGAGGATGACTACCCACTTGGCCGCGCGACCTTGTAGGAGGCAGCGGCTCAAGAGGTACCGCATAGGATCGGAATCGACCACTACTCGAGTATGGTTTTCGATAATGTAATGGCGTAGATTTTGGACCGAGAATATGATGACGAGGGCCATCTTCTCTTCAGTCAAATATCCAAGGGGGGCCTGTTCATCTTCTGAATAACATAGTAAATTACGTGCTCTTGACGAGCATTGTCTTAGTGGACCAAAACTCTAGCGATGGCATTTTCAGAGGTCAACACATAGAGGATGAAGTCCTCGGTGAATTTAGGTGCAGATAATAATGGGCTGAAAGCCAGATCTTGTTTTAGTGTGTCAAACACATCTTGCGCTCGCTGATCCCAAATAAATGGAATGTTGGACCTATGAAGCGTGCGTAAGAAATCATGGGCTTTCATTGTGTATTCTAGTATGAAGTGACGAAGGAATTTGGATCTTCCTTGGAGACTCTGCAACTCGCACAAAGTCCGTGGTGACGGTAGGTCAAGGATGGCTTGAAATTTAAGAGGGTCAACTATCATCCCTTTGCGGGACATAATGAACCCAAGCATACGGCCTGCTGGGACACAAAAAACACACTTGAGCGGGTTCAAGCAGATTTTGTACTTGTGACATCGTAGGAAGACCTATCGCAAGTCATCTAAGTGTTATGAGTGCTTTCGTGACTATGTGGTAAGGTCGTCCAGATAAACCAATATAGTGTGAATAAGGTCATGGAAGCAATATGTCATGACATGTTGAAAAGTGGCTCCAGCGTTTTTTATCCCAAAGGGAATCACTCGATATGTGAATGTGCCCCAAGGTGTTGTAAACGCAGTCTTGTGTCGATCTTCCTTTTGGATCTAAATTTGGTTGTGTTCGGAAAAACTGTCCATGAAGGAAAAGACCTCATGTTCGGCGTAGGCATCGATGATTTGATCAATAAATGTGGTTGGGAAGTTGTCTTTGGGACAAGCCAAATTCAAATCACGGAAATCTATACAAACACGGATGTTGCCCTGCTTTTTATTTATGAAAACATGGTTGGAAACCCAAGTGGTGTATGCAATGGGGTAGATGAAATCGGCTGTGTGCAGCTTCTTTATTTTAGCTTTGACTGCAGCAATTTTGGAAGGATGGATGGGTCTCTGCTTTTGATGGACGGGTGCCATGTCAGGCCAGGTATTGATGTGATGTTCAATGATGGATGAATCCAATCCCAACATCTCGATGTACGACCAAGAAAAGATGTTGTGGAACTCTTGAAAAAGCGTTTTGTGGGAAGCGACTTCTTCAGAGGAGCATGATGCCCCCAGCGTGATCTCTTCAACGAACTCAGGTTTGATTGAGATGTTGACCTTGATGGTAGGTGAGATATTGGCCATGTTCCCCTCTTCAAAGACGTCAGGTGCCGGAATGGGGTTTTTGAACTAGTCAACCTTCCCGTGGATGAAATACTTGGCTTCTGCTGAAAAATGATCTGATGACAATAGAGGTTCTTCAGGGATGAAGAAGGAGCAGTGGTGCATATCATCCCATGGGTATTCAAGAGTTGATATAGCTTCCAGGATCTCCTTATCGTTTTTGAAACAATGGTTGGATAGATCTGACAAGTCCTCTATGGTTGCGGGGACGGGTGGGTCAGTGGAGTTGGAAATCATGTAGATGGTGTTGGTGGTCGAAGAAGAAACCAGAGGGTGAATCTCCTTGATGACACTGATTTCAGATTCAATGGAATGTTTTTGAAGATTTCTAAGGGCAGCCCAAAAATCGGCCAAGTCTTGGCAGTGGTGAGAATAGTGTTAGTACAATTCGCAAAGTGTGCATGCATGGTTTGTTCTCAACGACTTGTTTTTCACTGTTGGCTGAGTTAGGATGACATCTATCATAAGATTCTCCATTGTAACCATGGCATCTAGGTGTCTACAAAAAATAGGGACTTTTGGAGACCTCTAGGTTAAGTGACCATGTATGTCACACACAACGCAAGGTGGAGTCGATCGAGGTTCGACTACTGCTTTGGTGTTTTTTCCCCTAGCCCTCTTCAGATGAGGTGAAGCTGAAGCAGGCATGAAAGGAGGTTTTTGTGGTCCAGGAGGGGGGCGTGACTCAACCGCAATGGGTTGAACAAGAGTCAACACAACTTTGGGCATCAGATGTTGGGCAGGTGGTTTGAGGTACCACATAGGAATCCCCAATGTAAAATTGGGCAAGTTCAAAGTAGCCATCATAGGCTTACTCACGATGCCAGATCGGGGGAAAAGGAAGGGAATCATGTGGACTAGGAGAGAGCCCCAATAATTCCCTGGTGATTTCATGTGAGGCTGCGGTTGTGGTTGGGGTTGCTACTGTGGATGGGGTTTGGGTGGAACAGTGCTAGATGAGAGCATGCAAAAATATGCAGTGTCGCTTGATGCTGGCAGCAGAGGTAAAGATGGGAAGGAATCCGTCATGGAGGTGTTGACTAACAATCGAGGGCCTGTAACTGACCAAGAAGGGATGGCTACGCTGTCAGTGGAGGTATCAATGGTAGGGATGACATTGTTCGTTGTGGCTAGCCCCTGCGGATCGTGGTACATTAATTGCTCCATCGTCACAATTTTCTTGTCATGAGGGAACATCATAAGGTGGAAAACAGTAGATGCCACAGCCCTCATAGCATACATGTAACTACGTCCGAGGAGAAGGTTATAATCAAGTTGAGCATTCAAAACCTCTATGTCAACCAAAATCATCTTACTGGCTAACATTATAGGGACATGCGAAATAATGCCCTAGGATTTTGTGGGATGACCATCATAGGCGCATAGTGTAGTGGCAGATGTTTGGAGGGTAGGGGACCTGAGTTTCTTCTAGACAAATGTTGAAATGACATAGGTGGATGCCCCTTCATCGATGATACATCGATGTATGACCAAATTCTGAATTGAGACCAGAATCTGGAAGGAGATTGTGGATGGAATTCTTGTCTCTCCTTGATCCACATCGAATGTGATCAACCTGGAATTGAAGGGATCCACAACACCAAGTGCAGATAACATTGCTTTCCGCTATGGCGGGCATGTTTTGATCACCTAGACAGAGGACATGGCTATAGGTGATTGATCCAAGTCATCAACAATGGTGTAATTCATGGCAGCTCTAGCAGTGGCATTGTTGGCGATACATCAAACGAGAAATCATGGACCTCTAGCCGCCCCGTCACGAGGGGTGGGAGTAACTGGAGTGGCATGTTGTGAGTGCCAGAGGTGGATGTCATTGATGGGTCAGTAGTTTCCATGGTGGACCCATATTTTTGTCTGGTCTAGAGGTTCACTTCCTTAGTTGATAGTGTCATCAGGTGATGGATACCAGTCTTCGTAGGTAGAGCCGCGGTGGGTGCTACAGGAATAGGTGGGGGCAGGGGAACAGTTGCAACCATTCCTTGGATTGGGAACGGGTTCTAGAGTACCATGGGCGTAGGGCCTGGCGGCGTTGGGTTGGTTTGAGCCTATGCTACCTCATTGGTGTCCCGTTGAGCTTTGTTTTGGAGAAACTACTTGACACGGTCCATATGCGGGCATTCATGGGTATAATGACCGTAAACATTGCATAACTTACACTGATGATTAGTTTGGAAGGGATCGGTTCATCCTGGTCGATTAGGTTGTTGGGTGCTTTGCACCGATGGGTTGGCACCATTGTTGTTAGGAGGGTTAGGTTGTTGTCTACCTCCTTGTGGTTGGTTGTTTCCATGGTTCCTTCCATGGTTTTTCTTACCCTTCCCTTGTTGGTTATTAGGGGCAGGTTGGCTGGGAAGGTTATGCTGAGCAAAAACCTGTCCTATGGAAAATGGAGGGGATGAGGTAGGAGTCAACACTTGTGGCACTGGTGGTGCGTAATAGACTAGTGGAGCTGGGGGAGTTACGAATCCAGCCATTTGGACCAAATACGGTTGTGCCATCCAAGTTGGTGCATGGGCATGTTGATTTGGTGCAAGTTGTGCATAAAAGGGTGTGGCTCTAGACTGAGCCATCATCCTTGAGTAGTTGGGTACTTGGTTTGGTTGCGCAATACTAGGGGTGTTGCTTGGGTACAGTCGCATCATAGGAGGTGTCGCATAGCACTATGGGTGTTGGGAGACATAGCCTATGATTCCATCCGCAGCATGGGATGCCCCCAGTGCATCACAACGAAAGGTGCCAGCACAGGGAGCATTTGGAATGATGGTGTAGAGGTATCCAGACTGAGCATAAATCAAATCGGATTGTTGGGCCTTCAAGATGGCCTCTTACTCGGATTGGGGACGCTCAGAGGAAACATCCTTGGCTATGGGTGGTAGCAAGGTTTTTAAGAACCAATCTAGAAAGATCCTTCCCTCAAGCTAAATCTTGCACAGGCTACGGCGTCGCCGCCACTCATGGATGTGGTGAGTTATGTGGGTTGCAGTGTTTTGGCGGTAATATAGTAGGATTTCTATGCCCTCGTCATAGCGGATAGGGAGTTGGAAATATTACAGGAACATGAAGGCTAAGGAATTGAATTCCGGGTAAGAGGCCTGAGGTAGCTCAATATACCATTTCACTGTGGCGCCTATGAGGGTGTGCTAGAATAGCCTAAGTCTGATCGAATTTTCTGTAATGTTGTTTGACGAGCACCATAGATGAAACTTCATGATGTGGTTTTGGGGGTACTCACCTGCCTTCCCTTCAAACTTTGGAATGTTTGATGGGAGTTTGGTTGGAATAGGAGGCTAGTGGGGTTGATGACAAATTGGGTCATTGGTTAACCTAGCCAAATAAGGAAAGTTGAGGTATGCCATGAATGGGAGGTTAGACCCAAGGTTGGTGTGTAAGGCACCGACAATGACGCTAGAGTTTGTAGGGGTGTAATGTCCGTGCATGACTGGGGCAACTGAGCCCGACTTCCTGCAATGGGGATAGTCGGGATGGTCGTGGAAGGGCCGCTGCCCCCAGGTATGAGAGGTGGTACTGTGGTAATGACAGGAGTTGGTGTGGGCCTGCCACTAATGGGTAGTAGACTCACCATGGCATTCGCAGCAGTAGTAGGACCACTGGCTGAGATGTTGGTGATGATGTGAGGCATGGACGTGGGTCCGCTACCAACCATCCCTCTAAAGAAGGGGTCAGGATTTACGCCAACCATGGGGCTAGACAGTGCAGTGAAAAGGTTCGGCTCAGACTTGTAGGAATCTGAGTCAGAATCGGAGGCCGTGTGACCTTCTGACGGTGAGGAGGGTTGTCGAGAATGGCCTCAACGGTGATGGTCTAATGACCCAAACTGAGGGGGATCCCCACTAAGGCATGAGGAACAAAATGGTGGATCAATAGTTGTTTTATGGTGGTCACGGGTAATCAATTTTGGACCCTAGTTTGATCGACTTCCTATTGGTTCACAGGTGGTCACTCAGCCACCAAGACTGCTAGAAGACAACACTTGGATTTTTGCTCACACATGTATCTCTAGTCAATTGGAAGGGGTCATTTCACGTTTTGCTTGGCAATTCCTCTCATTGGACAGTTACTTTGGGGTTCCTTCACTACTCCTCACAATGATTTTTAGGGAAAATCCCAAGTACTTCCCGTAGTTATGGCGGTTCAGACTTATGTCCTCAAACTACAACATTTGATTAAGTAAATTGGTTACTTTTATGGTTCGCTCAGGATCATGAACTGATTTTGGTTGAATTATGTGGTGTGAATGTGTGAACTGTGTGTATATGATTGTTCTTTTTTACTTTTTCAATTATGTGATGAACACATAATACTAGTTTTTCTACCAAGATCAAGCAAAGGGCTTGGATCAAAACAGAGTTTGAAAAAATAAAGTAGAACCAAAGTGCAATACAAACTATAACTTGCCGTGAATCAGTAGTATGTCTACCCCACTTTTGTATCCCTCAAGTCCAAGAAGGAGTGTTGGGCTCTCGTCAAAGTGAGAACAAGCCCACTCGTAGATCCACGGGTCACTCCTCGAATGCCCGGTGCTCAACAGGGAGGACGCGAACTCCATCAAACCCCCAACGGTTTCCACTCCCTCTAGCTTCCAAGGTCGCTTGTTTGTAGTGGACAAGAACAATACCAAAAAATGAATGCATATTAATAAGCTCACTCAACCCCCAGTCTTATCTCAGAAGATCCCAAAGGGTGATGACCGATTAGAGGAGGAGGGGCTAAGTGAGAATGTTAATTTCCAATGTTTTAATAATGAAAAAACATAACAAATTTGCAGAAACTACATGGCAATAGGAAGATTCACATTTTGACAGTCAACCAGACATGCAACTAAATGTGAAACTGATTAAAAGCAGACAGGTTGCTTTTGACTGCTGGACAGCGACGACCGAGTCAAGAAAACATTCCACACAGTAGTGACTGGGTCGCCTCTGAGGCGAGAAACAAAAAAGACTATTCCTTAGGAGGCAAGTCGCGCCTTTCGAGGCTGTAGCCACAATAGGGTCGTGCTTTTCGGCCCGAAAGCATCATCTCGATCGTGCTTTTCGGCTCGAAAGCAGCGATTGTGGCTGAAAAAACAAAAATACAGAGTTGGAAGTTGGCGACAGTAACTAGTACTAGGGCTATACAGACTCGGATTGGCCTCATGAGGGCTCGATCAGGGACGACTGTTAAGAAAAACTTGCAAAAAACTAGTAAAACCAGGGATCCAGTGCGATTGACCTAGTGTGGTCACCAAAACTGTAGTCGGATAAAAACCCTGGCTACATGCTATTGCACCTCCCTTCCGTCAAAGGGACGAAAGGGTAGAGTTTACAATGGAAGATCTAGCTACAAGAAAACTATCAGTAACAAAAATAAAATAAATGTACATAATCTATAAAACTAAGCAAAAACAATGAGACTGTTATACCTTCTGATTTACTTTAACATGAGGCCACCGTGCCCTAACTCAGAATGATTCTGCTTCTCCACAGTTTTGTGTAGTATGAAGGTTGACTCAACACACAAGAAGGGGATCGAGTGGGAAAATTGAGTGTTTGGTGATTTGGGGATGAGTAGCTTGAGAGTGATGGTCTCTCCAAGGACTCATGCAAGTATAATAACGACGGAAGGAATGAGTCATGTTGTGATGGGGACCTCCACCCTTTATTTATAGTTTTTCTATCCTTATCTCTCATTTAGGGTTTTTAGGCCCCACTTAGGGTTTTAAGCCCTTTTTTGTTGTTTTTTAGCTCTTTTGGGGTTTTTAGCCCCTTTGTGAGCTTTTTAGCTCTTTTGTGGGTTTTTTAGGCCCTTTTTAATATTTTTGAGCTACTTTAGAGAGAGTAAGGTTAAAACATAGGTGTGGAGGTCAAAAATGAGGAAAAGGGGATAGGAAATGGATGTCTGTATGTGGTGTAGGCTGTGTAGAGCTAGTTGAGCAATTTTTTGCGTTAACACAAATGTGACTCTAGTTTGTGAATTTTTAAATTGAGATTCAAGTTAAAACAAATGTATTTGAATATGGATTTAAAATATTTTTGGGGATAAGGCAATAATTACTCCAAAAGCGAATGAACATCGTTTGAGAAGAGATTGGAAAGCAATAAATATTTTGTGATGTTGATAATCATTCTTATTGCTTTACAAAAAAGTGTCATAATCCGGTTGCGGGCTCTAATATCTTGTAAGGATCCCTCCCCAAATAGAAGGACTTCATCAACAAATAGCAGGTAGGTGATAAGAGTTGACCTGGAAAGTTTGAGGCTGAGTGTTAACACCAAAAATTTTCTACATAGATCTCTATGGTCAACACCATAATTATACATCGTAATCCCACCATTATTCCTCCATTTTGACATTCACAATTAAATCCCCCCCAAATTGGTCCAAGTAATTATTTTTACTCCCCTCATAAATATAGGGAAGATGGGAATTTATTGCAACAAAAACCCCATTCTCCCAAAAAGGACCAAAAAACCCTAAAATGAGAATGGGTCAAAAACCATGGACACATACCATGCATATGAAAACCCATGGACCAATATCATGGACAACAAAATATTGGATCATCCTATAAATACAACAAAATATTGGATCATCCTATAAATACAACAAAATATTGGATCATCCTGAAATTTTCATCACACTTTCCATTCTTACCTTTAGCCACACTATTCCACATTGTATGTTGAGTTTACTCCATACACTCCTTGATTCATATTCCCATTAGCAACCGTAGGTGGAGAAAATTGGAGAACCAGATCATGGAAGTCGTCGGACCACTTCCTCAAATAGTGGCAATGGCCCACTTTATAAAGGTATGCTGCATTTGTTTTATTAAAATTAGAAAATCTAAAAAAAATGGTTGTCGTTTGCTTGCAAGTCAAGTTTGAGTATTTCCCTTGCACCATGGACTCTAACTTGAGATCCCTTTGATCTAAGGTAGGTTCTTTTGCATGTAGCTAGAGAGAAATATCCACTACACTGAGCATAAAAAATGAGTTGATTCAGACCTTTCACCACCAGAAGAAAGAATAAAGGAAACATAACACAACCTTGTTAAATCTCTCTGGAAACATGGGGGAAAGTAGAGGGAGAGCCATTAAACAGAACTGAAAAAGAGATGAGTTGTACACATTCCATTATGCAATTTACCATACCTAAATTCAATCCCATTTGGGTGCCAATCAAATGAAGGAAGGTCCAATTTACCCTATCATAAGCTTTGGAGAGATCTATTTTAAGTGTGATGGTGACCCTCTTAGAATAGTGGATAGAATGAAGAGATTCCTGGGACAAAGAGACTGCATCATGGATTTGACGGTGTTGAAGGACCCAAATCATTTTTTTGAAGATTATATCACTAAGAATTGGCTTTATCCTATATGTTATTATTTTAGTTACCAACTTGTATATCACATTGCAACAAAAAATGGATCAAAAGTCATCAAAAGAGGAAGTGTATTGCTTCTTAGGTATTAGAGCAATATGTGTTGAATTTTGGACATCTAACATCTTTCTTGAGCTTCGATATTCTTTCACCACTTTCACTAAATATCCTTCTTTATTAGGTCATCAAACCCCAGGTATAACTATACCATCAAGTTGTTAAGTCTCAATCTCTTCACCTTTTTCACGGAAGAAAGGATACCTCAACAACTCCTCCTCCGTCACCATAAGTGATAAGAAATCTTTCTTTTCATTTGTTGTAGACTCATGGATCTTTTGTAAAATATGGAGGATATACTAAATTAGACACCCTTGGGTCTCCCTAAAGAGGTTATTAAAATGTCTCACCCCTTCTTCTGCTATTTGCTTAAATGTCGACTTCACAACCCCTTCCTAATTAGAGGAAATTTCACCTCAAAATGGGCCTCCTAAAAAAATTAATAAAATAATATTTATTAATTTTGGAGGAAGAAAAGAAAAAAACTATTTTTTTTGTTTGTATTTTCGACATATCTCCCCGTGTGTTTACTCAAATTTCTATCGGGAGAGCTCGTTGGATGCGGAATTAAATTCCACATCCAACGAGTATCCACTCGACATACTTTTGACGGACCCTGCTACCCCAAAAACAAGAAATACCTGAAAAACATGATGATGATGTCATCATCATGTTTTTTCAATTATTTCTTGTTTTTTGGGTAGCGGGGTTCGTCAAAAGAATGCCGAGTGGGTACTCGTTGGACATAGAATTTAATTCCGCATCCAAGGAGCTCTCCCGATCGAAATTTGAGTAAAAAAATGGGGAGATATGTCGAAAATACAAACAAAAAATTAGTTTTTTTTATGATACCTATCCCCAAATTTATATTAAAAAGGTGTTTAAGACCTATACGGTATTTCAAATTTAAAGCAATTTCATTGGCTAACACATGATGACATGGAATTTGAGTTAAAGTTAAAAGGCCCATTTTGAGTTAAATTTCCTCTAATAAGTGACTATGGATCTCCCAAGTTGTGTTTACATTTTTTTTATGGTTTGTGAAGAGGTGGATAATTTTTTTTTCTCCCTCTCTAATCCAAATGGCTTAACTTTTTAGTTTCGATTCAAATTCTTCCCTTGCAAGGAGCTAATGCCTCTTAACTCATCAATATTTAGAGGGGTGTATACGTCCAAGGCATTTTCTTCAAAGAGGTTCTTGACCCCCCCCCCATCTCTTTTATTTGAGCCTAAAATGATTCTTTGTAGTTATTTATCCATTTCTTAGCACATGATCTAACTTTGGCTATATTGTTAGCCATTTGTTGCATGTAATTTGTTCAGGGAATAGGGTGCAATTCCCCCCAAAATTCTTGTATATGCTTCTGGTAGTCATCTTTCAGCAACCATAGATGATTAAACTTGAAAGGAGCATGGGGCTTTCTATCTTATTTTTCCACTTGAAACACAATTGGAAGGTGGTCAGATTGGCCTCTGGTCTCCACCCATGACATCATAAGATTTGTTTTTGCGGTGAAATCTTATGAATTGAATACACTGCCCAAGTTATTAGAGATTGCATCCCTACCTTGCCTAAAATTCCACCAGGTCGGAACTAGTTTAAGTGGTTCGACATCCACAAGCTTGTGAGAGTCCATGGAGAAGTCAAAAAAAATTCTCAAGGGGCCTTGTATAGGGTTTGAGCCCCAAATCTCACATACCTAAAGAGTAAAATTCAAACCACCCATATGTTGAATGCCCAAAACCCAAGAATCTACCAAAGACTCCTAGAAGACTCTTCTATCTATGTACGAACCAAATACGTTAATTATTCTTAGAGACATGTCTTTTACCACTATCGGGACTGACTGGAATCATTGGGAAAACTGGAACGATTTCCTCAATAGAAAAGGAAATTAGTTCCTTCACCATTATAACCCACACCTTTTTCATTATGGGATGAATAATTCACAACTATTGTGTCCAACTTCATGGTAGGAAAAACAACGAAAAGGGATACACTAGTAATCGATCTTTTCAAACCAGGACAATCCTCCCAACACCATCTATATTTCCTTCACAAGGCCTTCATGTGCGTTTAGTTCCACATGTATCCAGGCACACCTTCTATCTTCTTTGGAGTCCCGTTATTTCTCTATCCAAATGAAAGAGCCTATCTTATTTCCAATAGAGACCAAACTTTCCTCACGCCAAAATGACAAAGGTAATCTGGGCAGGATTTCAATTAATAAGAATTGTGGGACTCTCTGGATAGGTCAAAATCAACATGCCATTTTACTGTATGAGACCAAAAGGCCCCCATATCCAGTTTTGATTGAGAAGAACATTCACATCATTTATAAATTTTAGGAAAAAGGAAATACAACCTCTATGAAGGACATGAAAGATGGGTACATATCTTAAACGCATATACCATACAAATTTTATCCAAAGTTTCAGAGTCCTTGGACTGACATTTTTCCTACAAAATATGCCAACCAAAACATTCTCCGTATACTCAGGGATGTCCTCCACCTTAACATCTAGACTAACCACCCTTTTCATCTTTTCTTTTTGGGCTCTTATTCCCTTCTTGTGGCTAATATTTTTACAATCATGAGCTTCTTTTGAGGCGAAAGGATAAGAAACCTAGTTATCTTCGTGAGGGGAGAAGTGAGTCTCTGGGGCATTCAAGACTTCTTCATGCAGCTAGAACATTTGAGTTTACCAATCTACCAAGTTATGTGACTTTATGTTGAAACCTATTTCACATGTATCATTGCCCTCATACTTTTTTTTCGAGCCATTGGACGACCCTGATATTCCAATTGCGGAATCAAGGGTGTCATCTGATCCCAAAACTGGAACCTCAGACAAGTAGGGCCCCCTCATACCACCCTCATACTTTGTATTCAGGTGCTGCAATCTCCATGCTTCCAATTGGATCTGATTGGACCACATGTGATTGAGACTTGGTTAATTATGTGGTACCTTCAAAAACATCTTCTTCTGTGCAAAATACCCACTATGCTCCATGGTCCGAATCCTCAAACTCCGGTCACAAACTCAATGTGCACCAAACAATTTGTTATCAATATGTAATTAAAATTTTGTAAAAAAAAATCATAATTTAGATATTCAACACATTCACTAATGATCACATATTCATTAAATATTGAAGGAAAAATAACATACCAAGTCAAAATATTGTTGTCTTTTTCATATATACTGGGATTAACAATATTTGATAGAAAAAAAAGAAGTTAGACTTCTAGTATAGAGGTGAAGAAGATATTACTTCAATTTGAACGTGTGTCATATTATTTCATATTTTGATCGAGAAAAAATATAACGAGAAAAGTGTATAATATATGAGTAAAAAACTTGAGAAAGATATCTCTATAATGTTAGAATAAAGGAAAAAAAAATATAAGTAACCTTTTTATGAATTTCTTTTCTCATCAATGACTGTATAATTTGGGAAAATAAATTTTATTATATTTAAAATCAGGAATATTAGAATCATAAAGTCTTTATTCCTTTTGAGAGGAATTCATTGACGGGTACCTCCCTTTGGGGATAAATCTTAGTACACGTTGCTTCCTCTATATTTAGAGGGAATGTTTAATTAAACCAATTTGCACTTATGGAGTAGCATTAGTATCATTTTTATTTTTTTGGTTGATTTTTTGGATTATGATAATTTTTAACAATCAAGAATGGTTTTTCACATGATTACATTTTTTGGTTTACGGTTGTGATATTTTTAAAAATTTTGGTGAGTTTATGTTTGGGACCAAATTGTTGTATTCTTGTAATTCATAACCTAATTTGATCGACAATATTTTTTGTGACATCATTTAATTTAACATACTTTGGTTGAGATCGATCTCAACGCAAGTTCAAACATATTTGAAAAATACCAACATAACTCGCTTAAGATTTGTGGGGCCATAGGGTTATTATACTATCCTAGTGATGTCGACCCTAGGTGATTCATTGTAAGTCGAGGCAATAGTCCCCACCATTGTGTTAAGGATAAACCTCCTTGGTTGTCAGAGGAGGCAAAGTCCCCACAAGTTGTGGGGCACTAGGGTTATTAGACACTCCTAGAGATGTCGGCTCTAGTAAGTAATTATTAAGTGAGGCCGACATGATGGAGTGGGTTCCATGTGAACGGAAGAATATAAATAGAGAGTGAGTCTCTCTATTTAGGACACACACACTCACTCATTGGGGCGCATGAGTGAGAGAGGAGAAGCTCTCTCAGTGAGAGAGAGAGAGACTGCTGCTGTCGGGAGTCATCTTACTGTTTTCTGGTTTTACCTTTGGTGTTCATTCTATCTCTGAGGAAGTTGTGGGGTTTTCTCCTTTATGGTTTCCCCGAGGAAAATTCTTTGTGTCTCTTGTCTCTTGTGTTGTGCTTGTGTTTTATTGATGTGCATGTTATTCTCTCAGTTAAAGATCCTAAGATCATAATGGTAGCTTGAATGATAAAAATCTAACATGGTATCAAAGCTAACCTGAGAAGAAGATATTGTGCAGCTATAGAAGCTAGGTCTTCTTACTTTTTGGGTCTCTCTCCACAATCCATTAGCAAAAGTATGCTAGGCTGAGTCTCCATTGAAGGGTGCATCTTTCTGTCGAAGCAGAATTCGATTTCGAGCATTTTTAGTTTTCGGTGTAGAAATTAGGGCTTTCTACAGAAGAGGAATTTTTGAGTGAGTCCAGCATAGGATTGATATCCTCATAAAAACCGAAGTTTAGAGACTTGGATCAATTTTTTTGGTTGGGTGAAAATACGGGAAAGTAAAACCCGAGTTTGACCTTGAGCTAGAAAAACCCTAAATACCAAAAACAACTAAGTTTTGGTAAATTCGCTATATACCGATATTGGCGAAGGTTTAGGAGCTGAAAATTGTAGAGACCGAAGATAAAATTCTGATTTACAATGTCTCCAAAATTCAGCCTTAGATTCACTATATTCTAGGAGATATCATCCCTCCAAGTTAGGGCTCTAGCCTCTTCCAGAATTCATCCCTAAACAAGACACCTGGGGAGAATTGCTATATCTTGGGCTACACAAGTCCAAATGAGATTTCTAAAGCTGTTCTAGAAAGGGAACAAACTTTACTTGCTATGGTCCAAGATTCAGACTCAGAAGATGAACCAGTGACACGTGGCAGTGTAAGTTTTAAACATGTGCAGAGAAGCAAAGTATATAGATTCTTTTAAGCAAAGTAGAGATCACAACACATCATTCACACATAAACACAGAGATTTACCCTGGAAACCGTTAACCAGGAAAACTAGAAAACCTTGGAGCTACACCTCCTATTTTCTCTTCATTTCATTATGAGATTCTCACAATACAAAATATAGGTATTCCACAACATCCAAATACCCTAATCCGTTAACCTAGATTAGAAAAAGAATCCAATCCCTTAATCGGGATTAAGTTACATATTTTTAGACAAATTCTAAAAATAACCACAAACAACTATAAATAGCCATAACCTGGGATCGGTGAGCTGTAGCGCTGACACACACACCTCCCCTCCATATGCACATGCAAATGATATAACATATACCCAACAGGCAGCCCGTACAACTTTGTTGTTCTGAACAGTCTTGTAACAGTCACACTGATAAAAGGACTATAAGTCCCAATTGGTGAAACCAATTCTGATGAAACCTATGGTGTTGGAACAGGGACATGCGAGGCTACCTTAGTGCAAAATTTCAGACACAGAGGAATAGTAATTCCAGAGATACCACAGAAACAATAACAGGCATTTTTGCAGAAGAAAGTGGAAAACTAGGGCTTCCTGTTCAGGGAGCTTCCCTCCACTGTTTTCAGAAAAGGAGTACATTGGAAAGCTCCATTTGAAGAGATCTATCTTTCTATCCAATCAGATCTAGAAGATTGCAAGTTTTGAAAATTAGATTTTCTATGACAAACCCTAGATCAGCCAGCTTCGAAACCAGGACGTACACATCAAAATAGTAAGATCTAATCTTTCGCTATTTTCATTTGAGGTTCTCATTTCAAAGTGATCTATCACATCAGCTTGATGACAAGCTTGGGGAAGTTGAAAAATTCCAAGCCTGGAAGTATATGATCTCTCTGAAGAAAAAGGATTGGACACCTACATGAGTATAGAGGTTCCAGTTCCAGAGGGAGATGATGCTAGAATCCTTAGATAAGAAGAACTTGGTCAAGGCCAAGAAGATCATTGCTGATTCAGTCACGAATCAACTTGTACTACAAGTGTCTCCCTTAAATACATCGAAGATGTTTGATTCCTTGACCAATATATTTGAAGGGAAGAATAGAAATCGGAATATGACCTTAAGAAACCTGTTGAAGAATGTGAAGATCCAGAATGCAGAGACCATGTAGTCATACTTTACAAGGGTCTCTCAAATCAAAGAACAACTTGTAGCGGTAAAATAAGAAGTGAAGAATGGAGTAGTGGTGATGTCCACCTTTAATGGCCTCCTAGGATCATGGGATTCATTCATTGGAGGAATGTGTGCCAGAAGGAAGTGATTACTTTCAACAGACTCTAGGAAGAAGAAGAAGCTCGACTCATAAGAAGAGAAGAGAAGATGGGAGCTATTGAAGAACAAGCTCTCACCATCGAAATAAGATCCCTCAAGTGATGAGGAATATGAAGGACTCGATTCTTGAAGAACCTCTTATCCATATTGAGAGCTTGGATAAGAAATGATGAAGTCATGAATGAAGAAGATGATGAAGCGGAAGGATCAAGAAGGAGTCTACCCACGAAACAAATAAAGATAAGTATTCAATTGTCATTTCATGATATTGTTTTTGTTATGCATTTGTTTATATTCAATTGATGTATTATTCATGATAGAATGTTTGCATTAATGGCATTATACTACTAATATGCATGTGATTGGTAAATAGCTCATGGTGCTATACAACTCTCCATTGCTACTTATCTAGAATGAAACCTCTCTGCTGACATATTGGATTAGTGTACAATCTCAATGTTGTTCTGGTAGAGATGGAAGGCATATAGAAAAGTTTCCATGAGATATGGATGAATGTTGTATTGGCTAAAATAATTGCATGATCATATATTTATGCATAAGAATTTTCCAGTATGAATATTCCTTATGAAAATTTTCTAACCATACAAATGCATTTGACTTGTAGGAAATATTGCATACATAATCACCTACAAGAAAAGAAGGATGAAACTTGTTCCAAAGAACAAGTGACGACAGTTCAAGATGAAGAATAATATG
The DNA here is from genome assembly GCA_001517045.1 of Pseudotsuga menziesii. NCBI lineage: Eukaryota > Viridiplantae > Streptophyta > Pinopsida > Pinales > Pinaceae > Pseudotsuga > Pseudotsuga menziesii. The sequence goes on from LPNX011023781.1 coordinate 357,588, forward strand.
ACGAATACAGTGACATCATTGATGCAGAACCTTCCAGCTATGAAGAGGTAACCAAGAAGACCAGTTCAAGAAGAATGATGTCTAGGATGTAGTATCGAGACCTGAAGAGAAGTTCGTAGTTCCATCATGCAGTAGATGGAAACGTCTTGGGATACAAAGCAAGATTCGTAGCACGAGGCCTCTCACGAAAAGAAGGCATAGACTACGAAGAGACATTTGCAGCCAATAAGAATTGAAACACATTCATGATGATATTGATGAAGATCTTAACCTTTGCTACAAGGTTGAAGATGAAATTCTATACACTAGACGGATACATAGAATACTAGTAGCATAGGAAACTACTTGTCACTCCGGTACAGAATGTTTCAGTACACAGAGTACAAAAGACAGAGGGAGTATCATGCTTTGCTTCAGAGGGAGTGACTACAGAAAATCTAAGGTTCGAAATGGTAAGACATGATGGATAGATTACTGATGACTCTAGGCGTTACTGAGAGTAAAGCAGATTCCAACCTTTGCTTCAAGGTTGAAGGCGAAAGACCAGTGATGCTCCTGTTATGTGTCGATGTACTATTTTTCTAGGCATGGAGGTGTGGTAGAATATAGATGGAATCTTCCTTGGACAAGGGAAGTATGCAGTAGAGATCCTGAAAAGATTTGGGATGATGGACTGCAAGGCTATGGCCACACCTATGGCATCAAACCTGAAGCTATTGAGCAATGCTTCATCAGAGTCGGTTGATGCTACGATGTATCATCAGATGATTGGGTCCTTGATGTGCCCGATGAACATGAGATAAGACATTTGCTTTGCTATGAACACCTTGAGCCAGTTCTTGACAGATCCGAGAAATGTTCACTTAATTGCTGCAAAGCATGTTCTGAGGTACCTGAGGGGTACAGTTGATTATGGGCTCAAGTACGATGTGAAACAGAAGATTAACTTGGATGGTTATGTTGATTCAGATTAGGCAGGTAGTGCCATCGATAGGAAGAGCACTTCAGGGTGTTGCTTCAATATGGGATCAGGTGTGATCTCTTGGTTTAGCAGGAAGCAATCCTGTGTGACATTGAGTACAGCTGAAGCAGAGTATGTCGCAGCTTGTTCAGCTAGTTGTGAGGCATTATGGCTAAGGAAGCTACTATCTGATTTATTTGATCTCTAGTTGATGCTACTTGTATACATTGCGACAACCAGAGTCGTGTGAAGTTGTCGGAGAACTCGGTGTTCCATGACAAGTCGAAGCATATCGAGATCAAGTATCACTATATCAGGGATATGGTGCAGAGGGGAGTAGTAAAGCTCCACTATGTTGCGACAGAGGAACAAATAGTTGATGTATTGACAAAGCCATTGGCTAGGGTGGAGTTCGAGTACTTCAGGGAGAAGCTTGGTTTCCTCCAGCTAGAGGTTTCCTCCAAGGGAAAGTGATGAGTCCCATAGCCATTCTGACATGGTGAGAGGTTTGGTTCCTTCCATGGTTAGATGTAAGGGCTGAGCCATTCTGTCATGGTGAGAGGATTGGTTCCTTCCATTTCAGATATGAGTGCTGAGATCCATAGCCATTCTAACAATTAGGTCAGATATAAGAGCTGAGCCATTCTGTCACTGGTGAGAGTATTGGTTCCTTCCATGTCAGATATGAGTGCTAAGCCATTCTGATATGACTGTATGATTGGTTCCTACGTCATCAGATATAAGGGCTATTGCCATTCTTAGAACGAAGGTGCCTGGTTAGTTACCAGGAAAACTCAGTCTAAGGCTGAGGGCCATTCTGATATGACTGTGAGATGTGTTCTCATATGATCAGATATGAGTGCATGGCCATTTTGATGTGATAGAGGGATGTGTTCCCACTTGATCAGATGTAAGGGCTGATCCATTCTGTCATGGCTAAAGGATTAAGTTCCTTCCATGTCAGATGTGGGTGTTGGCCATTCCGACAAGTAGGTCAGATGAAAGGAAACTACCATTCTCTAGGAGAATGGAGGCACCTGGTTAATTACCAGGTAGCTTAGTCTAGGACTGGGGGCCATTCTGATGTGACTGTAGGATTGGTTCCTACAAGATCAGATATGAGTGCAAGCCCTTCCACCATGGTTGTAGGATGTGTTCTCGCATGGGTGGATGTAAGTGCAGATCCCTTCCATCATGGTTGTAGGATGTGTTCCCGCATGGGTGGATGTAAGTATAGAGCCTTTCCATCATGGTTGTAGGATGTGTTCCCGCATGGGTGGATGTAAGTGCACAGCCCTTCCATCATGGTTGTAGGATGTGTTCCTGCATAGGTGGATGTAAGTGCAGAGCTCTTTCATCATGGTTGTAGGATGTGTTCCTGCATGGGTGAAAGAGCAGAGCCTATTTAGCATGGTTGTAGGATGTGTTCCCGCATGGCTAAATATAAGTGCTAAGCCTTTCCGATAGGGTTGTGGGATGTGTTCCCTCATGATTGGATGTGAGTGCTGGGCCTTTCTGATATGATTATAGGATTGGTTCCTACATGATCAGATGTGAGTGCTGGGCATGCCTTTTTGACGAGTAGGTTAGATGTAAGTGCTGGGCAGGCCATTCTGACTTGGTGTTAGATATAAGTGCTGAAGAAGACCTACATGGAGGCTAGGCCTACAACCAGCATGAAAAAGGGCTGGCACTGTAGAAATTCCTGTGACAAGAAGAATCATGAGATAGCACCCGTGGTACTGAGCTAGATCGAGTGAGGATCTAGATCCAGTAATGATGATCTAGTAGTGATGATCCAAATCGAGTGATGATCCAGATCTAGTGATGATGTCTAGTGATGATCCAGATCTAGTGATGATCCAGATCCAGTGATGATCCAGATCCAGTGATGATCCAGATCGAGTGATGATCCAGATCCAGTGATGATCTAGATTGAGTGATGATGATCTAGATCCAGTGATGATGATCTAGATCCAGTGATGTTCCAGATCCAGTGATGATGATCTAGATCCAGATGAAGATGACTTGAAGATGACGAGGAATTGACAATGACCCAGATGATACAAAGAAGAAGACTTGTGCTGATAAATTGTGTCGAGAGAATACCTTACTAGTTAAGAGGGAGTGTTGATGTAATTGTAACTTCGGAATGTATTCACTTGTATTTCTTATCTATTGTAACTCGATGTTCATTACAGGATGTATTGTAATGTACTTGAGTCATGTCATACCCCGATGTTTATTTCGGGAAGTTTCTATAATGAGAAAGTCATGTCAAGTCATTGTGGGTAACCCTCCTATTGGTCAAGGGTTAAAGTCCCCACAGTTGTGGGGCCCTGGGGTTATTAGACTATCCTAGTGAAGTCAACCCTAGGTGAGTTGTTGTAAGTCGGGGCAATAGTCCCCACCATTGTGTTAAGGATAAACCTCCTTGTTGGTCAGAGGAGGCAAAGTCCCCACAAGTTGTGGGGGCCTAGGTTTATTAGACACTCCTAGAGATGTTGGCTCTAGTAAGTAATTGTTAAGTGAGGCCGACATGATGGAGTGGGTTCCAAGTGAACAAAAGAATATAAATAGAGAGTGAGTATCTCTATTTAGGACACACACACTCACTCATTGGGGCGCATGAGTGAGAGAGGAGAATCTCTCTCGGTGAGAGAGAGAGAGGCTGCTGCTGTCGGGAGATCATCTTACTGTTTTCTGGTTTTACCTTTGGTGTTTATTCTATCTCTGAGGAAGTTGCGGGGTTTTCTCCTTTATGGTTTCCCCAAGGAAAATTCTTTGTGTCTCTTGTCTCTTGTGTTGTGCTTGTGTTTTATTGTTGTGCATGTTATTCTCTCAGTTAAAGATCCCAAGATCATAATGGTAGCTTGAATGATAAAAATCTAACATAAACATGCTTGAACTAGAGGATCCTTTGAATGGGTGACCTCCAAGGAAGTCTCGGTTAACAGGTGAAAGCCCTGGAAGTGATGACTAATGCTATGCAGTCATTTCAGTAGTTTCAAAATCATGAGAAACCCCTCAATTGTGACTAATATTCATGGATATGGGTCATAGACTAATTACTTGTTGTACACATCTAAAAAATGATATCTCATATGATATTTGTGATTTTTTACTTAATGACCTCCAACATTAGCACCTCTCTAGATTTCTCTACTATATATAAACTAGGCATATAAAGATTTTGAGCAAGGATTTTTTTCTAACCACATACTTAAATGAAGCATGAGTGAAGATTAAACTCCACACAAGAACAATACCAAAGTTGAAGTTTTTCTTTACATATGCTATAATTGAATAACAATGTATAATCATCAAATTATTTATCCTTCGATTTATAAAAATCCCTCATATAAGCTCCAATTTTGTGTTATATATATGCTACAAAATCATTGAATTTCACCTACAATATTGAACTTTTCCCAACAAGAACCATAATTTGAAAGCATATTACCTTCTCAAATTAAGATCGTCCCCACATTCTATTAAAAGCAAACTTTATATCAAGCATGTTTCATTTTAACACTTTGACATGTATGTATAATCCTAAGTAAAGTTTGTGATCGCATCCATCTCCCTTAAACAATCTTGATTCAAAATCATTAGCAACCAATCTACATGTAGGAGTGTCAAGGAGCATCACTTCCCCAAATCCCAATAAATCCATTAATACCATTAAGATTCCACATTTAGCATATCCAATAGAATATGAAACAATGGTAAAGTCACAACTAAAGGGCTTATGCTCGCAGGCTCACATATTTATGTAAGGGCGGGCTTCAAATGTCAAACATCACAATAACCCTTTTTTTTTCAGATGAAAAAAGCCTAACCTTGATATTTATATTGAATCAAAGGGCATCAAAAGTGCCTCCCTTAATGGGAAATTACAAGAGCTCTGTAGAGTATCAGGGATGAGGCTCAAGGAGCCAACCACAAATACCAAAATAAGAGGAAAAGGAATCCAAGAGTTATCCGAGATGGGCAAACTAACAAGAAAAAGACCCAAGTGTTCACTGATGTACAAAAATAACCATATGAAACCAGGAGCACAAGAAGAGACCAAAACTACTAATCCATAGATGTATCACGTCACCCATTATACCAAAAAAATCTAATAAAAACATAGTTCAATGCCAAATTTTTTTTCTTTTGAAACTCCGGCACAAGTTCTCAAAACATCACAACAACCCTATACATCACTTAGATATCCTCTGGCTATAAGATTTTTTGTCTGTACTCTCTTACTTTGTACTATCTTACTTTATAGTTTATTAATATAACCTTGTATTTGATATAACGGTAGGGTGGGGGATCATGGAATCAACAAAATACTTGACCAATTCTTAATTGCCTCCTCACTGATCCCTTCCCTCTTAGTTCATAGGGTGTGGACTCACCTCTCTAATATTTCTGACCACTCCCTTGTTTGTTTTGAATGGAATAAATCTCGTGGTTCCTGTAACTACCCCTTTAAATTCAATAGATCATGGCTCATGGATCAGGATTTCTCTACGTGGCTTTTAGATAGATGGCCTAGACTCATCTCCCACTTTGCTTGGATCGGCAATGGATCTCCTCTCATTAAAAATCTGCACTCTCAAGAAGGATGTTAAGGCCTGGATAAAAGATAAATGTTCTCACTTGGATGTTGATTCGAAGAGACTGGATTTGGAGATCAGTGCATTACTCACAAAATCCTCCTTTGGTATCCTCTCTTAGGAGGAGCAGTTATCCCTATCCCAGCTCAAGACTGAAAAGAAGAAGATTTTGGAGCATCACCTATTGACTTGGCAGCTCAAAAGCCGTACCAAATAGGCACTTGAAGGTGAATCTAACACCAAATACTTTCATACTATCACTTCTGGTAGGAGAAACCAAAACTCCATTTGGTCCCTAATGGATGATGGGGGTAGGTGTATTGAGGATGAATCTGAGTTAAAGGTATTGGGTCAGGAACACTTTGCACATATCTTCAGTGACGATAATAAGACCTGTCTACTGGAACAACTCAATGTTGTTTCTCTTTACCCTATTATGATATCCACTGTTGATGCTTCATGTCTCACTCAACCGGTCTCACTATTTGAAGTTGATTTTTCTCTTCACTCTTTTAAGAAAGGCAGGAGCCCCAGACCTGATGGCTGGCCTGTCGAATTCTATCTCCACTTCTTTGATTTGTTGGGTGAAGAACTTCTCACTGCTGTGGACTTTACCAGGGTATCAGGTTGTATCCCTCCCTCACTTAACTCCACCTTTCTAACACTTATCCCCAAAAAGGAAAAGCCTTCTTCCTTTGCTGATTTCAGGCCCATTTCATTATGTAATCTTCTTTATAAATTGATATCCAAGGTCGTTGGTGTGCAACTTAATCCCTTCCTAGATTCTCATATATTGATAGAACAATTTGGTATTTTGAAAAACCGCCAGATTGTGGAACCCATTGGTATTGTTCAAGAGGCCCTTCACTCTGTTAAGACTAAGAAAACATGTGCTCTTATCCTTAAATTGGATTTGGTGAAGGCCTTTGATCGGGTCAATTGGACCTTCATCAGGCTTATACTGATTCAGATTGGGATTCCTCTCCTTGCTGTTAACTGGATAATGGGTTGTATTTCATCAGCAAACTTTGCAGTGCTTATCAATGGTACCCCCTCTAAGTTTTTTTCAGCCTCCAAAGGTATCAGACAGGGCTATCCCCTCTCGCCATTGCTCTTTATACTTGTGATAGAAGGGCTTAGTTTAATGATTGCAGATGCTAGAGATCATGGTCTCATCAAAGGTATCAAGATATCTTCAACCTTTGCACTTACTCATCTCCTATTTATTGACGATGTGATCTTTTTAGGTTTTGGTTCCTTATCAGAATGGATGGCCTTTGATGTCATTCTCAGAAATTTCTGTAAGGCTTCAGGGATGTGTATTAGTATTGATAAATCCTATTTTCTTTATAACAATGTTGATATAGATATTCATTCTAAGATTTTAAAGGCTCTGCCCTACAAGATGGAGCCTATCACTACAGGATTTATGTATCTTGGCTATCTTCTCAAGCATTTGGGTTATCGGGTTCATGACTGGCATTCGCTGATTAAGAAATTTGAACACCACATTTCCCATTGGGCTCACAAGCTTCTATCCCTTGGTGGTCATTTGACTCTTGTGCACGCTGTTTTGACCAGTATACCTATCTACTGGATGGGAGTAGCTCCCATTCCTGTTTCTGTCTTAAACAAACTCATGAGTCTAGCTTTTGATTTCCTCTGTGGCTCCTCGAATCATAAGCGTCGGTATCACTTGACCAATTGGAGAGAGCTTTCATGGCCTAAAGAATATGGTGGATGGGGTATCAAGCATTTAAATTGGTTCAGTATTGCGCTTAGATTGAAGAACCTATGGCTAGTTCTCCAGGACGATGGTTTATGGCACCGTGTTATTATTAGTATTTAATTGAAGATGTGCACAATTGAGTCATGGCTCAAAGCCAAAAAATTCCTATCACATGGTGTTTCTACTATCTGGAAAGGGTTCTTGCTCACCCTCCCATGGCTTGGTAGGCATCTTGCTTCGCAGGTTGGTAATGGGAAGAACGTTCTTCTTGGCATTGATCTGATTGTTTGGGTATCCAAATCTCTCTTGATTCCTTAGGGGATTCGAGAGTACTTGGAAGATATGGATATAGTGACTCTTGCACAGGCTCGAAATACCCTCCCGGATGCTCATAAATATTGGTTTACTGCTGAGGAACTCTGTGTTGGCGGTGTCTGGAAGGAAGCTTGGAATTATTTCACGAGGGGTCTGGAAACATGTGGCTTATGTCTTGTTGATCAATTGGATGCTTTGACTTGGTCATACAAAAGATTCACTGGAACTGTGTCAGCCAAACTGATATATGAATGCATTATCAATGCATATTCCCCTCCGAATGGCAGCATACTTCTTTCATTTATTTGGAACAACGTTCTTCCCTGGAAAATTTGATGTTTTATCTGGCTGGCATTGAAGAACAAATTGCTTACTTGGGACAACCTTCATAAACGAGGATGGACGGGGCCCGGTATATGTGTACTTTACAGAATGGATGCTGAAAGTATTGAACAACTTTTTTATTATTGCCCTGTTTGGAAAAATTTACTCTCATTCCTATTGGAACAACACCATTTGTCCCCTCCTCACCAGTCTGATAGTTTCTGCTCCTTCCTGGACATGTGGACTGTCTCCTTCACCAAGAATCCTGGATACTGCTATCTCCCATTCCTTGCCATGTGGACTATATGGAAGGCAAGGAATGTATCCATCTTTGAAGGGAAAAATGTTCCTGTTATCAGTTTACTCCATCAGATATCATACTCCTTGCAGCTCTATTGCCCTACTATCACTAGAGTTAAAAATCCTAGAGTAAAGGGACTGGGACCTACTCTTATTTATCCCTGTGGTTTTTTTGATGGAGCATCTGTCAATAAGACTGGTGGGGTTGGATTTTGTTTGCACCTCAATGAGTTACACTCATTTGAGTTTGCATGGGGGCAGGACTCAGCACCAACACTAGGGCAGAATTACTTGGGCTCTGGTCCCTACTGCATACATCCCAAATGATGGGGTTACCTAAGCTCAAGATTTTTGGCGACTCTACAGTCATCATCAATTGGGAAAAGGGTATTGCTTCCCTCACACCACCTGAGCTTATCCATTTGTGTAGGGACATTAGGAAGATCTGTACATGCTTCCTTGAGCTGTCTTTTTGCCATGTCTACCGTGAACACAATCAGACTACTAACTGCCTATCTAAAAAATCCCTTTCTCTGGCTCCAGGATCGGGATTTTATTCTGAATTTTATGACGGTCATTTGACCTCACAATATAGTTTTATGCTCTTTTGAGCCCGATGTTGGATCTCCACTTTTTATGCACCCTAGTGATGGTGATGGAGTAGAATCTTTTAGATGGTTGAGCTTCTCTTTTTGGTTCACGGTGGATATGGTCATATGGACAATATATTTTTTACTGATGGGAAATGTATGCAGCTTTTGCTCTAGCCCCCTCTCTGCTCTGCTGTGTTACAACTCCTGCAGACTGCTACTGAAGTTTATATCCACAGCTTCAATGTCTTGTATGTAGCCCATATACGGGGATGGCATGTTAGATGTCCTTTGATTCTTTATGAATATCAAGGTCAAGCTTTAAAAAAAAAAAAAACTTTGCCTATGTCAAGGACAACAGGGATAATAAATAAGAATATAATATGTTCTTATTACATTCTTGTGACAAGTCAGAGTTACATTTGATTGATAGAAATTTTGTGACAAGTCAGAGTTACATTTGATTGATAGGAATTTTGCACATGACACTTTGCGCCTTTACTAATTTTACTCCAATTGCACACTTAACGTACTTTAGTTATTATACCTTGCTAGAGGAAAATGATATATTTCATTGCATATAGGTTGTTTTCGACGGAGTTGTTTAAAGAGGTACCAATTTTTTGCCATGAATCTTCACGGAATTTTCAAAACTTTCAAAAACACTGTTAAAACTTATAGAGTGTGGGTGTTTGGGGATTTTCCTATCACCTGATTTCATTTCTGATCTTAAAATTGCCCAACAAACAACATAAATTACATATTTTGTAAATTATATTCATCGAATTCCGGCAAAAATCAGCCTAAAAAGTCAAAAAGTCCCCTAGTTAGACAACTCTATTCCCGACTTCCATCCCACATAACTACCTCCGCCTTCCCTCGCCCAACCTCTGACGCACTACTTGTCTAAAAAGACGAAGAAAACGTCCACTACCATAGAAGCCGACAGGGCGGCCACTACCCACAGCTCCCCTATTTCGAATTCGTAAACCTCCGTCTCCTTCACGTTTCCTGATGGGCCGATACCCTTGGCGATGTAATGCTGGTTTTTGATGACTCCCCAGGTGAAGGAACCCCAGGGGAAGAGCATGTTGGGGCCGTGAGTCCATTCCCCAATGGTCGTGTTGAAAATGATGATCCTGTCGCTACCGGAAGCTGAGTAACCGCTAACTATGAGGACAAGGGGACCATAGGAAACACAGGCGTCGCCATCCATGAATAGCTCACAACAATATGAGCATGGAGAGCTTTGCATGGCTTCCTATGCTTTTTCAGTTTGAGTTTCAGTTCTGGTAGATACTCCATCCATCTATCTTGAATTCATGGAATCACTTGTTGTTGAAGAACTAGGGTTTCCACGCATAACCGATTGATGAAAACTACAACTTGATTGAGGCAGTCATTTGATTTAAAGGCAGTGGTAGCAGAGGGTAGCAAGACCAGTATCAAAGTGAATTGTTATGTGCATCTAGATACACAATTATCCTTCATGGGAAATTAAGCTTGCTTTGCTGGACAATAGCTGGGACCGCTGATTACCACTTTGAATCGGGGAGTTGCTGGGCCGCTCCCATACATTTTAGGTGCACTCTTTTATCAATCTTTTCTTCTCTTCAATCTGGTCACAACCCCTTATTTTCCTTCCCTTTTCTATTGATATTTCCCTCTTTAAACAAGGAATTAAAAAACGACTATTATTTATCTCAAGCCAGAGAGTAAGGGTAACTCCATAACATGCATATTCCACATCTGTAAAACTAAAACTATTTAAATGAAATGGCTAAGTGAATTACCTACTTGGTGATGGTTTTGTACAAAGTCCCACTGTTTGAATTTTAGAGTCACTCGCTTCTTAAATCCAAGTTTGGTCAGTAAGAACTTCTAAAGGACCTGCCTTAGGAAATCTGGCTTCTGTATCATGCCGACTTATGCATATAACCCAAGCCACAGTAGAACATGGGCATCTAAAATATACGAGGCATCCATTGATCCCTAACTCTATCAATTTAAAAGCGAATCAACCAAGGAGAAAGAAGAGGAATTCAGAGTAGAATATAATCAACGCCCAGTAATGTTGGTTATTAGCTAGAATAACCAAGGAATGTAATATAATATCAATAAAACTGAAGCATTCTCAGTCATTCTATAACACTTGCACTTCTAATAAAAGTAAGCATTCTTCATTTAGTGTTCTCAAGAACTTTAAGGACTTTGGGGAATTTAAGATGACAGATAAAGCATTGTGACAAACATTAAAATCATCCTTAACCCACCTCTTGACTGCTACCCTATCTAATATTCACAACTCAGGAACAATATCATATCTATAACATTGGCTAGATTACCAATAATAGTCGTTAAAAAGGAAAACATCTGAACCTCAGCATCCTGGTTGACAGAGGTCCCAACACAGTAAAATCCACTTAGAAGTCCATGGACAAACCTAAAAGTATGTCAGCCTAGAACAAGATACTTGGACCTAATGTGTTAAAAAAAAAACTTTGCATATGAATAGGGTATCGTGGACAGCAGAAGAAATAAGAAATAAAAATTACAAAAAAATCAGAAAACAATGGGAAAAAAACATACTTAAAATCACTTTATCCTTTTGAGGACTAAGCCAAGGGAAAAAATCATGTCATTCATTAAAAAAACAATACCAATTCCCGTGAAGTGAAAGAAGAGAAGTAATGTGCATACCTTGGAAGCTTCAACCCATTTGTTATCTATGAATTCGAGACGGGGGCACTATTTGGCATGATTAAATATCATCTATTCTTTTGTTTGCAAGAAGTATATTATATACTCATGATTGTTAAGGACCTTTGTGACCACACCCATCATTCTCATAAGCATCAACTTCCTCATATAGAATAAACTGATCTTTACTCTCCTCCTGAGGGCTTGGCCTTATATGAAGCTCATCTACTCTCTCCCTCAGTTGTTTTGTGGCATTCTCATTGTTCACAAGGTCTCTATACTCCACCAAGTACCCTGCCCCTTACTTTTATACAAGTCATGCACAAAACCATGCCCCTCTGAACCACTCTTCATCGCTGGACACCTCCACCATGTCACCATTGCTCAACTTCATTTTATCCTCCTCACTCAACACTACAAAATCAAGGTATGTTCCCACTCTTGCACAAATTTATCACTCAAACCTTCACCATCTTACAAGACCCATGTCTACTCTCATCAAATACTAGTCTTCCATTCCTCCATGCAAAACTGAATTAAGCCATCATTCACTGAAACACATAGCTAAAACAACAATAATTCAATGATGGGTATCACGATACGATGAGTAGAATTCATGGAGAAGGAAGAAAAATCTTGTCGGTCGTGGGGCTGCAATGTGTTACATTAATTACCCGCGTTAGGGCGTGTGGTACATTTCACACAAAAATGAAATGGTTAAAATGCAGATTTTGGGATATGAACAAATGTGTACAAGGGATTGCATGAGCTATCCATTGAGCTGCAGAGCATTTAATGCGGCTGCAGTAGGTTTGTTGACCATTGGATCTCGAGCAGCTGAAGATCCAACGATCATCAAGCTTGCTGCAGTTGCATTAAATGCTCTGTAGCTCAATGGATAGCTCTTGCCATGGAATGGAGGCTAGAGAGGCATCAACCTTCTTCTTCCCCATTAAATTGCATTGTATCTGAGGCTAGAAGTACAAGTAGTGAAATTCGGTACTTGTGTGAGATTTCGGTGTGATAATTACTAATATCAACGACTCCTTCATTTATTAGACCCGGGAATCTAGCCAAATATCATGAAAAATAGAACCTAAGCTCAAAATCCCCCCATAAAGGGTGAATTTGGCTTATGACCAAAATGTTGTTGATGGTGAATTCCACGATGGGCTTGCTCTCGCTTGCTGGCTAGACCTGCCAGCCCGAGGATCGAGAGAACAACCTGTGTTACTAGGACGTGTTGCTATGATGCGTTGCTAGACACTGGAACCCATAAAACCCATGCCCCCATGTTAACACGAGATAGGAAGAACATACAAAACACAGTGAATACCGGGACTGGAATGACGAAATTTCATTTATTATGCTTTTAATGGAAGAATATATGAACATATTATCCGCTCATGGTCCAAAATACAGTACCCAACGGTATATACATCACCCCGTCGCCAACGCTGGGGCACAATTCACAATTCAAACGTCAGCGGTTGGTTGGCCAATAAGATGTTTTATAAATTAACAATTTAAAAAAACATAAATTTATTTTTCTTCCATTATAATGTTTAACATTGATTTGAAAGAAAAAATTGACAAAAGTACGGATTGATTAATAAAAATGATCTATTCATATGTATCTCTGTTGCACAAAGACAAAAAAAAATATAAAGATATATTTAATGTCTTGCAAAGGTGTCAGCATTTAATGTTGTTGTCGTGGAAATGTGAACTTGTTGAAACAAATATAATGGTTCACATGGGGTGGATATTGAACCCCTCTTTTTCCAAAAGAAAAATAATTTGATATTGAACCCCTCTTGTAAGTATATACACATGGAAATATCTTTTGTTCCTTCCATTAAAGTTCAAATTATATATATCTCCATATTGTACTATATACTTTCCACTAGAATCCCTTTCTAGTGTGATATAATATTTATTAAAATTTTAATTATTTAAAGATATATTTAATTTGATGTAAGTATATGCATAAGGACCCACATGTGAATGTATGATGGTGAAAGGACGGTAGGAGCGTTGGGAAGTCTGGCCCACGACGTGTCACTTGCCCTCCTCAATACAGGTTGTTTATTGTGTGGAGGATTTAGTTATCGGGATTTTTTTCAAGGAATGTACCCGAAGAGCGATTATGGGAGACAGAGGTTGATGAAAATTGTTGTTACACACATTTCTTGTCATCATCATGTAAAGAGAACCAAGTATCAGTATTTGCCTCAAATCCTCAAGTTGTGAAGTTAAACAGGGACTGGGATCAGTGATTTCATACCTTTGGTCACCAACGCACTTCCCTTGTGGTCAATGTGCGGTACCTTTATGCGTAACGATATTTTTTCTTGAGCAATAAGTGGTGCCACCGCCACTTACCTTCATGCAATAAGCGATGTTTCCTTGGTAATGCTCTGTCTCTGTGGAAAAAGAGTGGTGCTTGAGTTTTAAATGTAAAAAAAGAAGATTGAAGTCGTGGAAGCCTCATCCCTAAATTTTTGGAACACCTGGGTTCGAGATCCATCCTTATAGAATCCTCCCTCCACCTCACCAATGAGATTCTCAACCTATTCTATCCTCCCATGGGTTTAAATACTGGCTCATCCCATATGGGTAAGGGGAGGAAGATTATGTTACAACATCAAAACTCTGGCCAAATCTAGCCAGGGAGAGTGAGCATTTGGTAGACAAGTTTGAAGCTTTTGAGGCAAGGTTTACTTGAGAAGGGATTTCTCAACAGTAATGCTTTGGTTGTAATTTCTCTCTCTATTTCATTTATGCAAATAAAGGTTCCTTTCCCATGAATGTTATTGTGTTTGAATCATTATTTTCATTGTTGAACTCCTTAGTCATCAGCATAAGATCATAGATTGAACTTGGTACTCTAATGTTGTGTGTGTGCTTTGTCGTGTGATTTTTGCATGATAATCCGTGGAGATCAAACACTCCAAAGGCCAGTCTATTACAGTTCGTGAGAGGTAAAAGAGTTCATTCAAGACATCTATTTGATCTTAGGGAAAGTGATTTTAGTTTTTGTTGTTAGAAAAACAGGACCACAGAGTAATAACAGATATATAGTTAAATCAATAAATAAGATGCAAAACACATTAAAACAATACAGAGAGACATAGATATAATGTGGTTCACCCAAACGATGGGCTACGTCCACAAAGAAATTTGCCAGTCCTTTTATTACAGTCCAGAAAGATGAAGGGATACACCCTACAAAAAAACCACTGCACTTCCTTTTCACGCTCTCACAGCCTCTCTTCCAGTACAATACAATACCATATCCAGTCGATTTACAATGCTCTCTTTTATAGGGGAAATACCATGGGAAAATTTCTAGGGTTAACCCAATACCATGGGTCTGCAATACTGTTGGCCAACACACATCCCAAAAAAAATTTCGGGGGCTCTACCCCCTAACCCCCGTTTTCTTGAGGGCGCTACCCTCGAGCCCCCGTGACTCGGAGGCGCTGCCCCTGAACCCCCGTGACTCGGGGGTGTTTCCCCCGAACCCCCTTTTTCGGGGCGCTACCCTGAACCCTAAGGAAGGGGGAACGAGTGTACAGTACTCCTGGGTTACAATCACAACTGAATAATATCTCTGGATCTGGAAGATTAGGCTCCATAACTAACAATCTCCCACTTGGAGACTAATCACAACAACTCTACCACTAATGCACTTGGTAGACCTTGGACTTGAAAAATTTCTTCTTTTCACCTTCATGCTTTAAGGCCAACAGAAACTGAGCAGGAACTCAGTTTCTCTCTGGTTACTCCCTTTGTCAACATGTCTGCAGGATTCTGGCTAGTGTGAATCTTTTCCAGTTTTAACAGTTCTTCATCTAGAACAGATCTTATGAAGTGGTACTTGAGTTCTATATGTTTAGTCCTCGAATGAAAAATTGAGTTCTTTGCAATATGAATGGCACTCTGGCTGTCACTGTACAGCCTACTATTCTCCTGTTTCTTACCCAATTCTTCCATGAACCTCTAGTGCAACCAAATCATCTCCTTACTAGCCTCTGTAGCAGCAAAATACTCTGCTTCCGTTGTTGAAAGTGCAACAACCTGTTGCAGTTTTGAAATCTAACTTACTGCTGTTCCACCTACAGTGAACACATACCCTGTGGTGCTCCTCTTGCTGTCTTTATCACCAGCCATATATGCATCAACATATCCCTGTAGAACAATGTCTGAACCTCCAAAACATAATGCATGAGAAGTGGTACCTCTCAAATACCTGAGAATCCATTGTACTACTTTCCAATGCTCTTTACCTAGATTATTCATATACCTGCTCACAACTCCCACTGCATTTACAATATCTGGTCTTGTGCACACCATGGCATACATCAAGCTCCCAACTGCTAATGAATAGGGAATCTTGGACATGTAATCTATCTCTTCCTGTGTCTCTGGACACATATGCTTTCTTAGTTTGAAATGGCTTGCCAAAGGTGTGCTGACTAGTTTTGCATTCTGCATTCTAAACCTCTGCAACACCTTTTCTATGTACTCACCTTGAGATAATGTCAATTTGCGATTTTTCCTGTCTCTTGTTATTCTCATACCAAGGATTTGCTTTGCAACACCCAAATCCTTCATCCCAAATGATTTAGCTAGTTTTCTTTTGAGCACATTTATATCCTGCATGTTAGACCCTGCAACAAGCATGTCATCCACATACAATAACAAGATAATATATCTTCCATTATCTAGCCTCTTGAAATAAAAATAGTGGTCAGAATGACATCTATCATAACTTTGTTCTGTCATAAACTTATCAAATTTTAAATACCACTGCCTTGGAGCTTGCTTCAGGCCATACAAGCTCTCCTTCATCCTGCAAACCAAATTATCCTTCCCTTTGACCTCATACCCTTGTGGCTTATGCATATAAATCTCTTCCTCCAAATCCCCATGGATAAAGGTCATTTTTACATCTAATTGTTCAAGATGCAAATCTTCTACTGCCACTAGACTTAAAATAGTTCTAATTGAAGTCATTTTAACAATAGGAGAAAATATTTCATCAAAGTCTATACCTTTCTTTTGTGCAAACCCCTTTACAACAAATCTAGCCTTGTACCGCTTCTTTCCTCCATCTTCTTCCTTCAACTTGTAAACCCATTTATTCTGCAATACCCTTTTTTCTACAGGAAACTTAACCAAATCCCAAGTCTGGTTTCTTACCAATGAGTCCATCTCCTCATCCATGCCTTGCTCCCACTTCTTTCTAGTTTCTACCTACATTGCTTCTTCAAAACATTCTGGCTCACCAGAATTAGTCATCAATAAATAGTACAGTGAAGGAGAGAATCGTTCAGGGGGTCTACTTAACCTGGTGGACTTTCTTACAGTTGCAGGAGTTTCAGGTACTTGCTGTTGTTCTTGATTTTCTGGTGCTTTTGAAACTTCATTTTCTTTGATTTCATCAAGCAATGTGTACTCTGTGTTTTCCTTTTCTTCTTTCTTTCCCTGCAACTAATCTTTGTACATGACCTTTTCATTGAACACTACATCTCTACTCCTAATGATTTTGCGATTTTTAAGATCCCATAAGCGATAACCAAAACCATCAACCCCGTATCCAATAAAGGTACATTTCTTGGATTTAGCCTCAAGCTTTGTTCTATCATCTTTATCAATATGGACAAATGCTTCACAACCAAAAGTTCTACGAAATGAGTATTTTACCTGTTTACCTGTCCATGCCTCCTCTGGAATGCCACCATACAAAGCACTTGAAGGCCCTCTGTTTATTAAATAATTAGTAGTGTTTACAGCATCAACCCAAAACTATAAGGGCAACCTTGCATGCAATCTCATACACCTTGCACGCTCCATGATCGTTCTATTCATCCTTTCTGACACACCATCTTCTTGGGGTGTTCCAGGGACTGTCTTCTCTCTGCGAATCCCATTGTGTGAACAGTAACTATCAACTCCTTGCTGCAGTACTCACCTCCATTACCAGATCTGAGACATTTCAACCTTTTCCTATCTCACTCTCAGCCAAATCTTTCCACTTCCTAAAAGTATCAAACACATCAGATTTCTGTCTAATGCAATAAACCCAAGTTTTTCTAGTTGCATCATCAATAAAAGTAACATAATAACGAGATCCACAAAGAGATTGTACCTGATATGGTCCCCATACATCTGTATGGATAAGCTCTAACTTTTCACTCTTCTTTTGTTTCCCAACCCTGAGAAATCCAACTCTCTTCTGTTTTCCATAAACATAGTTCTCACAAAATTCCAAACTTACCTGCTTCAGATCTGGAAGCAGTTTCCTTGAGTGGAGAATCTGCATCCCCTTCTCACTCATGTGGCCAAGCCTATGATTCCACAACACTGACCTATTTCTGTGGAAGCTACAGGAATAGAATAATCAGTATTATGAGGACATAAATATAACGTACCTATCCTATCTCCTTTTGCAATTACCATTGATCCTTTAGTGACCTTCCACCACGTTTTTCCAAACGTAGACAAACAACCGCCATCTCTCAACTGCCCTGTTGAGATCAGATTTATTTTCATAGCAGGAATGTGCCTTACATCCTTTAGCAACCAACGATTTCCATTATTTAGCTTAATCCGTACCTTACCCTTTCCAACAATTTTACATGGTTCATCATCCCCCAATAACACATGCCCAAAATCACCTTGAACATAATCATAAAAGAATTTCCTATGGGGTGTAGCATGACATGAAGCCCTTGAATCTACTACCTAGTAATCACTAGTATTATCTAATGCAAGAATCAAAGCATCTTGTAACACATCACCTGCTACATTAGCTTCCTGGGTAGTCTCTTGCTGCCTACCACCTTTCTTCTTTGGTGCTCTGCAGTCTTTCTTTAGATGTCCTTTCTTACCACAGTTCTAGCATTCTATTTTTCCGAATCTGGACTTGGATCTTCCCTTTTTAGACTTGCCATGATTTTCTGGGCTCCTTCCTCTCTCGTTTTGTCTCCCTCTTCTCTCCATGGTCAACGCATTACTTGATGTCTCACCTGTGCTTTTCCTTTGCATTTCCTCGCTAAGAATAACACTAACAACCTCATCAAACTTAAGAGTGTTTGAACTAGGGATAGAGTTACTTACAGCCATGACCAAGCTATTCCAGCTTTCTGGTAATGATCACAAGATTAGAAGAGCCCTAACCTCATCATCAAAGTTCACTTTTACAGAACTTAATTGACTGGTAAGTGTATTAAACTCATTTAAATGGTCAGCAACAGATCCACCTTCCGACATCTTCATATTAAATAAACACTTCATTAAAAATACCTTGTTAGAAGCCGAGGGTTTTTCGTAGAGCTTACTCAATGCGCTCATCACACCCTCTGTTGTTTTTTCTTTCGAAATATTGAAGGCCACTGATGAAGCCAGGCACAACTGTATTGTTCCTAGTGCCTTTCTGTCAAGAACCTCCCATTCTTCATCCTTTATAGCCGCCAGATATTTTTCTTTTCCGCCCAACGGCAGGTACAGATCTTTCTGGTACAGATAGTCCTCCATTTGCATCTTCCATAACTGATAGTTTTGGCCGTTAAATTTCTCGACCCTAAACTCTCCTTCTTCCGCCATTGCTCCCACTCGAACTAGGAACCCTTCTGTCCTACGAGTTTACCAACCAAATAGACCTTTTGGCTCTGATACCAATTGTTAGAAAAACAGGACCACAAAGCAATAACAGATATATAGTTAAATCAATAAACAAGATGCAAAACACATTAAAACATTACAAAGAGACACAGATATAACGTGGTTCACCCAAACGATGGGCTATGTCCACAAAGAAATTTGCCACTCCTTTTATTGCAGTCCAGAAAGATGAAGGGATACACCCTGCAGCAAAACCGCTGCACTTCCTCTTCACGCTCTCACAGTCTCTCTTCCAGTACAATACAATACCATATCCAGTCGATTTACAATGCTCTCTTTTATAGGGGAAATACCATAGGAAAAATTCTAGGGTTAACCCAATACCATGGGTCCGCAATACTGTTGGCCAACACACATCCCAAACTTTTTTTTCAGGGGCTCCACCCCCGAACCCCCGTTTTCTCAGGGGCGCTGCCCCCGAGCCCCCGTGACTCAGGGGCATTACCCACGAACCCCCTTTTTCGGGGCGCTGCCCCGAACCCCAAGGCAGGGGGAATGAGTGTACAGTACTCCTGGGTTACAATCACAACTTAATAATATCTCTGGATCTAGAAGATTAGGCTCCACAACCAACAGTTGTGACTCCTTTGTTCTAGATTTGATTATTTTAGGTTAGGGAAATAGCTCCTGTCTGCATAAGGTGAGTATTTACGGCTACAAATTTAGCGACCATACTGGGGAGAAGATTAGAACTTCTAGTTATTCTTGGTTCTTTCCCTGCTTCAAGTTTCGATTTCTTATAGATAAGATCTACTAGTTAATTAGCTAGATTTGATTTGAAATTGCTCAGATCTGCTTAGATTTGCTGTGATCTACCTTTTATGCTTCATTTCTTGGCTGATAATTAGCATTTGGTGTCAGTTACTGAACACTGACATCTTTTTTTTTTTCTCTGTGTCTCATTTTGAAATCTATAGTGGACACCGCACCTGGGAAATTTTGAAAGAGTGGTCACCGAACTTTCTTCAAAGGCAATATTCGGTGCCACCGCAGTAATCCAGTGGGAAGAGAGCGGTGCCACCGCTCTGTTCGTGTTGGATCAAAAACACTCTATTTTCTGATATAAAACAATGGTGTCAGGTAGGGTTTCAATCCCAACTTGATTTTGAAATTTGGAATTTGTATTTTGGGTTTTCGAAGTTTGTTTGGCTTAATTCCTGGTAGTTTGAGTTGTTTATCAAAATTTGGAAAGTTGTGTTAGGATTGATTGGTTTAGATCTTCAAGAAATAGTTTGATTGGCTTATGAGCTTCTTGTCCTTTTTATATTTGGTTGAAGAAGAAGTTTGGAAAGAAAGTGTGTGTTCAGATCTCTGAATGTTTCTTAGTCGAATGGAAAGAAAGTAGTGTTACTTTTATTTTCTTAGTTTAATTAAGATTGTTTTCATTTTTTATTTTTGGAAAAATTGAGAGAAAAGGTCTAAGTTTTGAGCATAGGTATGAACTGTTAATGACTTGATTGGTCTTATAGAGTTTCAGGTATTTACATTTTGTTTGTTTCTTAGATATTCTTCCTCTAAAAAAAAAGGTAAAGTGTGTTGTTTGCATCTTGTTTTCATTTTGAAGAAGTTTAGAAAAGTATGGCGTGTTAAGTAGTCATCATAGTCTTTCTTTTCAAAAAGAGATCTTGTCATTTTCCTTTTCAAAATTTTTTCTTTTGAAGTCTTTATATGCTTGCAATATGTTTGAAATATAGTTCCATATTCATTTTCTTGGGATTTGTTTGTTTTGGATAAGCCTGGAACCGAACCTCTATCCCTTCTTTAAGTAAGACATTTTGCGAAAAGCGAAAAGAAAAAAATATTTGCACAAGCATCTTTGTATGGTTTTTCTTTTTTAGTACTCACCTCATGCATTCACCTAATCATGAAAGATAAAATCAAGCGCTAGCCTTAGGCTAAAATTTGTAGAAAGGTGTGATAGGTTAGAGACATGTTCCAACGTCTTTAAACATAGGAGATGTCGTTATTTTCCTGCATTGCATCCCGAAGATCGTGTAATTTTTCCACGTATTACTGGTATATAGAATGACCTTTCACGTACCCTTGATGTATATAGAAAGGTACTTCACGTACTCAGTGGTATATAGGAAGGCCCCTTTCGAACGGTTGTGGATTAGAAAACACTACTATGGAGTGGAGCTCCCACGTACCTTGTGTATATCGGGAGACACTTTTAGAGATCTTGAGACCATCCAAGCATAGCCCTTTGACCACCCTATCACCGCAATACACATAGAACAACACTCGGGGAGATTGCTATGCACGTGTCGTCTAGGTAGTTGAATATTCAAGCAAGGTATGGCCCCAATCATCCTTGTTGTGTTTTATTGTTGGACCCTGTGGTATATTGTGATTTGTGGTGGTTTGAAAATCATGTGAGGATCCTGGATTTTTTACCACTCCTTTCACAAGTTTTTATTATTGCTTTAGCTTGAGTAGCGTTTGTTTTGCTTGATTAGATAGAGATTTTTACTTCCGAGATCAATTTGACCTTTACAAACTAGTTGATTTCCCATGGAGAAGGTCTCGTCGGTTACAAGGTTTGTCACCTGAACATCCTTTGAATCCTGTGACTCGACCTCCCATGGAGCAAGATATGGATACTAATTCCAAATAAGGTATTGGTCTTATGCGTGAATCGAAAGGAGTTCTAATTACCAAAGGAGAAGGTAAATTCTCTCCTCCTGCCAATGCTCCGATTACTAGTTTTGCAGTACCATATTTGGTGGAACAACCCTTCTCTCATAATCCATCTTTTTCCATCCCAAATCCTTCTAGAGTTGGGCTTAATCAATTTCAGCTTGATGAAATGGTGGCTCCTATATTTGGACCAAATGCTCCATTTTGGGAAACCGCCCTTAGCCAAGCTATCTATCAGTTTGGTTCTACTAGTGTCGTGAATGTGTCAACTATGGATCTAACTCTGAATTCTAGAATGCCTTTACCCTACCTTTAACCTAGTGATATCTTGGGTATATCATTGAATGTCCCTTCTAATGTCATTCCAACAAATGCTCCGGCTGCACCCATGGTGGCTAGACTTACCACGCTGACAGGGGTGCCACAGTTTGTCTAGAATCCATTGTCAAATCCTTAAATTGGAGGAAGTTCTATGCCTCCCATAGCTTTTCTGAATGCTGGTAGTCAATTTTTACCCTCTACATCTCATACAACTACAACTAGAGGATCTTATGTACCTGTTTTACGTAATATTCCACATCCTTCCCATCCAGCTGTTGGACCTAGTGGTCATGTTGGTTTTGGTCATATTGGTCCTATTTCACAACCTCCTACATCAACTTGGGTTCCTCCTCAAAAGCCCAATATCGGTAATCAATACCTTAACGGGGCATACTACAATAATATGTTATATGTCCCTTATCCTGGATGAGTTACCAATAAGTGGACTCAACCTATTTATGGACCCCAAGCTGGACCTAACCAAGCACAACCACCATTCATGGGTCAAAAAGCTCCCAATTATCAACAGTTTGTTAAGTATTATGGCCAACCTGAACAAACCTTTGGTCCTACCAGAGTAGCCTTACCTTATCAATATTACAATTACCCAGAACCCAACCAACAACTTTTGTTTTTGGATGCCTTGGATCTACCACACTTATCCAAGTTAATAAATGATCCCATTCAACATGACCCTTTTTGTCCAACTATTTCAGTTAAACTACCATCAGACATTCCAAAGTTTGATGGGAAACAAGGAGAAGATCCTAAAAACCATGTGATGACTTTCCATTTATGGTGTTCATCTAACTCCCTAATGGATGATTCCATCTGATTACAGTTGTTCCAAAGAACATTGACTGGCATGACCACAAAATGGTATATCGAACTTCCACAACACTTGTTTGTGGATTTCAATTCATTGGAAACTGTGTTTCTTACTCATTTCCAGTTACCCATCAAATATGAAACTAGTACATACCTTTTGACATCTCTTTGGAAAAATACCTCTACTGACAAATATGATCATATTCATGAGTGGAGGAGACATCGAAGGTTAATCAAAGCTCCTATTCAAGATCAACTTTTGGTTGATGGGTTTACCAAATCCTTGTTTCCTCCTATTTCCTGCGATGTGGCTATGGGTGGTGTTGTCACATAAGATCAAGCTATTAGTCGAGCTCAATACTTGGACTTAGTTTATTCTTAGTCTAGGACTTTATATGATTTGATTCCCAATGCTCCTCGTCTCAGCACCGATCCTGCCAAACCACCTGCAAACACTCTTGTAGATGGCGTTGTTGGTTCAACCCAACCTTCATCCACAACCAATCCTGCTAAACCACAGAGTGCTTCAACTACAACTTCTTCCAGAAACCTGGAAACTAGTAGGAGAATACCAAATTCGCAACTCCAGAGAATGATTCAAAACCTAAGAGGAAGGCTAAGTATCCTTGTTTGTTGTGTGGAGATGATCATTTCACAAAGGAGTGTCCTCATCATGAAGAGATCAACAAGTTTTTGAAAAGTAACCGCACACCAACAGTGTTGACTGACCCCTTCCCGTCTCAACAA
Source organism: Pseudotsuga menziesii (assembly GCA_001517045.1). Taxonomy (NCBI): domain Eukaryota; kingdom Viridiplantae; phylum Streptophyta; class Pinopsida; order Pinales; family Pinaceae; genus Pseudotsuga; species Pseudotsuga menziesii. The sequence goes on from LPNX011023781.1 coordinate 381,345, forward strand.
CAATTAGTCGATCACAAATATTTACATGGTACCTCTTCCTCTACTGAGGAAATCAGAATGATGTCCTCTGAGACCATTGCATTTACTACTAGAAATCAAACATACGATAAACTTCCTGAGAAGAAAGGTAAAGATGCTTCTTGCTAGAAGACTCCTCCCATCAACCCTTCTCCTCCACCTCCTTCTAAAGGTCATCTCATTATCGACAAACCTAGTTTTGACACAATCTTGTGCCCTCCTAAGAGTACAATCCGTAAAAATCATTTTCAATCTTAATGCTCGAGCTGCTCAATTCTACAATATTGTTGAGGATTTATCCCAAGAACCTTGTGCCATGTCCACACTAGAGGTACTCCAAAGTTGTTCTGCACAACGGAAAAATTTGTTGTCAACCCTAGGGGCCATAGATCCTAATAATTCCACCATGATTACTTTTAATGTGGAGAATTATAAATCGAGGTTATCCCATCAACTCGTGTTTCAAATCACGACTAGAGTAGTGGGTAGGAAGGTTCATCAGACCATATTGGATGAAGGAGCTTCCACCTCAGTATTATCTATGTCTTGTTGGAGAGCCATCGGTTCTCCAGAACTTAGTAAGTCACTAACCACTTTGAAAGATTTCGATGGATTAGGTTTCCAACCTCATGGTTTACTATAGGATTTATACATCAAGTTGGGGGGGAATACTATTTCTATATAGGTAGAAGTGGTCGATGCTCCTTTGGACTATAACCTGTTATTAGGAAGAAATTGGTTCTATGATATGACGGTCGTTGCATCGTCAATTTTCCACACACTCCAATTTATGCATCAAGGGAAAATTGTAACCATAGATCAACTTGATTATTGTTCTCCCGATATCATCGCTACCATGACAAATAATGTTCCTATGTTAGGCTAGTCCCCTCCTCCCTATCAATCTATAGGGGTTGTAATTTGAAAGATTCATCACTCATGGGAGTCTTTCCATCTACTGCTGCCCCTTCTAGTATGAATATTTCCATGGTAAACATGATATCGTCCACGACTGGGGGAATGTTTAAAGGAAAAGAGGTCGTTGAATTACCTTCTTTGAGTCCACACGAAGAAAAGTATGATGCCATTCAATTTGTTTCTGATGTATACATAGATGATCAACATTTGGTAGCATCATATCCTTATCATCTGCCCTATTGGCTAGATTCCCCTCTCTCGAATCTGGATTATCTCTCACATACTTTTCCATCAAAAGAGTCCATCATGGAGATTATGAGTGCAGATGAATCCTTATGAAAAGAATCTCATCATGGATCTTCATTTCTTCCTAATGTTGATTTGGTAGATTCAGATTTTGTTTCTCTTATCAATTCTGATATGGTCGAGTATCCACAAATGCCTGTATTATTACAAGGTGTTGATTCTAAAGGGAATTTATGAAACATCACTAAAACAATTCCCATCGACATATCAGTGAATCCAGGTGTTGTTGAACATGTTCACATTGGCCATAACTGTTCAGCAACGAAAATTGAGGAATACCGAGCTCTTTTTAGGGAATTCCGTGATGTTTTTTCCTGGACTTATGAAGAAATGCACGGGATGGATCTATATATTGTTTTACATGAGATCAACACATACCCGATGACGAAACCTGTTAGAAAAAAACTTCGCCAGGTCCACCCAAGGAATTCTGCAACCATTAAAGTTGAAGTTGAAAAACTTTTAAAAGCTGGTTTTATCTACCTTGTGCCTTTAACTGAGTGGGTATCTAATAATGTTCTTATTGCTAAGAAACAGGGCACTATTAGGTTTTGTATCGATTTACAGAACTTGAACAAAGATTGTCCAAAAGACAACTTTCCTACCCCTCATGTCGACTAGATTATTGACAACTGTGTTGGAAGCGTCATTTTTTTTTATGGATGGATTTTTTGGCTACAATCATATTGAGATATTGCATGCTGACCAACAATAAACAACATTTATTTCCCCGTGGGGAACCTTCACTTATCGCAAGTTACCTTTCGGCTTGAAGAATGCTGGAGATATTTTCCAATGAGCCATGTCTTATGATTTTCATGATATAAAATACATAGTGGAACCATATATGGATGACCTACCTGCTCATTCACAGCAGAGGGAGGATCATCTAGGGCATCTTAGACATATTTTCCTTCGATGTCATCACTACCATATCCATCTTAATCTACACAAGTGTGTTTTTTGTGTTGAGACTAGATGCCTTCTTGGTTTTGTTGTTTCCAAGTAGGGATTCGAATTGATCCATTGAAAATTGCTGCTATTTTGGTCTTACCCTACCCGACCAATCTATATGAATTCCAAAGTTTGCAAGGGAAGGAAAAATTTCTTCGTAGTTTCGTATGCAATTTTTTAGAGAAAATGCATGGCTATATGTGACTGTTGAAGAAGAACACTCCCTTTCTTTGGGATGATCAATATCAACATGATTTTGATAATCTAAATCATGCCATAACACACTCACATGTGTTACACCCCTTGAAATATTCGAAACATTTTCTGCTCTACATTGCAGCCTCCACTACTACCATTGGTATGGTTTTGGTGCAGGATGATTCAAACGATCAAGAGCATGTGATCTACTATCTCAGTAAGAGTCTTCTTGACTCTAAAAATCGATATTCACATGTGGAGAAGCTAGATTTGGCTACAATCATTGTTGTGCAACGTTTCTGTCATTACATATTACTTCGCACTACTATCATGCTCGCAGATCAAAACCCTATGTACTACATTCTAAATCGTCAGGTACTAGGGGGAAAATATTCTCATTGGATTGTTATCCTAGAGGAATTCGATCTCAAATTCACTAATACCATTTCTAAGAAGTCCTTAGTCTTCATGGAGTTGATGTGTGACCTTTCTCGTGCTCTCATGGAAACTGAGCCCAATGATTCACTTTCGGATGAATTCTTGTTCCTGATCATCACGACATATCTGTGGTATGGATATTTGATCATATATCTCCAAAATCAAAGGTTTGAGCCCAATATATCCCGCGATGATCATCGACACATTCACCACCACACTAAATACTATCTCATTCTCAAAGATACCTTATACCGACATGGTATTCACTTTATTCTCCGATGATGTCTTACTCATGATGATGCTGAACAAGTTATGAATGATTGCCACTTTGGAGCATGTGGCAGTCATATTTTTGGGATGGCTACAGCTCAGAAAATTTTTCACGTTGTGTACTTTTGGCCCTTGATATTCAAGGATTACCATGAAGTGACAAAAAATGCCCACCCTATCAGCTATTTTATCCTAAAAAGCACACCCACCCTGATCCGTTACACCCTATCATTCTTACACCCAAATCTCATCATCAACATGTGATAAGATCCTAAACATCCATGTTTTCCCTCATTCCCAAATCTTGAAGTAAAAACATTGATCCAGATGTCAAGCTTATGCATAAAACCTAGCACCGCTTCTACCCTCAAGCCTAGGAGTGGTACCTTCTTCAACACCGCCTGAGTTGTGTTGAAGACATGTGGTGGCAACATCTTTATTCTTTGTTTGAAGAGTGGCTCTACCCTAGCACCACTATGTCATCAAGGAGTAGGATCGGTGCCCTTGGTAAAAAGTGAAAAAGAGAGACTTCACGAAGATTCTAGATCAAAAGCTTCATGGCAGGCCTTATCCCTATTCACTTGGGTCAGTTGAGCTCGAGATCCATCCTTTGGGGATCTCATATCCACCTCACCCACCAAAATTGCAACCATCTCTATCCATTTGAGGCCTATAAAAATAGGCTCATACCCCATGGTTGAGGGGAGAGCAAAGTCATGCTGCCATTTTGACATTTTGGCCTAATCTGTTAGAGTGAGCATAGAGGAGAAAGTTGGAGCTATTGGGGATAAGACATTGGTTTTGTGGAGGAGTGCATCAACACTAAGGCATAGGTTGTAAACTCTTTCATTATTTATCAATGCAAAGTTGGTTCCTTTCCCATATACTTGTTATGTATAATCTTGCATGTTTATTATCAGATTCCTTAGTCACCGATATGGATCTGTATATGATGTTCTGGTACTTTTGATCTTTTGTGTTTGATGTGTTCTATGTAGGTATTTTCTTGGAGATCTTTCACCATAGGTGAAGAGCCACATCATTCCATCAAAGATTGTATTCGATGTGTTTGTAGTTTCTAGGAGAATTCTTCCAACTGTGATGTCCCCGGTTTTGACCCCAGTTACATTAACAGGTACATGATGTATATATTGTAATTAATCATGGTGAGGAGATAAAGGAAAAAGCCCCACCATTGGTTTGGTTGTGTATGTTTCAGCAATAGGGATCGTTGTCGATGGTATATTGTGCTACCGGACACACTATAGTTTTGGGCATCATGTAAATATGCACATCAATTAAAATAAACCTACAGCCAGCTACGACGGTGCGACATTGAATGAAAAGGGCATGATTCCTAAGGTTAAGGGGGGGTTGTCCAACCCGTGGGGGTCATTGGGAGTTCGCCAGGTGTTGGGCACCCATTAAGCTTCTGCTGTCTGTTAGTTGGGAGCAGTTATTGCTGAGTAGTGGTGGGTGTGGTAGGACTATCAATCCTTTCCCATGCGCCCACTCCAACAGTGGACCCTTCCTCTTCACATCGTATGGGGTAGAAGAAACATCCTCTCCATTCTCTCCATTCACTCTACTCTCCCACAATACCACTTCTTTGGGTTTTTGGGGGTCTTGCTCACATGCACATAGGGTAGGGGCGGGTGTTTCCCTCCCACCGTGAGTTTGTTCTGGTAATCCTCACACAGAGGGTCGTTTCGTTCACTCTCCTCATGATTTTCCCCATCATTTTGCTGAATCCTCACACACAGGCTGGAAATGGGATGGTTTTCCTCACGCAGGAGTTGGGGACTATGATCTCATGCAATGAGCTGGAAGGTTGGCCTGAGAGGCACGATTCTGTTGTGTGTATTCTTTCCTTGTCAATGCTGGGAATCCGTTTTCCTCCCCATCTACGGACTATGTAAGGTTCCTGTTGTTTCATTATGGGATTGGGTTGTGGATCTTCCCTGGTTTTGGGTTGTTGTGTATGCAATCATCCTTTGGTTGTCGCTGAGTTGTTTTGGCCACGCTAGGGCGAAGAACAACTCTGAGTTGTCTTGTTGACTTGAGCTGTATTCACCTTTTTGTTTGGGTTTGTCACCTTGTTGTCTTCACCTTGTTCACAGAGTTGTGAACTATTTGTTTTACTGCGGTATGCAGTGGTTGGTCTTCAGACTGTTGAGAGTGGGATTAGAGGCTGGGTATGCTTGAGAAACTGGTGTTTGGAGCCACTCGGATAGAGTGAGATTGTTGGCTTTCTTCCCCACAACCCTTGAAGAGTATTGGAAAGGGAAGCCAGGATTGAGGGGCTGTGAAGCAGAGAAAGGACTGATTCCTAGTGTTGGGTGTGTGGATTTATTAGAGGTCAAGGTTAACTCTTGTGTAGGAATCCTTAGCTCTCCATTAAGGCCACCAGCTTAGCATTTAGCCTTTCCTAGCTCCTTGACGGCCTGATAAACCCTACTGTTGGGGGGGGGGCTTGGCTTATTTGTGTACCTTGGTTATGTGTAATCCTACTTTGACCCTTATTCCTTGAGGAATATTTCCTAGCTCGGGGGTGGTAGTGTTGCTGAGAGATTGATGAGCACGCTGGCCTATGGTTGGGTGGAACGTTGCAGCGATGTAGCTGGTTGCGGGACGAATTCTGTTTAAGATAAGTATTCTTGATGATTTCGTCTCTGCATTTATATTTACGGATTAATGAATATAATGAACATGTGGTATGCTTGAATGAGTGTATGTTGCTTCCGCTATGTATATGAAGGATTATGCATCATAGTATGTTTTATGTTTAAAGCTTTTTATTTCAGCATTATATGCCTGTTCATGTTCATGGGGCTATTGCCCGGAAATAATTGATGGTTTGGTAACGTCCTCTTCGTCGGTCAGAGGGTCGGGGACATTACACCAACCTTGTTGTGAACTATTTGTTCTGGATTTGAACCATTCAGACCAAAGGAACAACTTCTGTCCGCTAAAGGTGCGAAATTCCTAACAACAAATAGGGTGACCATACTTGGGAAGAGCTTTAACATATCTGATCTTCCTTAGTCTTCAAACACTTGTCCAAATCCAAGCTCCAGTTTTTTATCATTTCAATCAGATCAACCATCTGACCTAGTTAGGTTTTTCCTTGATATCATTAGATCTCTTTAGATCTGAGTCATCTTGACTTTCTATGCTCTTTATTACTTTCAATTCATTATTTTTTATGCTAGTTTGCCAAGATTTAACTTTGTTTTTTCGCCCTTATTGTGTTTTGGACATCTACAGGGAATCGCGTATGTGAAGTGGGAAATAAGAGGTGCCACCACCTGTGCATAGATATCAAGAAGCGGTACCATTTCCCGTGACCAGTTAGTAGGAAGAGATGCCTCCTCAGAACTGCTCTGTCAACAACCCTCTGGAAGCAGTTCCAGGTAGGTTTTTTCCAGACCTCTACTTTTTCAAAATTTTGTAAAGAAATTTTTGGTTTTTGGATTTCTTGTCTTTAGTTAGCATTGTCCAGACTAGTTTGCAAATACTTGAGTGTTTGAAATCTGAAATTTTTGATGTGGTAAATGCTTTTTTGTTAGAATCAAAAGGCTAGGTTAGGTTCACATTATTACTACTTGTAAGTTTGGTTATTTTAAAAGGAGTGCTTGGGATCTTTAGCTCAGTTAGATCTCTTCCTACTATTGGATAATATTGAAAATAAATACTTGTTTGATTGGTTTGTCTATTTCCATTTTTTTGTTAAGTTAGTGAAGGAATTATTTTTACTCTGAAAAAAAAAGAATTTTTTTTGGTTGAGATTCATTTGTATTGTTGTTTGAGGACGAATTGTTGGACCTCTGATTAGCCTCATAAGCTTTCAGATCTCCATTTTTCTTCCCTTTATTTGATATCGGCATCTCATCATA